>JAYKKT010000086.1:4387500-4710000 GCA_036023115.1 Brasenia schreberi | reverse complement strand
TGTCAGTGAGCCAAATATAAATTGAGAGATGAATGTTGAAAATGTTAAACGAAACACAACAGTGCCCTCTTATAGAGTCAATACTCAACCACCTCCCTACCAAGTTATGAGAATTGAGCAAAGAAAAAATTAATAATGTTACTTTGATACATTATCCTAGAAATCTAGAATTTGGAATCTGATAATCAACAAGGTGGTCGTGAGACATATTAAGTTTGGACTATATCAATTTATTATGGATATGTATCAAGTCTAGAAGAAGATCATCCTCACCGATTGATTTCAAGCTCATTGGTTCAAAGCTTTTTTCTTAGTTAGGAATACTCATTTGAGCACTGCACTTTGATGTCACGTATATTTATTTTGTAAAAAAATTATAAAAAAAATTGAAAGAGCTTAGAAATTGGAATTAAATTGGAGAGGAATAGATTTACTCCTTTTGAGTGGCTTATTTTATCTAAATATGGGAAGAAGTCCTAGTGAAGTTCTAATCATTATACTTCTTATGTACTATGAAGGTTGAAGATAGCCACCCTATGTCATGAAAGAATTTACTATGCAATTTTCAGTTGTCTTCACAACAAATTATTGTTTACTTAGGTTCGTTCCTTTAATGGGCGCTACCATCAGATGCTATTAGGGCCCTAAATGGTTGGATTAGTGCCTTTCGGAGCTTCCTCTAATAATTTGGTATTTAGAGGTTTCCATGATGCGTCTAACACTCCATAACTGCAAAAATGTGTGGATATCTTGAGAGTGATTAAGCTCTTGGGCATACTTCTGATGAAAGAAAGTGAATGAAGTTGTTTGGAGACATGCCCCTGTAAATTGCAAGGATACACATCTCCTAGTATGAGAGAAAAAAATATCTATTTATATCTTTACTGAATAAGTTAGGTATAGATAAAATTTAATGAGACGCTTATTCAATCTACATGCAGACTCGTATTTATGTTTGATTGTTGATCTAAGCAGAGATGACGGATCTAAAAGAGAACAAAAGTTTTTTCAAATGATATTAGATTGGGCGGTACGAATGGACTTGAATAAACCATTCCATCTTTGGTGGATGTAATAGAGTTTGGTATCACTATTCACTGGTGCAACCTGTAACTAGTGACAGAATAGTTATTTAGTATGGGTTAATATATAATTAAAATTATATAATACTCAATAATTGATTGATGATATATATGGGCTGGCAGAAACTTGCTTTATTTAAACGTGGGCGAAAAAAACATAGACTGTACATAAACCAGTATAATACAATTTGTTGAAAGCCCGCATTTATTATAATTATATTAGAAAATTTAAGTTTTTGTCCTATTTAAACATCTCATGTACAGCCAAGATTCAAGTAAAATAAAAAATCTTTTGATCATAAGTCTAGACTTACATATTTTGCATAGTCCCTAAATAAGGACTTACGATAAGGCAGTAATTATGTAAAAATACCCAACCTTAATACCCCTGATAACTATCATACTATGGTCAGTACTTTGTAAATAAGGTAGACCTCAACTTATCGTAACATAAACTCAGCATAACTGGTGCAACATATTTTCACTCTTATAATAGCATATTTTCACTCCTACCAATAGTAATAAATTGATTCGTCTCTTATACGGAAATTTCATCCAAATTCAAAACAATAGCTAAATCTCAAAATTTCAAATTCTAGAATAGATTATTGATTTTCAAATTCTAATTAAATCTATCCCTACCTAAAATAATTAAGATGGCTCCACCCCAGACCAAAATTTCCTTCCACCATCTCCTGTGTAACCATTAATGACTGGACGAGTTATCTTATGCAATAAAGCAATTATGAAACACTCCCGATGTAATCCAAAGTCCAGAGATATTCTTATATTACGAGAATCATAACCTTTAGAAAGCAACTTACTGCATATTTTATTAACAAATAGCATCCAGTATATATATATATATATGAGGCGTATCAACCTATATATATATGCCTTTGCATATGGCTAGTTAATATTATTTAGTATACTTATTTTTTTTATTCCTTTGACCACTGTATAGGTCTTTAAAAATGCCCAGGCTCTCCCGGAGATATATAGACTCCTGTCGCCCTGCTGTCCATACATATATATGCACTCACATATCTCTCATCACTCACACAAAAACGCCTTCTTCAATCTCTCATTACTCACCACATGGCTTCTTGGCTGATTGGCTTGAGCACCACGGTTGATGAAACGTGACCAGAACGAAGAAAAATGTTTTCCTTATAATTTTCTCTTGTATACACGCTTCATACTTACTAAAAGTGTTTTCCTTAAATCCTGATAATAAATCAAAGTCTGATAACTTCCTCAACTTTTTTAGACTCATATGTCATAAGCATTTATGCTATACATTCACGTCAATATTAAAGGCACAATCAATACAAGCATAAATATCCATACTTTCATTAATGTTCAGTTTAAATAAGTCATGTTTTAGATAAAACTAACCAGAGAAAAACACTTTCTCATGCTTCGCCACTATCACTTTACCAGAAATAAACCTGACTTCAGAACCCTTTTTAACCAAGGTAGGGATCGAAAACAGATTGTGCATTCTATTTGACACAATCAATACATCAATCAAAACAATCGGTTACCTTGTACATGCCCAAGGATATCAGAGAATGTGTTATTTTCCACATACAACCTATATTCTCTTTGTTTGTATTTCTTTAAATCCATTGTCCTTTTATTGGTTTTCGAGATATGTCTCATCGTTCCTAAGTCAATCCACCAATCAGTCACTGGGTGGCTCATGTATAAGCATTCAAATACTACACAGATTAGGTCTTGCTTCTCTGATTATCCACTTTGTTGGGTGTTTTCCCATTCTTCTTGTTGCAACAATCTCTCTTTAGTACCCCACTTTACCTTAATTGAAATACTTGACACGATAAGCGATTTCTTGTATTTTCTTCAAAAGTTGAACACTTTTTTTTATTCTTACCAAACTTCTTGTTTCATTTTTTTTTTCTGGACCCTATCTCATCTTAAATTACTAACAATTTCACCTTTTTCTTTTTGTTCATATGTTCTTGTTCAATTGCTGGTTTGAGGGGCATTTCAGAAAGGTTTGTCTGAGGCTCTAGTTTAAGGGCAGTAGTAACCATGTTCTATGATAGGGAAGATTGTTTAGTATTGTTGATATCTGTATTAGTTTTAGGATAATTGATTTGGCTATAGCTAGGTCTCTTACCATTATTAGCATATGATTCACATTATCTCCTTTCATATTATAAGAGTTATATTTTTGTAGTAACAGTTGGACATGAAACTTACTTGTAGTGTTATACTTAACTGTTATCAGGTCAAACAATTATTTTGCGGTCTCATACTCTTGAAAGGCCCTAATCAAATTATCCTCCATGTATGTTCTTGCTATCATATCATCTTTAAAAATATTTTATACATTTCTCTTTGTTACTCAGTTGCATCGGGGGGGAGGGGGTCATACAGTTTCCCTTAACACATAGTTTATACCTTCGAGTGTAAGAGAAACAAGATTTTTCTTTTTCACGTTTGAAAATTAAGACCGTTTAATTTTTTTATGTTACAATTTCCCTTGCTATCATGTCACCTTCGAGTGTAAAAGCCAACGAGAAATATATAGTCTACAACATAATTAAAAATAACTCATGGTACTTAAAAGAAATTTCAAGCATATTTTAAGTACCATCATTGAGTTTTTCATAACTTGATTCTTTTATTTTTAGAACCATATAGGAGACAAAATTATAATTTTTCCCTGTTTTCCTGCCAATGTAATTTCCCAAAAATTTCACGGGTAAACGAGAAATTTTGCCCATATGTTCGATTTTGTAATAATTCAAAAAGAGTCATGGCAGAAAAATAAAATGAATGTCGGGTTTTTTATAAAATTCATGACTAATTGAGGGTAAAACTATAATTTTTCTCTTAAATACAAATCTATGATTTTTCTTAAAGATAAGAGCAGTCTTGTCTTTTAACATAGTGACAAAACTGTGAATTTACACTCGTCCAAGTAGTGTATTTCCATAAGCCAGTATTTCGTAATTTTTATAAATAACCAAAGGGTAAAATTGACCTTTCACCCGTTTGAGATAAAACAATCTTTTTACTAAAAAATATTTGGACTTTTTGGTAATTTTATCCTGTGGCAGACTGTAATTTTTAAAACTGGACAGGGGCATAACAAACTTTTGAGTCTGTTTTCGAGACGATTTTCTGAAAACCACCAGCGGAGAGAGAAGTAGAGAGGGAAAGAGGGAGGTTGTGTCCTCCCTCCGGCTGTAGGGATCGGATCGTTGGTCTTCCAACATCATTGGTATCATTGGTATCAGAGCCTTTTGGCCTTTTAGCCTCTCAGTCGGCTTTTGGCCTTCCACCGGCCTTTGTCTCCCAAGGTCTTTTCCAACTGACTCAAGCCACTTTTGGTGGTTTCTGACAAGGTGTCTGATCTTGTTTTTTCTCCATTCACAAGGGAGTACCCTTACTCTCTCTTTCTTCTTATTTTTTTTCTTCTCCTATTTATGAAAAAATAAGAGGCGTACTTCTATTTTGCAAATAAGCAAGCCCTGATACCAATGATGTATCCCTCTGTGTAGACCTTACCAGAGTTTCCTTTGTTCGCATAACGGATGACTTCCAAGAACAAAATGAAGAAGACGAGGTAATTTTTCCGGTTTCCCACAGCCGATTTTCACAGAGAGATCTAGATCTCAAGCTTTTTTATATTATTTCTATATTTCGAGTTCAGTGCCCAGCTTTGAATTTATATAGGAGTGCATGACTCCATCCTCCCATGATTCTTGGGCTGAGATTTCCATTATGAAGCCCGTATCCTTACGGTTTTAGTAATCATTCCACGAAAAATGGCTAGATGACTGGTCTAGTCGTTTTTGGTGAATGTACATGCCAACAATGACCAATCTAGGCTTTACACTTCCATGGTGAAGCGTTGCTCCCACAATTTGACTGCAAAGTGGCAGCATCAAACATGAAAGCCCATATACAAAGCGACCAATTCAACAAAGAACAGAACTCCAAGGATCATTTAAGGATCTAGAATACCTCTCTCACACACACCAAAAGGACGGACGAGAATCATGTTTGATCGACAGCATGAATAAGACCAACAGGTCCTGGAAAAAAGAGGTCGTGGATTCTCAGTGGGGATCCCTTTTCATTGCGTTCTTCTTTCTATATATCAACTCGTTCTCAGATAAATTGGAAATGAGTAGACGAACAAGTTAAGATGTTGAACAACTGTTTTCTCGAGTTTACAGTGTTCATCTCGTCATAAACTTGTAAACTGATGGCAACTTTCTCTGCGCCACTATACACGAACACCAATATATATATATATATACAATGTATGTACCTACTCCAAGATTTCGATCACTGAATCGAGTCCAACTAACAGTTCGGTTATGTGCAGAAAATGCAGAAAGTACTTTTTACTATGTAACTATAGGAGCAAGTATATTGTCTTTTTTATGTATATATCTGGGTCGTTGATAAGTCTCGATCCATGAATAAGTACTTGCGGATTACCTTAGCATTTCTAATATACGTTATATGTATAACATGAGAAGGCTACATGTCGTGTAGTTAGCAATCCACACCTCTACAATTACAAGAAATTCTGGCTATCCTTCTCGAGCCAATTCCATCTGTCCAAAGAGTAGGAATCATTAATTACGACTGTCCACACAGCTGAAATAACAAAAAAACAATCGGAATGAGTGTGCTAGAATAAAAAAGTTGGAATAACGCTCAATGGAAGTAAATCTAGAAACAGGAATAAGCCGAAGCAACAAGCAATCAGAATAAGTTCAATTCTGGCTGTCTTGTACTTATTCCGGCTGTTGGAACAATATGAATAAATGCTACTCCGATTGATACCAACAGTCGAAATAAAGAACAGGACAACCGGAATAAAATTTATTCTTACTTTGAAGAACATACACAAATATTCACCAAACGTTCGAAATAAAGAGTTTCAGTATACAAACCATTGAGCAATCGGAAATGATGTATTCAGACGATTTTGCTGTGTTTTTCAACTGTTGTTAGAAATCGAAATAACTGCTCAAATACAATTTCTTTTGGGTTTTTATCAAAATCTTTTGAATACAATCAATTGTAATTCTTGAATATGCATAATACATTAAAACCTTGACAATAGAAACTATATCAAACAATCACGAATGTATAAAAGATAACAAATACTATATTGATTTGTTTAAATATACACAGTATAAAGATGAAGAGTTTATATACATTATGGAGAAGAATTTATGTCCATTAAGGAGACAATTCCTGGACAAGCATAATTCATTAACCTATTCTAATATACTATTGATTCAGGCTATCTTTGACATAATTGGTCTCGAGGCTTCCTACGATTTTATGGTTCCTAAAAATTGAAAATTAAGAGAATAAGTAAATAACTAAATTATGAATAACAATACAAAACCAAAATGTTTGCATTACAAGCATAACCAAATCCTTAATACAATTCTCCATTCTCAACATATGAAACAACCACACTATATCTTTTAATAATAAGATTACTAGCAAAAAGTTGATAAATATAAAAACTTACCCGATCTTCAACATTCGCAAGTCGACTATGTATAAGAAGATACTGATGTTTCCATATAACTCCAATAACTAGTTCTACTTATCCTTGTAGATGAGTCAATACTCAAATCTCTCATAGATGCCATGATGTTTACCAAGATGTTTCATCGCTTTCTTAAAAGAGAGCGGTAAAGATTTTGAGCCTCCGGTTCCCCCATCTCATGTAGCATATCAACCTGAAGGGTTACCATTCCAACCTCATGAGGTGTCGTTTTCACTACCAAATCGCCTGGTTGTGTTCGGCAACCAGATATCGAATCAACATCTAGAGGTAGAAGATATCTTGATGAATAAATATGAGATTACTGATATGGTTCAAAACACTTTTGGAACAGAGCTACAAACTCCCGATACTGAAGTAGATCATAAGCCATACTCTGACTAGGTCGATAGGTTTGTGCCAATCTAAGGGGTTTAAAAGCTAAGTTTACTACCCTAAAAATATAGGAAAACAATTGGGTTATTTCACTCTCAAGTGCAAGGAGTTGGGTGATGGTGAGATATACAAACTTAAGCTTTTCATCTCTTCCCTCACTAGTCAAGCCTATACTTGGTATACTTCATTAAAACCCATATCTATCCAAATTTGAGATGAGATACAAAAAGTATTTTTCAAGCACTAGAACAAGATATGTTCTCAGCCAACACCTATAGATTTAATAAACGTTCATCAAAAAGCTAGGAAAACTATAGAGGTCTTTTTGATAAATTTTATGAGTTGGTTAAATGTTGCTAGATGCAGTTCATCGAAGTCCAATACGTAGCCTTGGTGAGAAATTGCCTCCACATAGAGATTAAGAAGAGTTTATCTGGACATTTATGCCCAACTCTAGTTCAATTGAATAATTGAGCTAAAGAGGTTGAATACATCCTCAACACCTTGAATGCATCAGGCAACAAGCAAGAAGTCCCAAGGCATAATTAGCAGCAAGCTCTAATGTTTTGCCTAGAAGATATGATACAAAATACCAATGATGAGTTTGACTCGATTGAAGTCATAGTTACTGAGTCAATATAGGGACCTCCTTATGTTTGCAATGTTCTTCGACCCTTAAAGGGGAAAGAAAAAGAAGTTGGTGAGAAAGAAACATTGCTTTTCGATATCTCAAAAGCCGATAAGATCTTTGATTTGCTTCTAAAGGATCGACAAATTTGTTTGTTGGAAGAACATTAAATATGATCCTATGACGAGGTCAAGAAGATGTCACGATACTACAAGTTACACAACCTGAATTCTAAGGATATAAACTAATGTGTCAAGTTTCGCTGAGTCATACAACATGCTATTAGGGATGTCGTCTTAAGTTTTCAAACAAGAAACTTGGAACTACAAATCTGTTCCCACCTATATCAGCTCTACCAAAAGAATTTCATGTGATACCACTATGTACTATTACAATGGAACGTGGACCACAAAATCGATTTACTTTAGGTGAGGAGAGTCGATCATTGTCATGTATGTGTCCTTACTGAACAATATTAGAACATGTGGTGTCTGGTGAAAAGGTGGAGGCAATGGACGAACATAATTTCCTTAGACGAGTTCACTTGTCAAGTCATTTCATACACCAAGCTTGGGAACATCCAGTTGGAGTCATCAAGTGAAACAACGATATAGCATGAGGTTTCACCTAAGGTTGCATCGCCAGTTCAATCATCAAAGATTTTTCTTGAGTAGACAGGAATGGGGGCCATTATTTGTGACCTTGGAGTATCTTTGGGAGAGAGACCTCAAGGTTGACATTTTTCAATATCATCGACACTGGCCTCAAATAGTTGAGGTCTGAGTACATAACAGTTTGACTTCGTTGGATATTTTATGGGGCAAAAATCATTTCCCTTTCTGAGGTTGAATGATCAAGCCTCAAACTGACCCCTCAAAGTTTGAGCATTGGATAGAGAATTTTTTGTCATCCACCCAACCCCTGTCTGGTTGTTGGCCAATTACTCGTACCTAGAAGTGACATGCTTAATGAAAGAGGGCTCAATATAAAAGGTGGTTAGACCATTGTGGGCTCTCTAATGACCATAAAAGACTTTGTTTGAGTAATCATTCTCGAGTTATTGTTGACTCTAACAAAGAGTTGAAGAATGATTATCCTTAGAGACAGAGACAGAGTTGTTGACCCTCAAAGCCAGATAGACTTCAAATGAATGTGAGGGATTCACATTCATTTGATCCTTCGACAATGGATTCTATAAGGGTAGATGATCCAAAAGTGGGAACTCATGATGTTGAGTCTATTGGGCGCCTATATTTTCTACCAGAAAACACAAGACAAAGAATAGAGGCTCTTTCCACTTTATGGTGAGAAGGATTTCACACATACATAGTGAATTATGCAAAGGAGACTAAGGTACTAGAGCAAGATGCACAAGAATAAAAAAAGGAGATAGTGGAGCTAGAGATATCTATCATGAACTTCGACAAACAATGTGCTATCAATATTGGATCAAGTACATGCGAGTTTGCATATCTACAACAATTGTGGTAAATTTACATGATTCATTGTCAAAAGGTTGCAGGAGTTGATTAGCAGTCAACTAGAATTGGAGGGAGATGTTCAGGAGGATGACCATTTCTTGAATGGTACATATATATCTGATGAAGACTTGAGCGATGACTATGAGGATCCTTTGTAGTTTTTGGGAGGAAATATTATTGTTTTTCCAATGAATTTCGCTCCTAGAGGAGATACACGGTCAATTTTGAAAATGACTTCCTAGCAGATAAATTTGATTGGTGGATTTAGTCAAAATAATATTGACATTCTTGTGGTATTTGACAGACCACGAGATGTTGCAGCGAGATATTTTTGTCCATTATATATTATTATAGATATAATGATCACCCTTTTAAATGGGTTTTCATGAATGATGGTGCCTTATTAAATGTAATATGGAGTAACACATTATGGCAAATCAAGGGAACACTTGTTGATTTAATTCTGATGAACCTTAAGATGTTTGATTTTTGAGGGGAACCATCAATTACCATAGGAGTCATAGTTGTCGAGTTAAAGGAAGGCTCAAAGATTTCAACTACCCTTTTCTTCATGGTTGAAACTCATTCAGGTTATTCCCTACTTGAGAGGGATTGGATGCATTCAAATTACTATATTCCCTCGACATTACATCAGAAGCTAATGTTCTAGATTGGCAAAAAGGTTGAGGTTATCGACGTAGAGGAAGATCCTTTCATAACTGAGGTTAAGGGCTTCAAATTATTATTCTATTCACCTTGGGTGAGTTTGATCATTAAGCCTAAAGCCTTAGAAGAGATATGATCATATGAATTAACTAACTAGGGTTTTGTTTTTGACTTGGTTGATTTACGACCAATACCTAAGGTGACTCATGGATAGTCATCCCCAAGTTATCCAAGATTGCTTCCAATGATTAGAAGCTCATCATGTTAATTGGAGTGTAAAAGGGACGCATACTAAACTACTTTAGGGGAATATCAAAGATTGCCCCATTCTCATGATCTTGCCACCCATTGGAGAGGGAATAATGTTCAATTTTATTAATCAGAAGAATGAGTCGAGTTTTATCTTTGCGTATCCTCTAATTGGGGTGAATGTGATCTCAAAAGAAGTAGTGTGACAATAAAGATGAGTGCCAACATGTCTAATGAGAATCAATCATGGTTGGTTAAGTTGCCTAAGTAGTATAAGGACTACTTTGCTTGGGAGTATCATGAAATACCCAGTTTACCTCAAAAGTTGGTTGAGTTTACTATTTTGTTGAAAGTAGGGATAAAACTGCATAGATCCATCAACCGGGAGGTACAACATCTTTAGAAGCCAAGTTCACTAGAATAACCAGGTACGCATATTTGTTACTAATATTGTTCTTGTAATTAAGAAAAACAGAAACCTATGAGTTGCATTGATTATCAAAATCTTAACTTATCCAGGATCAATATTTCATGCCAATGACAAATATGTTGATCGATGCATTAGCCATCTATGAGATTTTATTGTTCATGGCGTTTGCCTCAGAATATAACCAAATTAACGTAAATCTTGAGGACACACATAAGACAATGTTCTAATGCATAAGCACACCATATATCAACAAGCAACGAAATGTATTTTTTATGATTTAATCAAGAAAATCATGAAGATATACATTGATATATTGTAGTCAAATTTAAGACTTTCGAACAACATTTGTTTGATCTTAAGTAGGCTTTTCAGCAAATGCAAAAGACACTTAAAAATGAATCCTAACAAGTGTGTTTTTATAATTTCTACTAGACACTTTCTAGGTTTCCTAGCACATAACATGGGACCATCATCGATACCGGACTGCCCAAGACAAAAAAATAATTGCAAAGCTTAATTAGGTAGGTCAGTTATTTACTAATGCCACAGGCAAGATAGCTCCTTTAACAACACTACTAAAGTTAAAGGATGCAAATTACTTTGTTTGGGATACAAAGCAAAAGTTGGTGTTTGAAAAATAAGGAGTATCTAGTAAAACCATATGTGTCAGTACTCTTGATTTCTAGGAAATAGTTGGAATTGTATATAGCTTATATGGGAAATTTCATAGGTGCCCTTTTGGCACAAGACGTTGAGGACAATCCTGAACAAACTTAAGTTAGTTTCTCATTGACGTAAAATCCAGATATTCTTTGATTGAAAAGATATGTTTGGCATTGTATCATGCATCTATAAAATTAGAATGTCAACTTCTCACAACCGAAGTATAGGTTGAAAGGCAAAGTTGATATTTTGCATTACCTACTTGGTTGTCTAGGTCTCCAAGGTAGACTAGTTTAGTGGGCAATCAAATTGTGCCATTTTGATTTGAAACATTTTCCTCTCAAAGCAGTGAAGGGTCAAGCAATGCCTGACTTCTTGGTGTAATTTATATGCATTGAGACCACCAATCCCTTAGAAGTAGTATATAATATGGTAACTGAGTAAACTTCGTTGATTATATCAATGGCTCAAGCTGTAATCAAGGTATGGGAATCAACAAGTGTTTGTACTATTTCCCTAACTGAGAAACTAGGTATGCTCTTGATGTCTTTGGAGTTGGACCTTACTAATAATGAGGCCGAATAGCAAGCTTTGTGTAAACACCCAATTTTTTTTTTCAAAATAAAAATTTTTCATCTTTTACAAATTTTGCTTTTTTGCAAGCTTTGGGCCATTTAAGCGTTTTTCAAATAAAAACACCTTAAACGAACTTATTTCCATATCAAAATTTTCTATCAACCTCAAAATGATGGTATATTGCATCCCTATCAAAACTAATTCAATTTGGACAAAATTGCACTAAATAACTATTTTACCCTCATGACCAAATTGGCAAGATTCGGCCTTTTTAAATGATTGCCTTTAAAGAAATGATGATTTTAAATAATTCTTTTATATAAACAAGTGAAAATGAGAACATTGAGAATCAAACCCAAAAATGTTTGCAAATTTATATATTTATAAAATTCTAAAACCCTTGAAATTCAAAAACAAATTAAATTCAAATCAGACCTCAAAAATTCGACCGATCGAGAATAGTCTCATTTCGAGACCTAATACCCAAGGGTTAAAGTGGTTTGATACCCTAGACCGGTTAAAGTGATTAAAGTGATTCGATGCCCTACACCCGTTGAAGTGGTTCGATACCCTACACCCATTGAAGTGGTTTGATATAATACACCCATGAAAAGGGTTAAATGGTCAAGGTGGTTAAAGACTGACTCACGGAGCGAAAGTAGGTCACTCTTGCAAACAAAAACTGGGAATGAAACCTAGTGTTTTCTAAAAATAATATTTGATTTCATTAAATTTGATGTTTTTAAATATAAAAATGTTTTTTTTTATATAAAGTGTTTGAAACCATACCTGCCATATATGAAACTCAGATCGAAATGAGGGAAATTCCCCAAAACAAGGAGATGGCATGAACCAAAAAGGCAATGACTGAGCACCTACTAATTTCAGCACTGTTGGGAAAGGTAACCTATCATTTTTAGTTTCAGGTATTAGAAATGAAGGTCGACGGTAAAAAGGAAAAGTCGATGTTAAAGAAAAAAAGTTTGCACCCAAAAAGGAAAGTTGGAGTCCAGGAAGGAAAGTTAGTGTCATCAACGAAAAAGGAAAGTAATGCTCGATTTGGCAAGCTATGATGTTTAATTTGGTAAGCCACCAAGATGAAACTTATCAGTTCCGGCATAAATGAATCATATTACCTGCCATAGGTGACCTTGATATACAATTTAGAAAGTCACCAAGGCATGAAAGGCTGACCGGTTTCATCAATACTTACCTGTCTAGTGCAACATTAGAGGATTAAACAACTTACCTTATTAAGCTTTCTCAAATGAGCAATTGCACTTACCATATCAAATGGAGCAGATTTTTATCAAGAAGGGGCGTTTAGGAAGGAAAGTCGGTGTCATCAACGAAAAACGAAAGTGATACTCGATTTGGTAAGCTATGATGTTTAATTTGGTAAGCTACCAAGATGAAACTTACCAGTTCTGGCATAAATGAATCATATTACCTACCATAGGTGAACTTGATGTACAATTTGGAAAGTCACCAAGGCATGAAAGGCTGGTTGGTTTCTTCAATACTTACCTGCCTAGTTCAACATCAAAGGATTAAGCAACTTACCTTATCAAGCTTCATCACATAAGTAGTTGCACTTACCATATCAAATGGAGTAGATTTTTAGCAAGAAGGGCCAACATCCACTTACCATATTTAATGGAGCAAATTTTTGGCAAGAAGGGCCAACATTCACCTACCAATTTCAGCCACTTTCAATAAGGCAACTTGCCTTCCAAAAATATGCAGCAAAGAGGCAACCCTTGGCCTATAAAAGGGGCCTCAAGGGGGCTGCAATGTATCAATCTGAGTTTCATCATCTCATCAACCAAATTTGTGGCCAAGAGGAGAGAGAGAGAGAAAGAGAGAGAGAGAGAGAAAGAGAGAAAAAACAAGCGGAGGTTCACTGCCACAAGCCGCCAGCCGATCCTTCTACCACAAGTTCACTCTTCACTTACTTTTTTTAATTATTATCTCTTCTTTCATTAATATTAATGGGGTTGTAATTAAAGAGCTCATATCTAAATTATGATGTATTAATCAAGGTTCATATGTTGCACCCATCTCTTTTCATTCATATGCTATCTGTTATATGTTTTAAAATTCGATCATTCCTACTCCATAATAAAATATAAGATCATATACCTCTTAATCCCCTTTATGCCCATGTTGTAATTATAATTTTGCTTATTTTAAATTGTTATAGATTAAATTTTAATTTGGATGAAAACACATACATGAATCTGAATTTGAAACCTGTTTTTCTACACTTTGCATAGGTCTGATGAACGAATTTTATTTCAATATCCCATACTCTGAATATTCTAAAACTTTTCACATCTAATCTAAACATACCAACACACTTTTAATAAAATTTTCAAGAATTTTAGGCTTGTGAAACATCATAAATAAAATCATAGAAAATCAAATAAAACTGAAACAGATTTTGTAAAATCTAAAGTTCCTATAATAAGGGATAGGTCAAAATCTCATATCTTTGTGTACAGTGAACTTTTTTCATTGAAAATGGTCCCATTGGAAAACTTAAATCTGTAGGCTTTCCAAGAAGACTAATTTTATAGAAATTGGAAGTCTTAGTATTGTAAACACCCCGAAATAAAACGAATTTCAAAACCAAAACACCTGGTTTTAAAATTCATTTCAAATCCAAATTTTGGAGGTTTTCAAAAACCCAGGGGCTGTAAAAGCTTCCAAATTTTGTTTTAAACCCCGTTCAAATCAAATTTCACATATATGGGCTAAGTCCTCATTTTACAAAAGCAAATTTTCAACATGTGAAGCCCTGCATGCCAAAGCAACATCAAAAACAGGTTTAGAAGCCCAAAAGCAGCACCCTGGCCTGATAAAAGCCAGGGTCAAAAGGCAAAAGGAAGGCCCAGGCTAGATGCAGACTGCAAGCCCGGCACACCCAGAAGCCAAGTTAAGCACATCCACCCAAACAGCAGAAATCCAAGCCCGAAATGGTGAAAATCAAGCAAAATTAAGTCCAAAAAGGCGAGATGGAGTTCGAACGATAAAACTGGAGAAAACCAAGCATAAGACGGAGAGCTGATGAAGCCAGAGTCCGTATAAACCGTCCGTCTCGAAACGCCAAGAAGGACTGTTCAGAAAAAATTTGGATTGGATCTGGATCATAAATATCCAGATCTATATCCAAATAGTGCTTGGATTTGGATTGATCCAAATAGTATTTGGATTTGGATTGGATCCAAATAGTGTTTGGATTGTATCGAATCTAGACCAAAATATCCAGATCCATATTCATATAAATGTTTGGATTTAGATCAAATCTGATCATAAATATCCAGATCCATATCCAAATAGTATTTGGATTTGGATTTGGATCTAGATCTCAAACCCATATCCAAACCCAAGACCCACCTCACTTGCCTATAAATAGAGGTGAGGGGTCTTTAAGAGAGGATTCACGTGAAAGTGCTTGGAGGAGAGAGAGTGAGTGATAAACCTAGTCATGTTGGCTTAAGGGTGAGTTGGGTTCAAGCCTTGTGGGCTAAGTGGGCTGCAACCAAGGTGGGCTCGATCAAGGAAGGTTGCAACCGTGGCTTGGAAGTGGGCTCAACCAAGAAGGACCGGCTTCAAGAGGTTGGTCTCCTAATCCTAGCCTAACCACCTAACCCACATCACTAAACCTCACCCTAACTAGACTAAACCTAGACTAAACCTAGCCTAACCCACTCAAACTACCCCTAAGCTAAACACCAAAACCCTTAGCATACCCTCGGCCGAGCCGTGTGAATCGTCGTCTTGCCTGCGCGCCCCGCGCCCTGTCCACGCGCCCTGCACACCTCCTTGCGCCCCGCGCCCTGTTCGCGTGCCCTGCGCATCGCCCTATCCTTGCCCCTACAGCGCTCCTTAGCCCCAACGCGCCCCTGTGGTGCCCCTCAGCGCCAGACGCCTGGCGGCGACCCTCAACACCAAACGCCTGGCGACGCCCCTGCGGTGCCCCTTTGCCACAAATGCCCTGTCGGTCACGCCAGTCACCCGGCACCAACCTACTGTCATTCCAGCCGGTCAACTTAGGACCAGCCACCCTTAACCCGTGACCTACCCTAGGACCAACCCCCCACTAGGTAGTGACTAGCCTTAGCTAAGCCACCCTTTGTTGCCGTGAGCTCCTTGGCCGAACCTAGGTCCCCCTAAGTCCCAAACCCACGAGCCTTCCCAAGCCCCAAACTCTCTCTCAAACCCGCCTAGGGAGACCCCTCTGGCCGCCCAAGGTGGATGCAAGCCCAAGGTGAACACAAGCCCAAGCATGAGCAAGGAGAAGAAAAGCCCGAATCACTTGTAAGTGTTGAAATTTGGTATTTACATTACTCCTTTCATATTCAATTTAATTCGGATATGGGGTTGTATTAATGGAGCGTTGTCTCCCCCCAAGATGTAATATTGGTGCTTGACACACGAGATACATACGTGCACTTGAGCCTTAGCTCTTATCTCGTACACGAGACACATACGTGCACTTGAGCCTTAGCTTTTATCTCATACACGAGACACATACGTGCACTTGAGCCTTAGCTCTTATCTCATACACAAGACACCCACATACACAATTCAGCTTTTGCTCTTACTCCAAAGACTCTAGTAAGAGCCATATAAGCTGCAATTTCATTCGGGTTGTTACTTTAAGTCGTGTGAGTTTGTCATTTCAATTCCACACTTACACACAAAGGATACCCAAGCTCTTGCTTAAACACTCTCACACACGTTTTGGCCTTGGCAGCCCTTAAGATATAGACATATCTATATACTTTCAGCTGCGTTAGTTTTTACGGTTCAGCTGTGTACGTCTTTACATTCCGGGTTGTTAAAATTCAGTCATGTGAGTTGTCTTTACATTTATACACAACACACACGCACACATTGAGCCTTTCCGCTCTTATATCTATATTTCCCGTTCCGCAAGTTAAATTTCAATCGTGTGTGTGAGTTATCTTTCCATTTACACACAACACACACAAACACGTTGAGCTTTACCCCTCATATATATACTTATATTTTAATTTCGGCAAGTTCAATTCAAGTCATGTGAGTTTGTCATTTCAATTCTACACTCACACACGCGTGCATTGAGCCTTTCCGCTCTTAATATAAGTATATCTCCCTTCGGCAATTTACATTCAAGTAGTGTGAGTTGCCTTTAAATTCGGGTATTTCCCTTTAGGTTGTGTGAGTTGCTTTCAATTCGAGCTTAGCTCACATCATACCCTTCGAACCCGAGATACTTCGCATACTTGCATTCGTAAGCTTTCGAAAAAGACCCGAATATCCCGTGCAAACACGCCAAACTTAGGTCACTTATGCACACACATAGCTGGCCTAAATAGCGTAAAATCAAAGACTTGAATACGTGCAATCCACGTAAATAAAAATCTACAAATAGGCATACAATCGACAAGATACTTTCGTATTCTTTTCAAAAGTCCATGCTTGTTAAAAATCAAGATTTTCTAAGCGTTTAAACCGACCCTTGAGCATACTTATATTTCAATTTTGGCAAGTTCAATTCAAGCCGTGTGAGTTTGTCATTTCAATTCTACACTCACACATGCGTGCATTGAGCCTGTCCGCTCTTAATATAAGTATATCTTCCTTCGGCAATTTACATTCAAGTCGTGTGAGTTGCCTTTAAATTCGGGTATTTCCTTTTAAGCTACGTCTTTACATTTCGGGTTTTACATTTAAGTTGTGTGAGTTGCTTTCAATTCGAGCTTAGCTCACATCATACCCTTCGAACCCAAGATACTTGGCATACTTGCATTCGTAAGCTTTCGAAAAAGCCCCAAATATCCCGTGCAAACATGCCAAACTTAGGTCACTTATGCACACACATAGCTGGCCTAAATAGCGTAAAATCAAAGACTTGGATACGTGCAACCCACGTAAAGAAAAATCTGCAAATAGGCATACAATTGACAGGATACTTTAGTGTTCTTTTCAAAAGTCCATGCTTGTTAAAAATCAAGATTTTCTAAGCGTTTAAACCGACCCTTGAGCATCGGTTCAAGAAGGTTTACAATGAAAAGATCCCACTTGCCCACAATCGCCCAAAAACGTCAGATATTTCCAAAATCCTTCGCTAGTTTGAGTAAGCTAGCTGGCATGCCCTAAAGCTACATAGATACGCAAAGGTTCACTTCGGACCTAAGAACCAGGAGTGAGAATTTTCCCGTCTACAAGTATGAAAATACAATCATTTTTCTTAACCTTTGATTTTCTCGCACAGGTTTGTCCCAAATGTTTGAGTGAGATCTCTTTTCGGATATAATTGAATAAATCTACAGTACATGAAATAAGAATAAAAAAAATTTGTAAAATTTTTAGAATTTTTGGAGATTTAGAAGTTATGTAAAAAAATCAGAAACAAGCTTATGAAAACAGAACCAGTTTATGTTTTTCAAGACTTGGAATGTTTTTGAATTGAGAAGTAAAATCAGGATTTTTATCAAGTTTTGGAATTGAAGTTTGGTTTTGAAAACTTATTGGATCTCGAACGATTTTCAAAGCATCTAGGCTAACCTTGCATCGGTTGAAGAAGGCCTATGTCGAAAAGAGCTCACTTATCCACAATCACTATACAAAATCAGAAAATCAATCTTTGCTAGTTTAAGCAAACTAGCTGGCATGCTCGTTCACACGACGTAGTTTGAGAATTTTGTTTCAAGTCTCTACATAAGCTTTGGAATAAAAATTCTCATCTACACTTTGGTTTATGGTTTAGGTTTGGTTTTCATTATTGGGGCTATAAATGTAAGATTTATGGTGGCTCTTAAGTCGTGCTAAGACAATTAATAGGGATTACCAATATCTTAGTTTGAATTTGAACTCTTGCATCAACACGCAAAAGATTTATTGGGAACCTTTCTCGATGTAAAGTTATCATGCATCCCCAAAGATGAAAAATAGGTGACAAATAATTTATCTCAGATTGATTTGGGTCATAAAGTAGTATGTGGATCCCAGACAGTGATAGCCTTGATTCAAGAGATAGAAGAATCATATGATTGAAGAGATTCATTGTGAAATATTATAATCAACCCTTGTAACACTCGGATGTTAAGACTCAACATAGGGCATTATACTATATTTTGTTGGATGGTGAGTTGTATAAGCGAAGCTATCAAGGTTTACGGTTGAGATGTTTGAGTAGAAATGAAGCTCGAATGGTAATGATGGAAGTTCACAAAGAAATTTGTGAGGTTGATCGGTCATGACCTAAAACAAAGTAAATAATATATAGACATAGGTATTATTTGCCTAATATGCATCAAGATTACATTGATTATGCAAGAGGATGTTAAGAGTGTCAACATTTTAGTCTCTTGCAGAAAGTACCTACAGTAGAGCTACACCTGATCATCAATCGTGATCAAGGTTTCGCCATGAACTTAATCAGAAAGATCTACCTGAATTTTTAAAAGGACATACTTTCATCATAATGACAACAAATTACTTCACTAAGTAGGATGAGGTCTTGCCATTGAAGTAATAACCCAAGACAAGACGACCAAGTTCATTAATGACTATATTATTTTTTGATTCGGAATTTCATAATCAATTATGGTCGATCAAGGGACAATATTCATTGGAGAAACGGTAATTTTTTTCTCAAGAGATTCAATATTAAGTTAGAACATTCAACACCTTATAATGCACATGCGAATGGTCAAGTCAAGGCTACCAATAGAGTGAATATTGATTTAATTAAAAATTATCTCAAGAATAATTTGTGAAAATAGCATGAAGTGTTGCTTGAGGTCCTTGGGCATACCAAAACTCCAAAACCTTGGCAATTGGCATGACTCTATTTCAGCTTATATTTGGACAAAGATAATGTCAGGTTTTTGCGGGTAGACAAGCAAAATAATGTATAACCCGATGAATATTTGCAGTCATTAATGATAGAACTTAATTTGGTGGACGAAGATTGTTTGACGACATTCGACAATTTACTTGCTAATAAGCGGAAAGTTGCTTGAGCATACAACAATGTTCGAGTGAAAAAAATTCAAGAGGATTTGCAGCCATCCTATCAGTGGACCAAAAAACCCGTACTTTGCAAAATGGTTTCCCAATTGGGATGGACTGTATATAGTGTCAAAGGTTCTTCCTAGAGGGGCAATTAGATTGGCAAAAATTAAGGGGAAGATCATGAAAGGGATATAAATGGTAGGTACTTGAAAAGGTATTATCCTTCGATTTGTAAAAGATAATTTATTTAAAAATTGAATGAATATGAGTATATAATTATCAAAAGAATTACAAAGAATAAAAGAAGTGAGCCTATTAATTATTCCAAGGTAAATGCCTTATCAAAGGTAGAAGTAGGCTTTCTTCAAATCCCATGATTTTTGCAACTTCTCTTTTTTGAAGCTAGCATGGTTACCAAAGGTGATGCAGAAGCTTAGATTTCTCCTTGGTGAGGCATGTTGGTGGCTAGAGTCACATCAATGGAGATGTGAATGGCTCCTTAACAAAGTACAATAACTTTCCTAGTTGGGGCAAGGCTCGGGTTTCCACTTGAAGAGGCATGATGGTTTTGGCTGAACTAGGGGTCACTAAAAGGAGACCTCTATTGAAACTTGCAAGATTAGGAGGGGCTTCAACAATAATTACCTACAAACATGCCAATGTGGTTAAAAAGAAAGGTAAAAGTCAATAAAGAAGTTTGTCACCAAGGAAAGCTCATCCTTTTAAGACATCAATGAGGTAATGGAACATCTTCCTCTAGGTCTTCCATAGTTGGCTCTAAAGTGGGTTCTTATAGTTGGGTAGGAGCTAGAGTACTGGGATGGGGATATCTTTGGGACAATATAGTCTTGTCTATTAGAGTATCTTTGGTACTCGATTCAATAGGTGTCGAGCTAGTGAGTTGATCCATGAAGTCCTCTGGTTCTTTGTCAAAAATTTTATAGATGGATGAGGATTGCCATTCTTCATATTCGAGAGTGGCTTTTAGGTTGGCCATAAAGCAATTGAATGGGAAATTCTCGACTAGTTGGAGGTTCGCTTTAGTCACCATGGTGATTATTAAATTCGATGTTGCTACACTTACTACTAACACCTTGATTGGTTAAATTGGGTTGGGAATTCCTTGGACATGCCCAAATTCATGAGCTAAACATTGAAGGAAATATCTTTCAACTATTGTTTGAATGGTAGATGAGGATGATGCACCAATCTCACTCAGCAAATCCCAAGAGCACAAGAATTGATGTAGCTTTATTGTAGAGATCTGACCAAGGTTGGCTAATCTTTCTAACATTTATTGAGTCACATATTTTTCATGACTCAATGGATGAAAATCTTAATTATTATCAAACACTAAGTAGAGTAATTTATTGAGGCATATTCACAACACCCTATTTTGAGAACAAAGTTTCAACAAAATTATGCCTAGACAAAATTTCTCCCGTTTAAGGGTAACAAGATTGTGACCTGGGAGAGAAAGAGGATGCAACTGGAGAAAGTATAGATAAATATAATACTGGAAAAATCACCAAGAACCAAAAGTAGTATTGGTGTTTTTCCATTCAAAAGTTGGGGAATGAAAGTTCATATACCTCAGAAAAGAGTACTCAAGAAAATGAACAAAAACCGAAAGGACGATAAAAAAATAGGGCCTCAACAACAATGAGATATTCTTTGGCAACTGCTATGTCGTTGAGGTAGACAATAAACTTGTATAGTGATAACAACAAAAAGTTGACATGTTCATCTCGAGTTAACTCCATGAATCCTGCGTGTTGGCCTCTAAAAAATCACGTGAATGAAAGATTTTTGAAAATGAAGGAAAAACATAAGGAAGAAGAGCCAAAAGAGAGGAGTTCAGGACCATGGGAGGGAAGCTCAGTGATTGTATGAATATCAAGGAGGTAAAACCTATCATACCTTGTTTTAGAATAAAATAATTGAGTTTTGTAGATCAAAAACCTAAGAAGCTAAAGAGAAGATTGAGGTTAGCAGGGAAGACATTGCGAGACAATTGTATTAGGTCAAAAATTCCCTACTTCTACCAATCAATGACATGCATGACACCCACTCGATCCAACCACTGGATGTATTTTTTGGAAGGTCTTGGGCAAGTACGAAGGTTCTTGGAAAAATTATCATACCATAACCACTTTGTATAGAGAGAAAGGATTTTCAAGACGATCATCTCTTCAATAATTCTAAGGCCTTATGTAGTAAACATAGTAGGGCCAAGAAGAAAATAGTCAAAGTCAACAAGTTGAGTTACATGATAACCTGAAGTCTAGTCCTAGAAGCCATGAAAATGTTGATTAAGGAAGAGGCTCAATATGTTCTTTATGGAAGGTGTAGAGTAGAGAAAAGGTTTAATTTTGTGCAAAAAAGGATGAGAAAGAATAGGACCCTTTGTCACATTTTATAATGAAGGAAGCAATGTTCCATCGGTATCAAGTCACAAGTCTTGCATAGTCATTCAGCTAAGAATTCAAAATAGCAAGGGGTTTACTCTCAAGTTCGGCTACACATGAATATATTTCTATGATTTGAATAGTCAAATTTTGATGAAGTTTTCCAATGTCAATGACTTACCAAGAGAAAGAGCATATGCACTCTTGATGTTCGTTGATAGAAACAAGTTCGGATTGGGATATGACCCGACGGTTCTAACAGGTATCAACATGTTCACGAATTTTGATACGGATATCATAGACTCCTTTACTTAACCTTATCAATTTAGAAAGAAGATTTGTGTCTTCCCAAAGAGTTTGTATAACATACAAACCATAACCAACTTCATCTAGAATACATGGGGAGAAAGAGGCATTTTACAAAGCTACTTGATTGTGAAGGTTATGATATCCCAAAAGGTGATGAAAGAAGACTCATCTAATATGATAGAGGAAGCACTAAAATCTGTTATTCTTGCTTAGGATGTTTTGGGGGTAAATCGTTACACAATTCAAAAGAGGATGTAGGTCCCTCACTATCCGTCACTGTAATGGAATTAAGAATGTCATCATTAAGTCCTCTATCACAATGAGCTCAAATGGCATATTCTCAATTATAGGTTGAGTTTTACTTCTAGTAGTTCTAATAGAAATACATTCTAAAGCCCTTTTTATGATAGAGGAGGAACTGATAAGTGAGGACATGTTGAAGAAGTCAGGGAGTGTACTATTAGATGCCTACATTCATATTTGAGATTATTACGAATAGGTGCATCCATTTCATAACCAATGAACCTCGATTTGTAGTTGTCAATCGAGACCTTGGTCATTTTTATATAGATAGTAATCCATGAAGAAAAAGATTATAAGGTCTCACTAGGACAAGGGTACGAGTCTCAAAGCAAGAGGACATATTCTTCCTAATGATTCTTAAGCAAAAGCTTTTTTATAGCCAATAAGCCTTGTTTCAAACCTAAGTGACAAGCAAAGCTGTATAAATATTATAGCTGAGTAATAATTGGTTGAATCATGATGATAGAGAAGCATCACATAATAAAAATTGAGGAGAAAAGATTTTCGATAATTCAATTTTATAGAGGCCCTCTTTGAATTTGGCAGTCGAATTAGAATCAGGAGGGTAGAAATACCAAGAAAGAAAAGATACTTCATTTGGGGTGATAAACCATAACACAACAATGATTTCTATTGGCAAGCCAAGGTTAGAGGAATGAGACTTAAGGTAGGTCCTATTGTATCGACAATAATTCATTGAAGAGGAATGTAAGAAAATCTAAACTTAGGAAATTACAAATGAATCTAAAATTAAAGAAATCATACTAGACCATCTACAAGATGGGTAGGACTATCATTCCAAAGGACCTCAAAAGTAGAATTGGTCAAATAGTAGACCATAGCCAAAAGAAATGGAGCAAATAATAGTTTGATGCTAGACATAATAGCAGAAATGTAGCATGCACACTCACTATTAACTTTGGTTTCACAAACACAAGAAATATAACAACAAAACCACAATAGCAAGAATGTATGGTGTTTATTATCTGCCACCAACACGATACTTGAGTGAGGATGGATAAAGTCATTTGAAGAAAGTTGTAGTGAGAGTTTTAAAGTACAAAAATCTTGATTTACTAAGAAAATAGGATCTACACCATTGATTAGAAGACCCATAATCTCTTAGATATCTAGAGTAATGGAAGACATCATTCTAAATGAGAATTTGAAACAATTGTATCGGCACACCCAAAAAGATAAGAAAGAATAGAGGAGGTTGTCATCAAATTATATGGTCATACAAGATAGCATGATAAGATCATGAATACCACATTGATCCCAAAAATTATGCTTCTAATCCCTAACTCTATCTACCTAATCGTCTGATTGGTTGTAGGTAAAGGATGAAGAAAGTTTGGGCAACGAGACATCACGAATTCGTTCTGATTCAAGGGTAGTTCCATGATATGAAACTCAAAAGACCAAGAGTTGATTTAAGATTTGAGGAAGGATAACACCCAAAGAAGAAGGCATGAGAGCAAGAAGATAAGGAATTTTAGTAATGGTTGTTCAAATGGTTTTCGAAAAGCATAAAAACAAAGAGAGAAGTTATATTTATAGATTCTAACGGTGAATGAATAGAATCCCAAGAATCATGCTTAAGAGGCAAATGTGTTAGTTTTCTATCATAAAAATAATTTGGGTACGACTCATACCCTTGATGACTGAAGATATAGAGTCTAAGGAGATATGTGTTGATGCTAGAAAAATACATGATGGTACATGCAAAAAACGATGAGTTTCATAAAAGAAAGGGATATGTTACTCATGAAGGATAGTGAGCTCGAGCATGTGAGACAAGTCTGTCACCTTGAGCTGATCTTGTGGATTATGGGTCAGTTGACACACCCCAATAAGTGTGGTGGTGAAAAGAATGGCATAAACAAAGAAGTTGGGAGTTATTGAGGATCATGCCCAAAAAAACTTAACACAATATTTGTCATTTCTATAAAAGTCTATAAATAGGCATGTGTAATTAGAGATAATGATCCAGAAATCAACGATATAATTTTTTTTTTCCTTTACTATCCCTAGGAGTAGAAGTAATGTAGCTCTTTTATCTTCGTGAGCACATCGAGTGCCTACATAACCCTGTTGACTACTAATTGGAATTGATTCCGAATTGTCAACATCAAATCAACTTTGTCATTTTGGTACTTGATTCTGAATTGGATTTCCAACTGGATCCTGTTTTGCTTATATGATCTGCTAATTTAGATATGAATCAAACCCATGGACTCAAAAAAGAGAATTTGTCTAGTTGGGTGCGGAGTCACTGTATTTGGATCCACCTGGATCCAACCCTTCTCTATAAGCCGAAAAATCAATTATATGGTAATGGGTCTGCTAGTTAGGTAGTGGTGCCACCAGAGGAGGGCACAAGCAACGTGAGAAACTCATGATACTCATAAATGTTAAGGCAAAGGGAATGAGTGAAGAAGAGGACTTGCAGAAGAAACGGGTACCCACCCTATAATTCGTGCCACTTAGATGCCCTCCGCGTTGATAGATTGGGGTCACCCCCCTTCCCTGTAATTATCCAAGTTCAAACTCTTCTCTGTTTGTATGAACTTGTGGTTGTGTTTTCTTTATATCTTCTACATAATATCCTCATATTGTGCATGCACAATCATGGACACACATGCAGCTTTATATGTATATATAGACGGAGAGAGAGCATAGTCGATGCTCACAACCCACACTTATTCATGCTTAAGTCCACTCAAACATCCCTATCATTCAATCAAACATGAACAATCATAAAGATTTGAATTTTAAAATATAAGTATGAAAAGTACAATGTTATTTTTTGGTTTTTAAATTTAAATCTTTATCATTGATTATGTTGATTGAACAATAAAAATATTTGAGTGAATGTGAGCATGAATTGTATGCATATGTGCCAATTTCTCTCTCTCTCTCTCTCTCTCTCTCTCTCTCTCTCTCTCTCTCTCTATATATATATATATATATATATATATATATATATATATATATATATATATATATATATAGTAAAAAAAACAAAATGTTGAGATCCCCTCTAGAATGAAACATGAGGTTCATCCACTGCATTAAATATAGTGGGGCACATCAAAATTTTGTAGTCCAAATGCATTGTGTTTTTCTTGTGGCTTATGTATGAAAAGCGGATGGGGTCAGGCATACCCCTACCAGATGTATATATCAAAGAATTGTGTATATTAATATGACAAGAAACCAGTCAAGGATGGCACCGACAGCGTTAGCTCAATGGCAGGGTGCTCTAGCACCGTTGCTGCTCGTGGAGAGTTGGACTCCCAGAGGGTGAATGTGTGTGTTAGGCTTTGGCCTCCTCTTTTAACAAAAAAAAACTAAGAATGCCACAATCATCGTTATCACTAAATCATCAATTTAGCTAGCTTCTGTATTAAATTTTGTAAAAATATGAAACTAAATAATCTCTAGCTTGTGCTAAAACAATATCATATTTAGAAAGTATAAGAGATTTTATGTGGGATCTTCCAAACACAAGCCTATAGAATATACCTTTAGTTTAACCATGGGTTTATCTTTGAATAGCTCTCATAAAAAAAACTAGTTATTGAATTTCGATTATAATATTTTTCGAGTATGTGTATGACATTAATATGATTGGGTATGTTTTGCAAATTACCCAAAATTTTGATTAAAGCAATAGGCAATGGGTTCACGTGTTGGATGATATTTCTCTTGTTCCTTTAATTTAATTGAAAATTACTTAAAAATTATAATTTCTTTGGTACTATACTTAAAAACTATAATAGTCACACTTTTGTAGGGTTAGTAATTCCTGCCCACCCTGCCCTGCCCCATGTGGGGCGGATTCTAAGGAAAGAAACCTATCTTGCTGTGGGATGGGGCAAGGAAGAAATAATGTAACCTCCTTATATAAATATACCTATTTATATATTTAGAAATATCTTATATGTTTATATGTATATATTTTATATATAAATATAATTATATATATACATAATAAATTTTAATTTAATAATATAAAATTCCATAAAAGAAGATTCTGTATTTTATGTAGAATATGTTAAATGATTTTTTTCTTAAAAAATATTTTTATAAATTGAAAGTGGGGTCGGGTGGAGTGGACTGAGGGGAGAAGGGGTGTATAAAGAAAAATTCATAGGTCTCTCTCTCTCTCTCTCTCTCTCTCTCTCTCTCTCTCTCTCTCTCTCTCTCTCTCTCTCTATATATATATATATATATATAGAGAGAGAGAGAGAGAGAGAGAGAGAGATAAGATATTGAAGATGAACCGTCAAGTCAAGCACTTCCCTAAGTCTGCCATTCAGCAGATACAGTATTGGTAGAAGGATCAGAACAGACCTGTCAGTTCGTGTCAAACCTAGCTAATATGTGCACATCAGCTTGGGCCTACCTATCTCCTTGTGTGTCTCTCCTAAGTCTTTATAAGAACCTGGTTTTTCAGTTAAAGTTGGGTCGACTCCGGTGGCCCATACACTCCCGTTGGGTTAGGGTGGTCCAGACTGACACAAAGAAAAATGGATCAGGTCAGGGTTGACCTGGTTTTACCCAAACCTAAAGTAACCTGAATTCAGACAGGTTAATCAAAACATGTCTGATTCCAGGTTGCCCCATTTCAGGGCCAGTTTCGAAACTGATTTTTTTACTTGAACTCAAATGCACCTTGTGTGAACTTCCCACCGCCTTCAATAATAGGTTCTTCTTACAGCTGAACTACTAATAAACTTGTGTAATTACATGTTAAAAATATATATAACTTATTTAGCGGCAGTTTGGAACCGTTGGTTTTAGTTTTAATTTCGAACTGATTTCTGAAAATTACAAACATAACCGAACTCAAGAGTTTTCGGTTCCGATTTCTGAAACCGATTCAACTGGTTCCAATCCAAACCGTCCAACTGATTCCGAACCAAACATGCCTAGATTAACCCGATTTGTCATCCCTAACCGTGCATGTCTCGACAAATATTGGAAGCAGTGATTGCTGTGCTGGACATCGTTTACTACGCAACAGTGTTGGATAGAAAATGGCCTCAATATAAAATCAAAATCTGTGTATAGGTTCAGATTTCATTTGATACAGCTCACAACCTGGAAATAAATAATCCATCTGTCTATCCATGTATATCTATATAAATCTATTTCTGTCAATACATATATATAACTATATTTCTATCAATATATATATATATATATATATATATATATATATATATATATATATATATATATATATATATATATAGAGAGAGAGAGAGAGAGAGAGATTTTACTGAATTCAATAGCAGAGAACACATTTTAACGTAGTAGGAATTCAGAAGATGACCGAAATATGGGACACTGCAAATCTTGTTCACCCCCATATGGCTCTCCAAACTAATGGCTCGCAAATCCATATTTTCTCCAGTTAATTGATCATTGTTTTCTCCTTAATTATTTGAACTCACTTGACCCAGCTATGCTTGTCAGGCCAGGTACTTTGGGTGCAGTTACTAATAAGCACAAAGAGCAACAGCTCACCTAGCTAAGTGGTCGACTCACAAGTCAGTGGTCATGAATTCGATACCAGATGCTTGTATCTGGTTTCAGCCTTCTCTGTAAGTGCAGAATTTCACTAAATCATTCTTCTTAAGAGAGCCATGGCTTCTTTGTGTACCATTCATCCTTTTCACCACCAGCTTGATTAAAAGATTACGTGACCTACATTGAATGGTGTAGCTTAAAAATTTGTGGATTAAAAGTTCCGGGCTAAAATGGTTTCTGCATTTGCTTTAGCCAAGGGCCAACTCTGTGCATGGTTCTCTTGCACTTGTATTAACTTGGCTCAGATGATCGATCTGCAATCTCAAAAATATTAAAAAATTTAATAACTTGAGAGGAATTTGGGTATACTTATTCCTCTAATATGGTTGGGGTTTGCCTAACCTAGGGATGGCAACGGAGTCGGGTGGAACGGGTTTTCACTCCATGGGTCTTGGGGATCAAACCTGCACCCACCCCTTACCCTTTTGTTCCCATTTCAACCTATAAAAATATTTTTTAAGAAAAATATTTAATATTATATTTTACATTAAATACAAAATCTTTTTTATGGTATTTTATATTATTAAATTAAAAGGTATTATGTACATATATAGTTTTATTTATATATAAGCACGTAAAATACTTATAATCACATATATCTATATTAAACATATATTCTGTATAAATAAAAATATATATATATATATATAATATACTCCGGGATGAGTTTGTCGCAAACCCACCACGCCCCATCCTGCTGCTGAGTGGGCTTTTAGACCTGAAATTCCATTCCATATGAGACGGGTCAGAACGGGTACTCGATCCAAATTGTCATCTCTAGGCCAACCCTATCTTGAAAACAAAAGAAAAGAAAAGAGGAACTTGGGTATTGCCTCCTGGATTGTGAAACTTTTCCTTTACTCCCGATAGTTTACAGATAATGTATTAATCACTGTCTCTGTTGCTTTTAGTGTGCTTTTCTTCGATTAGATACTTGTTTGATAAAGAGATTCCTTTGATTGATATGAATAATTTTCAATAATGCCTAGGAAGTGAATCCGGAAAGATCAAATCAACCATTTAACCCGCTTAGGCATTGATCCATGCAACATAACTAAATTATCGGCTTCACTGTTCTAAACTAAACTATCGGCAACACTGTTCTAGTTTGCTTGCGCAACAAGTTCAGAATGATTTCTTCCGAGTTTCAGTACCCAAACTTTTACAGGATATCTAGGCAACAAGAAGAGCCATTCAGTTCAGGGGGTGTTTGCCTTTCACCACAAGCCACAAGCCACAAGCCACAAGCCACCTCGATATTTCTGCAGTTCTTCGTTTAAATTTATAAAATTCTGTTGTATAACCTTTTGGTTGATTATTTGGGAGAAACGAAAAGATGGAAGCAGGCTTTATCTGATGTACATTGAAGGTTTCCGAGACTTCATATGTGAAACTTCACATCACCATGATAAATCGATAGAGAAGAGCCAAAGCTGTTTCCTTCTTTTAGGCTGTAAAACCGCAACATCTTCGCAGCCAAAGCCTGACAGCTTCCATCAACATCAAAATAATTGAGATAAATAACTGGCGTGTATTTTGGAGTTTCCAGTCACAGACCTTACCCGTTTCTTTGGTCTTTCCATTCCTCCGAGAAACAGCTCCACCAGCATAGTATTTTGTTGGATGCAAATTTCATGATTCATAGGTTAGTTATTAAGCAACAGATAACAATAATGATATGTTATAGATATGAATCCATGATATAAAAAGTAATATATTTCTCATAATAAATTATATACATGCATATAAATTAAAAATATTAGTAGTAAGGTAGAATATTTAAGATACATATTTGATCCCACGAATAATAAGATTTGTATTGGTTCTTAAAATATTGGAACATTATTGGGTAAGCTAATGGAGGTGTCATATACTATGGTGAGAGAAAGATTCATATCATATGTTTACAAGAGACAAAGTGGGTTGGAGAAAAAGCAAAGAAGATTAAGGATAAATGTTTCAAATCATGGTACTTAGGTAAAGAAAAGGCTCGAAATATAGTTGGTATTATCATAAATAAATATTTAAATAATAGTGTAGTAGACATACAATGATATGGTGATTGAATCATAATGTTGAAATTAGTGTTAGAAGCAGAGGTTTTAAATATAATTTATGCGTACGCACCCCAAGTAAGACTAAACGGTAGTATAAAGATGGCTTTTGGTAGGAGTTAGATAAGGTAATTCAAAAAATTATGCGAAGAAACATGATTTGTTTAGGAGGAGACTTAAATGAACATGTAAGTAAAGAGGCATTAAGATATCAAGGTATTCATGAAAACTTTGGTTTTGGGGATATAAACGAGGAAGGTAGGGAGATTTTAAATTTTGTTATGGAATTTGATATCTTTATAGTCAATACAATCTTTAAAAAATGAGATGAATATTTAATTACTTATAAGAGTGGCTTATTACAAACAGAAATTGATTAGTTTATTTATACGAAAAAGATAGAGTGTGTTGTAAATATTGTAAGGTAATTTCAGGAGAAAGCTTAACCATCCAATGTCGACTTTTAGTTATTAATTTACTTATAAAAAAGTGGACAAAGAAGAAAACAGTGCATCAAGTTATTCACACTAAATGGTGAAACCTCAAAAGCAAGAAAGAAGGTATATTTAAACATAAAGTACTTCAAGGAGATCCTTCGAATTATGTTGGTACACTTTATGATATATGGAACAATATGACTATACATATTAGGAAAGTGGTGAAAAATATATTACATGAATCTAAGGCAGCTGTTCTGGCACAAAAAGAAGCTTCGTGGTGGAGTGAAATAGTGCAAAATAAAATTAAGGTGAAGAGGTCATATTTACAAATTACATTATGCTAAGAAAATTAGTAAAACTTTAGAGACTTGTAAGAAAACAAAGAAAGAAACGAAAAAATATCGTCAGTGAAGCAAAAACTAAAATTTGAGAGGATTTATATAAAGAACTCAACTCAAAAGAGGATAAAAGAGATATTTTTACGATAACTAAGGATAGAGATAAGAAAACTAAGGATCTTAATTTTGTTAGATGCATCAAAGACGAGGATGAAAAAAATCTAGTAGCAAATGATGATATAAAAATAGATGAAAATTTTATTTTTATAAGTTTTTTAATGAAAATAAAGATGTTAGTATTAGCTTAGGAGAGTTAGTCAAATCAGAAAAGTATATAAACCACAATTTTTATTGACGTATTCAAAAGAATGAAATCAAAGAAACTCTAAACATATAAAGGGTGATAAGTCTGTAGGACTAGACAATATTACTATAGAAGTTTGAAAAATCTTAAGAAAAACATTAATCACTTGACTCACAAGACTATTTAATAAAATATGGAGAAACCAAAAGATGTTCGACGAATGGATATCGAATATAATTATACCCATATAAAAAAACAAGGAAGACATTCAGAATTATACGAATTATTGAGGTATCAAGTTAATGAGTCATACTATAAAATTATAGGAAAGAATTATCGAACGTAGGTTAAGACAAGTATCGAGTAAAATAGGGAACCAATTTTGATTCATGTTATGCAAATCTACTGTTGAAGCAATTCACCTTTTGGGGCATCTTAGTAAAACTTCGTTGAATTTTTATACCATGGATTACACAAATTATGTTAAGCATTGCTTTGAGGCGTCCCCATCTAGTGACGCGCTATAAAGCTCGAATACAATGAAAAGTAAGTAAGGGCCACTACATTTTTACCATAATATAGTAAATCAATTGTAAAGAGGGTTCTCACATTATGAACGGATGTGGGTAAAGAAGTTGGTCCCGCTACATTGCCGCTCGAATATAGCGAATAAATTATATAGAGAGCCTCTACATTTTCAATATGGATAGATGCGGGAGGAAAGGAAGCTAGTTCTAGATAATATTCGTATTGGTTTTTAAATATCGAAACATTGTTCGGTAAGCTAATAGAGGTGATAGATACTATGATTTAGAGAAAGATTCATATTCTATGTTTACAAGAGACGAAGTGGGTTGGAGAAAAAGCAAAGGAGGTTGAGGATATAAGTTTTAAACTATGGTAATCAGGTAAGAAAATTGCTCGAAACGGAGTTGGTATAATCATAAATAAAGATTTAAATGATAATGTAGTAAACATACAACGATATGATAACCGAATCATAACATTGAAATTAATGTTAGGAGGAGAGGTTTTGAATATAGTTTGTACTTACGCACCCCAAGTAGGACTAAAAGATAGTATAAAGATGACTTTTTGAGAAGAGTTAGATAAGGTTATTCAAAGAATTTCACGAAGGGAGATGATTTGTTTAAGAGGAGACTTAAATGAACATATCAGTAAAGAGGCATTAAGATATCAAGGTACTTATGAAAACTTTGATTTTGAGGATATAAATGAGGAAGGTAGGGAGATTTTAAATTTTGCTACAGTATTTGATCTCTTTATAGTCAATAATACAATCTTCAAAAAATGAGATGGATATTTAATTACTTATAAGAGTGGTTTATCACAAACACAAATTGATTACTTTATTTGTAGAAAAAAAGATAATGCGCGTTGTAAAGATTGTAAGACAATTTCAAGAGAGAGCTTAACCACCCAACATCGACTTTTAGTTATAGATTTACAAATTAAAAAATGGACAAAGAAGAAAAGAGTGCATCGAGTTATTCGGGCTAAATGGTGGAACCTCAAAGGCGAGAAAAAATATATATTTAAATAACAAGTCATTTAAGTAGATGCTTGAAATTATGTTGGTATACCTTGTGATATATGAGATAATAATAACTATACATATTAGGAAAGTGACAAAAGATATGTTAAGTGGCAAAAAAGTCATTTTACGTAGATGCTTGAATCTAAGGAGGTGTATCGACATAAAAGAAGTTTGGTGGTGGGGTGAACTAGTGCAAAATAAAATTAAAGCAATGAGAGCACATTACAAATGACATTATCCTAAGAAAACTAATGAAACTTTAGAGACTTATAAGAAATTAAAGAAGGAAGCGAAAAAGGTTGTTAGTGAAGCAAAAACTAAAATTTAGAAGGATTTATATAAAAAAACTCAACTCAAAAGAGGGTGAAAGAGATATTTTTAGGATATCTAAGGTTAGAGATAAGAAAATTAAAGATCTTAATTCTGTTAGATGCGTGAAAAACGAGGATGAAAAGAGTTTTGTAGGAAAAGAGTACAAAGAAAGATTATTGATTTAGAAAAAACTTACGATAGAGTACCGAAAAATGTTCTTTGGAGAACCTTAGAAAAAAGATGTATCTCATTGAAATAGATAAACCTAATAAGAGATACGTACGGTGATGCAAAAACATGTGTGAGGACTAATGAAGGAATGATAAACTTCTTTGAACTTAATATTGGGTTACATGAAGGATCAACTTTAAGTTCATACTTATTTATAATGGTGATTAATAAGTTAACAAAACATATTCAAGATAAAGTTCCTTGCTGTGTGTTATTTACAAATGACATTGTATTAATGGAGGAATCTAAAGAAAAAGTTAATAAAAAATTAGAAAATTGGAACGAGAGAAACATTAGAAATTAAAGGCTTCGGACTTAGTAGAACAAAAATAAAATATATGAAAATATAAGTTTTGATTATTTGATTACTTTAGAAGACATAAATTAAAATTAGTGCATCCCTCAAAATGAAAGTTTTAAATACCTAGAATCAATTTTTTAGAATTATTAAAAAAATAAATGGTGATTGGTTAAAATGAAGAAGAGCATCATGTATTCTTTCTAATAAGAAGATATAATTAAAGTTAAAAAGTAAATATTATAGAATAATAATTAGACCTAAGTGTTGGGTAGTTAATCATTAATGAGTGTTGGGCAATTAATCATGTACAAAAAATGTCTGTAACAAAAATGAAGATATTGAGATGGATGAACTTATACAAGAAAAGATTGAGGTTATTAAAAACAAATTAAGAATGATATCAATAAAAAATAAAATGAGATAATATCATTTAAGATGATTTAGATATATACAAAAAATATCAAAAGAATATCCTCTAAGAATGTATGAAAAACTAGATTTTGAAAGTATTAAAAAAAGTATAAGACAATCATAAAAGTATTGTAAAAAATAATAAAGAATGATCTAACTTATTGAGTTAATAGCCGGTTAATAGAAAATAAAGAATCCATAAAACCGACCTAGGCTACAAATGAGAAAAAAATGAGAAAAGGCTTAGTTGTTGTTGTATTCGATCCCACTAATTTAATCCTTACAAATTCTCCAATCTTTGACAGCCTTGCAAGTGACCTTTCTCAAGTTCATCGCTGCAGGAAACTGACTATCCAAAGCTCCTTTCCAGAGAAAGCTTGAGGCAGACTGCCTCCCCAACACCAAACTGACCCACTTACGATTTTGCATTTTCAAACTAAAACTCAGCACTGCGCAAAAATATTAGAAAGATTTGACATTTTAAGAACACGCAACACTCGAAAATAAAACACAATTTGTTGCATCTATTAACAGATTTCAATTTACAAATCTGCCTATTTGACAAGATGATTTCGCTAAAACTACAGAGAGAGACTGTGAAAGGAAGTAGAAACGGATTGGTTTCAAGAAATTCTGGGCTCCACCCTGACCGGAAGGATGGCGTTTCTGGAAACTGTTCTTCCTTGGTTGAACGGAAAGAAGGTTCTCTTAGCTCTGCGGCTGCATCCTTCACTCGTGCCCACATCTCTGAGATGAGGATTTTGCGTTAAAATATCTGCCACGCTTATGTAAAGCTGCCTGTCAGTACAAGAGTCCATTGAAAAAGATCTCCTGATCGGTTCTATCGAGAACTGATCGTCTCTATCCCTCACATCTATGCACTCATCTCCATAACTCGAAAGATGATGTTGGTGATGAATCTTTTTCCTCCCTGCTGGTGATATCATGCTCATGAACTTCACTTCAAAGAAACCGGCCGATTCAACCAATTTTTGAGGACTAACGTTGCTGTCCCCTGCAGTATTTACTGTAGAATGCACTCCTTGGTCCGTTTGAACACCCATTTCCATGGATTCGGATGTGCTACGAGTCTCCCTCGGAAAACCATTCTCACCATTTGGATCGAAACTAGGAATGCTTTCTCTAAATGGGTTCTCTATTTCAATCATGCACTGATGGGCAATGATAGTGTTTGACACGCTTGATCTACAAAGAGGGCAGTTTGCGTGAGATTGTAGCCAAGTGTCGATGCAGTCTATGTGAAATGCATGCGTGCATCTCGGGAGAATCCTGAATCTCTCCCCTTCCTCGAATTGGTTGAGACAAACAGCACACTCGTTTAAGACTTCAGGCAGGAAACAATCGTTTTTCTTGAAGAGAAACACTGGGATAGATTGGATAACATACTCTTCCAGTCCGTCATTGTCCGGGGAATAAAGCACCGGTTGCTGGTGGTAGTTTTCCGGATCGGAAAGGTGTCTGAAGCTTCTGAAATGCCGGAATCTGTGGCTAAAGTGGTGCCAATTCAAGCGGCACTTTATGATGAAGACATAATAGCTCAGGAGTAAGAAAGCTGTAGCAACTATGCCTATAATTGCGACCACTAAGATGGAAAAATTTGTGTTTGATGGTTGTAATGGATGGGAAGCATATTCCCCACTTCCCGCTGGAGGAGATGGAAGCGTTTGATTCACTTGAAGATGTGTAAACGTCATGACAAAAGTTGTTAAAACTCTGAAGCTTTAGAGAAACAATGGTTAAACATGTACTAAAATCTCAACATTTAATCAAGATGCCAGTTTCACAAATGGAAGACAGAGAATATTAAACGGTGATTCAGAGAGAAAGATAGGAAGCATTCAATACGCTGAAATGGAGATCTGTGTAAAGAAAAGGAAGCACGAAACGTCCCTCATCTAGGAAACAAATTGAAAGGTGGGGATGGAGCCATAGGAAAGGTTGAAATTGAAGCGAAAGAGGATCTGTAACCGGTATGAAGTCAAACCGTGTGGAAGGGAAGCAATGGTGGGAGGATTTTTAAAATAGAAGATGAGATGCAAATGACTGACAGAGTTGTCTGTTCGGGCTGCCCTCTACCCTTGTGGGGGGGCCCTTTAGAGGCATCACTCTATTACACCTCTGCCCTCCCCTAGGAAGATTAAAAAAGGATCTGCCTTTGGGCTAATCCGCAGAAGTTTCTTACAGGTCAGTGAGAGTGATTATCATTATAAAAAGCACACACAATATCTACCTTAAACAGATATAAGATATAAACTAATGTTTAGAATAAAGAAACTTTCGTAAATTCTTTGCCATTGAAGACCATCAAATTACACACATAGAACATACTCTTTTTATGGCTTTAAACTATCACATTTTGGAAACATGCAGAAATTATGTAACTGAAACCCATCAAAACATAATTCTGTCACATAGACACTTCTGTTTTGGTATCGAACTCAGACACTCGACACTCCCTTGTCCAACGATACAATGTCTATTGAAATAATTTTTAGCTTTAAGTCACTAAGAAACGTATAAATATTGATAGAATATCATTTTATTCGTGAATTAACCTATAACACAAGAGTATCAATCTATTCACCTGTCAACTTTTTCTGATTTTTTATAACCTTTAATAGTTTTATAAGATAATATTAATTATATATAGTAATGTATATATGTACTTATGTATAACCATGTTCCTCTACTCATAATTTTCGAAGTTGGCTTTGTTCTCATCCCGCACTGCACCTGTACCCTCACCCATATGACAATCTTTTTTATGGACATGAGTGGTAGGGGTCAAGCACAGTCCAGCTTGTCTTTCAAAAACAGACAGACAAGTAGCAGATCCTCCCAGAGGAATTCTCCTCCATTGTCAATCTCTTTCCCTGCATTCTTTGATGAATCAAACATTATTCGCCAACTGCACTTGAGACTACTGCCATGTTAGCACCAAGCTTCTGTTTGAGACGAGATTAGTGTGAGTTCAACAAGATGCAAATGCAGTGAAGATAACTAATGAAAAACAAAGTTTCTGCAAATGCAGTGAGACGAGATTAGTGTGATTTTTTGGTCAAAAGTTGCATAGTTGGGTTAGGGAACTCGATTTTCAACATATACAGTTTCAAGGTCAGACAGATTAATGAAAAACAAGTAAAATGGTTTGAAAATTTATCATATGGGTCCACTCCTTCACGTCCATCCTATACCTTAAGGACCCGGCAGTTTCCTTTATTCTTGAAAGTTGAATCACACAGACCTGCCAATATCTACAGTTCTGCTTGAATTATTACTGTTCATGTACAAAGAAAGAACCCTACCCTATTGTTTTTCAGGACAAAGATGCATAGAGTGAGGCCCCAAACTCAGAAAATATGGTTATTTTCATGGAAGCCATGGCTACTTGGGTATTTTTCTATAGACACATAGATCTTGAATTGTCATCATCAAGTCACTATCAAATCGCCTTTTACAGTGGGCCAAATTTAGACAATCTTTACTGTGATCGCATTAAGCACTAAAACTGCATTTCAAGCTCGCTTTTACATGGTTCATCTATCTAACTTTTTCTTTTTTAAAATTTATTTAATTTACCTAGTTCATCCGTCTGCCCCCATTGGTCCTAAGTCTAAATATGGGTGTGAAGGAGCTTGTGGCAAAATAAAGAGGTTGAGGTGCATTTGAGGATGCATAACATCCGTAATGATTGTTATTAGAGAGAATTGGATCAAACGAGAAAGACGATCTTAAGATGGTCGGGAAATTTATAGAGATTACAGCATTGAGCTAAAGAGTCATGAAATTAATGAAAATGATGATGCAGATTCTCAAACCGTGATTGTCTTATTAAGATCTATTGATGATCGGAGTTGCTACTGAAAAAAAAAGATGTTTTTGTATTGTTATGGTACAATAACACCTTTTAGTTTTCTCTTGGTGAATCTCAATCAAATTAGCGTTCATTGGATGTTCGTGTTTAAAGAGTATGTCATGGGAGAAGTCTCTTTTATATATATATATATATATATATATATATATATATATATATATATATATATATATATATATATATATATATATAATGTATGAAAACAATATCCTATCACCTCTTGGCATGTCGATTTGGGCTCACTTATTGTTTTTGTGACATACATAATTTAGTTTTTAGGGTTTTTGAAAATATAAAAAGAATAATATTATTATATTCATGCTATTAAAAAACAATAGTTGAGTTTGAATGAGTAGTTTAGTGGTGGGCATGCTTTAATCAGGGTATTACTATCTCTATACTCTTTTTACTATCCACACACCCATATTTTAATATACCCAAAATACTCGTGCACCAATTTTTCTCTCATGTCTACACTTAATTCTGACGATCATTTCTTTTTACTTCGATGACTATTATGTTGTTTGTTCAGAGCTATTATTACTTTCTTCGCATTCAATGAGTACTCGATTATTTTCTTATGAATCTTATTGAAATCAAATGAAATAAAAAAAGAAAGAGACAGTTGATCTAGTTGATTTTTGAATTTTCTTGATTTTGAAAGCTTGATTATTAGTAATACCTTCGTATTTTTGTAAGTTTGTCTTATTTTTGATTTTTTTAAAATTTGGATGATATTTCATGGTTTTTGGTCAAAAGATTAATTTGCCAGAATTTTGATTCAAAACATGACACAAACACATCTCTTTTTATGGAGAGACGCACTTGGGTCAGGTCTCCCATAAGGAAGAGACATCATTCTATAGTGCTTCTTCCTTAAAGAGAGATGTGGCCCATGCACGTCTCCTCCTTAAAGGATACCTCTATCCCATATCTACCTTGACGTATTATCAACCGAATCATGGGTTATTATGTGTAATGATTTGAACTTTATATCCTTGTATATATTACAAAATAACAAACAACTAAAGTGAAAACACTTACGATATAATTAATTCCGAGAAAACGATGATTGATGAAAGTACTTATTATACCAAGAATGAAGAATCAAGATATATTCATTGACTCATTGGTCAATGAGGTAGATGAACAATTATTGATTGTGAGGGTGATAGACTTGACTATTCCCTCACGTTTGCGACAAAAGATGTGTTTAGGAGTTGTAATGAATTTATTGAATATGTAAGAAATGTTGAGAGGAAGCAAATTATTGTTATTATTATCATTTGTTCAAAGAGTAAAAGTATAACAAGCAATGTATGACTTGGATGTAAAAGGAGTAACAAATACAAGTTGAGCTAAAATATTGATATTGAATATAATAAGTAGATGGGTATTGAGAAGATATATTGTCTATTTTTATTGAGAGGAGAGAGTATAGTCGATGGCTATTGAAAGTTAAATATAGTAAATAAGACACATAACCACCCTCTATACTTGTATCTTTAAGGACATGCTTTTGAATGGAGATTGAATGACTTTGAATACAATGTAACAAAAGACCCTACAAAATATCATTACAAAATGAGGCAAATAAGATACAAAATATGAGACAAACTATTAAATGATAGGGGTACTAGTACGACAAGGTGTATTTACAATACACGGATGAGTATAGTAAAAATGAGGCAAACAAAGTACAAATGAGAGAAAAATGCTTTTGAATAGGGTTCATGAGGCAAGTATGAGTACAAGGTATATTTACAATATACATATGAAAATTAGGAAGAAAGATAGGGGTTCTTAAAATAGTCTATGACAACTATTAAATGATCTAGACACTCTTCAATATTATACATGACATTATAAAATCCCTGATATGAATATTGTCAGTAATATTGACTAATAATCATGGTGTTAATGTTATTATTTATCATATTACATACATGAAAATGGGTCTTATCCTAGTGATTATTGTATTTCTATTTTAGATATGAGTTCGATTATCGCTACTTGATGAAACATAGCATTGATACTCCTATCTACAAGAGGGTTGATAACATTTTTGCTTCTAGTGTCAAAAGCTTAAGTCAGCTATATGGGGTATATAGTACATGTGTTATCATCATGTTGCATGATATTTTCTACCAGTAATCATCATATATAAAAGTTATGTTATTTAGGTATTTCATTTATCTAAGTAGTGATTAATCTTCTCTTATGCTAATGTATTTTTGTATATGCACATGAGTAATGACACTCCGATGCCTCCTAACTTTCTCATGTGACAACAATACCAAAATGAGTACAACAAGGTATATTTACAATATACATATGAAAATTAGGAAGAAAGATAGGGGTTCTTGAAATATTGTATGACAACTACTAAATGATCTAGACACTCTTCAATATTATACATGACATTATAAAATCCCTGATATGGATATTGTCTGATAATCATGGTATTAATGTTATTATTTGTCATACTACATACATTAAAATGGGTCTTGTCCTAGTGATTATTGTATTTCTATTTTAGATATGAGTTCGATTATTGCTACTTGATGAAACATAGCATTGATACTCCTATCCACAAGAGGGTTGATAATACTTTTGCTTCTAGTGTCAAAAACTTAATAGTCAGCTATAAGGGGTATATAATACATGTGTTATCATCATGCTGCATGACATTTTCTACAAGTAATCATCATATATAAAAGTTATGTTATTTAGGTATTTTATTTATCTAAGTAGTGATTAATCTTCTTTTGCTAATGTTTTTTTTGTATATGCACATGAGTAATGACACTCCGATGCCTCCTAACTTTCTCATGTGGCAACAATACCGAAATGAGTACAACAAGGTATATTTACAATATACATATGAAAATTAGGAAGAAAGATAGGGGTTCTTGAAATATTGTATGACAACTACTAAATGATCTAGACACTCTTCAATATTATACATGACATTATAAAATCCCTGATATGGATATTGTCAGTAATATTGACTGATAATCATGGTATTAATGTTATTATTTCTCATACTACATATATTAAAATGGGTCTTGTCCTAGTGATTATTGTATTTTTATTTTAGATATGAGTTCCATTATCGCTACTTAATGAAACATAGCATTGATGCTCCTATCCACAAGAGGGTTGATAATACTTTTGCTTCTAGTGTCAAAAACTTAATAGTCAGCTATAAGGGGTATATAGTACATGTGTTATCATCATGTTGCATGACATTTTCTACCAGTAATCATCATATATAAAAGTTATGTTATTTAGGAATTTCATTTATCTAAGTAGTAATTAATATTCTCTTATGCTAATGCTTTTTTGTATATGCACATGATCAATGACACTCCGATGCCTCCTAACTTTCTCTTATGTTGAGAATTGGGATACTTCGTTTCATGAACGTATCGAGTTGTATATACAATTGAGAGGACAAAGAGATTAAATTATACAATACATTGATGATGATGATTATATGTTATTCTCAGTTTGTATATGTAATTGTTTTCCAATTTAAATGAGAGTATAATTTCATTATAGTTATGTATATTGAGGGTAAAGAGTAAAAACCATATTTCTTTGTGTACAAACATCATATATATATATATATATATACTGAATATTACAAAAAAGCATTCAAAATACAAGACCTATCCTAAAATAGCATGCATCATTATATATGGTCAATCGGTGTGCTCGTTGGCAATACTCTTCATATATTTCTAACAACTCTAGTATTGCATGGACACTCGATAATAGTTATAGCATACACTTTGAATGTACAAAAATTGGTGCAAGTGTATCATATATCATAATATGAAGCGTGTATAAAGAAGTAATTACAAGAAAAATTAGTATTATAATAAAAGTAAAATAAAGCTAAAAATATTATTAATATATATGTAATTATTCATTTACCTACATGGAAAATGATGTATCGTGTTTTCTAACTAGAGTCAAATATAATTGACTGATAGAATCTCTTAGAATAAATCGATGTGGTCGAAGATTGTATCACTTTATGTATAACTCATCGTATTTGCGAGAATATAGTGTTGGGATTTTAAAGTATTGAAACTCAAAACAATGTGAGCGTTGAGCCTCTCAAGTAGCTCATACTATACTTTATATGCATGGGACTTTACAATTCTATTTAAAATGAAGGGTTTTATGAGTACAAGTAGAATGCCTTGACGACAACCAAATTGTTGAACTATATGATCTGGCATATAGGTTTCTATAACATTTTCATAGTGAATGCGTTCATTATATCTGACAACTTATATGCATTACGATATGAGTATTTTGTAGAACTATAGGTCTCTCAATCAATATGCATTACATAAAATAAAATATAAGAATGTATAACATATAAGGTTGTCTTTAATTAAAAAATTAAGAGTATAGTTACTATTTCGCAAAATACATGTCATGCCGTCATCAAATCTAATTGCTTACAGTACTTAATAGCTGATCACTAGGAGATTGCTTATAACATACATTTCTCATCCATTGGCTTACTTGTGGTTTCCCATTCAACCATTCTTGCTACATGCTAACTATAAAAGCTGAGAAATACTTATAAATTATGAAAAATAACTATATGAAAGATATTATAGTAAGCAACAGTAGTATAAGTTTTTACCTAAAGTAAAGAAATATGTCCATGTTATGCTTTTATTCGGGATGTCTTTCTTAGCTTTATGTACAAATAAGCTAATGTTGCACCACAAGCATAACTGTCAACACTTCAAACATCATGTGCCAATAGATGTACGATAATTAGTGATACTTTATCTCTATATTTATCCTGATATAATATATAACCTAATTGATATAATAATATAATAAAGCTTTATTTTTGTTATTGACCTTTTTTCTTGAAAAATTAGTTCAAAGTACCTCAACCTTAATGGCCTAAGACGTAATCTCTTGCACTACTTTATCGATTATAATCATCCCCAACATATCATTCAAACTATCTTCGTTGTTTGCAATCATCATCTCCTATATCAAGGTAATAAGTTGTCTCTTTATTAGAAAACCAAGTACCTCATGAAGTGTGATAGTCATCTCACTCTATTGCATGTGAAAATTATTTGTTTATGGTTGTCAACACTCGATAAAAGTAGTCAATAATGCATAATTTATAACTTCATATAGCAAATTCACCTACCCAATCAACCCATTCCAATCTATAATCTCAACCCAATTACCAAGCCTCATGTCAGTTCTCTTCACTTGTCATGCTATGTCAACAATATACCTTATGTGAGCTCTTACCACTTTTGTATTGTCTATAAATATACATTTACATAGTTAGTTGGAATAATGAGTAATGATATCAAATATAAAATTTTATTGAAGTTATAAATTACTTATTCTTGTCAAATTTTATAGCAATATGATATTCAAAACTATGGAGTAATCACAGTATATTAGGAGATCCCTCATCATCATCCTTTGCAATATCAATCTCAGTTTAAAGTTGATATATCTTCCTCATAACATGAAGGGTTAACTTCTACCACAATATCTTGTTCTTCTTGTTATCGTATGCAAGAGTGTCCTCCATTTGATACGATGTTGCATCTATTATATAAGATGGTGATGTTATAACATTTTACTCATGCCTTATGAGTCATATCTATATAGTAAAAAATAAAATTAGTTAATCAAATCAAAACAAGAGAGACGCACCTAAGGTAGGTTTCCCACCAAGGGAGACCCACACCTTAAAAATGTCTCAAGCCAAAAAATCAAACCTAAGAAATCGATCAAAAATCATTCAAAATAATAAAAAAATAAAATATCAAAACCAAATTAGCAACACACCTCGATAAATTGACGAATCCCTCTTTAAATCGGTCTTTCTTATCTTCTTTTTCTTATTTCACTGCTTCTCTCTGTTTTCTTCTTATTTTTCTTTTTCTTCTTATTTTGATGTATTTTTTGCTGGAATTAGTTGTAAATCAAGTAACAGGTAGTTGAAATGAACCAAAGAGTGAAGAATGGATGGATGAATGAATGAAAATGGGGCGGACACCAGTTTGTACAAGAGGAGAGAGAAGAACCACAATTTTTGTGTGAAAGATAATGATAAATACTTAAAATGATTAGAGGTATTTTAGAAAAATAAAAAGAAGTAAAAAGGGTGTGTGCGGGTATCAGTCCTATTCAATCACTCACTCACTCACTCTCTCGATTTTTATCTCTCCCTTCACACAGAAAAATCTTTCTTCTTCTCTCTCCTTCTACCCGGCATTTGCTCTCATTTCCATCTGGTTCTCCATCTATTCTTCACTCCTCGGTTTATTCCAATCACCTGTTATATAGTGGTTGGTCAGCTCTATATATGTAGGAGAGTTTAATTGTTTGAGATTTGCAGTTTCTGTGTCTCATTTTGTTTTCGTTTCTATTACAGGCTCAACACTCTTAACCATAAAGCTAAAAGCTCAAAACGTTGAAAAACATTGGTATTAGCTTTTTGAAGTTAAGTAACAAAGTACATTATTCAAGTCCATTTTATAAGATGGCGTGAGAAAAGACTAGGTTGCTATTTATTTATTTATCTATTTTGCTGTAGGGCTCATCTATCTAAAAATGCAGGAGGGCACAAAAGGATGAGAAATTCCCAACAAGTCTTCTCATTTTCAATCCTTTCTCTTGTAATTTAATAATTAAATAAGAAATAATGGCAGTTCCCTTGTTGGCTTCTTTTTCTTGGCCCTTAGAGATCACTCGCATGCCATACTTACTATATTCCCTGTATGTTTTCTGCAGTTTTACCTCACTCCCCGAGTTAGCTTCATAAGTTTTACCCAAGATAGGTCTCCTAAAGTTAGGTTTCTTACACAGAACACTTTGTCTGAGGAATAGGGTTTATATAGGGTCTATGGTCTCTGTCATGTCGTAGCTCATCCTTTTTTGTGGGGCACCCCTAAGCACCTAGAGCTCTGAATTATCAGTCACTCTACATCTTTTCATGTATGTTTTGTTGGCATACACAATCCGTAATGTATTTTAGGATCCTATGGTATCAATTGTCTGCTGTTTGAATTGTTTTCTGTGTGGACAAAAATAATGTGTCCTACTAGGGAAGATTGTATTTTTTTTCTTATAATCCATTTGAGAGTTAGCTGGTCTGCTGCTATTTGGATCATTCTCGACCGGACTTGCTCGAACGTGTAGTATCAACGAAAAACTTCACATACATATCCTTAGTTCAACATGGTCGGTTTGGAACCAGCCTGTTGGTTTGAATCATAACCACATTGCCTACGGAACTAGCTGTAATTGGAACTGGATGAACTGGCTCCAGAACTATAACTGGAGAACCCCTGGTTCGGTTACAATTCCTGATCTGTAGAAACTAGAACCAAAAAACAGGCTCGCTTACCGATAATTCTTGCTCCGTTCAACCAGGTTCGAGCTGCCGGTTCTAAACGGGCGATTCCAAACTGCCTAGAATCCCCCCTGCCCCCCAAGAACCGCTGAACCCCTTGGTTTTGACAGCATGTTCCTGTGCGTGCTTTTTCTTTGCTTTAAAAACCTTTTGAACAACACTCAGAAAATTAGCTTAAAGGTAAGGCACTCCCCACCATTTCGCCCGGTGGGAAGTTCGACTCCTAGAGGGTGCGCCCGGTGGGAAGTTCGACTCCTAGAGGGTGCAACAATGCATGTATTAAGCTTCGACCGCTCATCCTGCTCTTGTAAAATTTGAAAATCGAAGGGTGCTAAATGTCGCCCACCTATTGGCCTCCTGCTAACTAGGTTGCAAGTCTATCTTTTTTTATTTTAAAATGATTTTAAAATTTTAAAATATTTTTAAAACAATGTATTTCAATAGTACAAAATTAATTAAAAAACATTATTGATCAATAGTACTCATTACAAATTTTGAACGTTAGAAGCAAGATTCGTCTCAAAATTTTCATTAGGCTCTCGGGTTTATAAATAGGCCCTCTGACCTCTCTCATTTCAACAACAAATACACAAGCTTAAGGGTAACCCATTCTTGGTTCTTCACCTATTATTTCTCCATTTTCATACTTACTCCCTTGCTAACTCTTTGATTCTAAGTATTTCTTTGTTATCTTGCTTTGTACTTAATATTTTATCATATTCAAATTATCATAAACTTATTTATCAATTTATCAATCTCTCTTTTATGACCATTAGTCTTATTGTTTTAACTCTACATGTAAATCAATAACTCAATGGGGTGATAGTGCTTCCGGCTTTGAAAACAAAAGGACAATCATTCGTGACAGAAGCTAGAATTGCCGTATTCTTTAAAGATCTAAGTCAATACCATTGAGCAAAGAAAGTACGATAGATATAAGTAGTGGTACTGGTACTAATGTATGATTAATGAATGAAACTATTTCACCATCGGAGGTTCAATAAATACAACCTACATATGGAGGACACCTTGCAAAATCCAAATTAAAAGGATTTGATTTGCTCAAGATTCATTTTACAAAGTTGTACGATAAACAATGTATCGTCAATTAAGCGAAGTGCAACGACAGAACGGTGTGCAACTTTAAGCTTGGAGATGGTTATGGTACATTATAAAATAATTCTATAGATAAACATCTAACAAAAATAGGATTAAATGTCTAGCAAGCCCAATCTTTTATGCAAGGAAGTTCATGTGCTAGTGAATTTGCGTCTGTGGGGCTTTTGCACTATAACTCTACTTAATATAGACATGAATTTGTATGTTTTCTTTTAGTAGAACATCTTTCATTTAATTTTGATCAAAAACTTGATTTTGTTGATTATATACAAAATATACATAATCCTTTAGCAACACTTATTTATAGGCAATTGGACAATAGACAATACATAAAATATACAAAGAAAGAAAGAGCTACCTACAGTTTTTAGTTTATTTGAGCATAATGTATTATTGTGTGTTGATATATGGAGTAATAACTAAGCGAATGCATATATGAGTATTACTTTCACTATATAGATGATAGTTGATCAATTCAAAAACGTCTTCTTCCACTTCATTGTTTTTTAAGTCATATATTGTACAAAATATTTGTCATATGTTAAAATTAGTTTTTGAAGAATATCTATTATTTTGTAAGATTTTTCAATTTCACTTAATAATCTTTATACAAATACTTATGCTATTTCTAAGTTACAAAAAATATGTCAACTAATTTTAGGCGATGAATTTTTTCATTTCGTTGTTCTTGTCATGTACCATGTAGCCGACCGCGTCTAGTATGGAAAAAGGCTTAGTTGTTGTTGTTTTGTTGTTTTTGTTCTTGTCATGTACTTAACTTATGTGTATAAGATAGTTTGAAGATTTTACAACCTAAAATACAACATCTTAGAAATGCCTTTAATTTTTTATGAGTCATCTTAATGTTAGAAATGAACGGGTAATTTTTTTGTAAAAGAAAATGTAGAAGGCTAAGAAAATTCCCAAAGGATGTTGGATATTGTTGAAATTCAACCTATCAAATGTCGTGACTATATCTTATAAAGACCTATTAACATAGTATATGCATTTTTATTTTTCACAGTCCAATTTATTTAAGTCTAATTGGAGAAGAAGCTTTTGGATGTCCTATTTGTTTTCAAAATATTATAAATGTATTATTTGTTGTTTATTATCCAACTTTTTGTTTATTTGTTATCAAAGTGTAGAAGTAGTTTTTGCGTTATCAAATTTTTGTGAAACTTTTTACTTAACTCAATGTTTGTAGGAGATAATAGAAAAGTGGCTTTATTATTATAACTCAGTGTTTGCATGAGATTGCAAAAAAATGGCTTTATTATTATACATATATTCTTATTATTGGTTTAGTTTAGTTGTTGTTGCACTCGACTCTAAATTAAAATTGGATAGCTTAGAAGAGTTAACAAATTCTTATTATAATGCTCTTTTATTTAATAAATTTAAGGATATCGTAGCATAAGTAATAATACAATATCAAATATCAATCAATTATATAGAGATTATAGTTTTGCACATAGTCATCGTATTCCATAGGTAAAAAAAAAAATAGTAGTCATACTTCCTCCTCTATTGATAGTAAGTTTTTTTATTATATTCTAAAATCAAGGCTTAAAAATGTTCAAAATCTATAGATTCAACTTAGTTTGAGGTATATAGTGCTACTCATTATTATCCTCGTGAATTTGAAAATAATGAGGGTGGATAAAATTTTGCTTTTTGAAAATGGTGGATAGAGTATAAGTTACTTATCATATGCTATCTTTAATTGTTAAGGATATGTTTGTTGTTTCAATGTCAATTGTTCCTGTGGAGCAAGTATTTGGCATAAGTGATAATATATTGAACTATCATCGCTCTAATTTATAACCCATGATATTGGAAGCTCAAGCTTGTTTGAATGATAATAAAAAACCAAGGTCTCAAGCACAAAAGCTTAAAGAAGTATCAATTAGCATATAGAGCGACAATTATACTACTAAAAGAGGAAATAACATGAGTACCACTGACACTAACATAACACATGCTTGAAATGATATGAATGATTAAGACTCAATTTAGATACAGAGTGCTTGCTGAAAAGTAGGTGAACTACGTAGGCTTTGATTCTTCACTATCAAAGAGGATATGTAGGAGGTTTAATTCAAAGGTAAGTAAATTATGGTCAAACCCATTGTTTGTTTATATTTTATATGTATTACTTTAATTTATAAATGTAATAATTACAATTTTAATGTTAAAAGCTTAAGTTAAATGTGCTATATACTTATATATAATGTAATATTTGTATTTTAAAGTTAGTTTGAATATATGATTTTGTAACTTAGTTTATAATGATATGAGTCTTTAATATATATTTAATGAATTATTATTAAATAAATGATATACACAAGAATCACCTTGTAGGCCGTGCAGGAACTGAACCGCCTTGGAACTGCCCTTCAAACCAAAACTGGATCTGGCCATGAAACCACCTCGACACAGCAGTTCCAAAAATAGGAATTGGAACTGGCCCTAGGGTGGTTTAATTTCGGGCAAACCGGATCCGGACATGTATGCACTTAGGTTTAAAAAGTCAGCACTTAATACTTTGAGCTTTGAGAGAACATCACTCAAAATTTCAATGCTTATCAACTTGAAGAAAGTCGCTTACAACTTTAGGCCAGTTGCATATGGTTATTTTCTATGTGGCAATACGCATTTGATTCGATATACACATGAGGAAAAAGTTTTATTGATCTAATTACATTGATTAATTAATGAAAACATGTAGACCTTGTGTATTAAATGCTTTAATGTTTTATCACTTCAACCCCTTCATCTAAAACATCAAAGGTTTGAATGGGTTTCTTATAGATTTCTATTTCATGGGTTCCCTAAATCTAAACTATATATATTTATATATATATATATATATATATATATATATATATATATATGAGAGAGAGAGAGAGAGAGAGAGAGAGAGAGAGAGAGAGAGAGGGAGAGAGAGAGAGATTTCCAGTTTTTTCTCAAATTTCTGGAGTATTGCAGTCCACAATGTAAAACAAATAAATAAGAATCACACATACCCTTGACTTATACAAAAAAAATGTAAACAATTGTCATTTAAAGGCCTACGTTGTTGGTCACCGCATCCTATTCATATAGAAGTTTCTGCACTTGGCTTTTGACTTTGTCAAAATTGGGGAACAGGAGTGTCTCTGCATTAATGACGAAATCAGGCCCTTCAAAACAATTTACTAAAGTTTTACCTGTTAGTTGAAAATCTTCACTAACCATTTTGCTTCATGTATTGATCCATAAGCTGGGTTGCTTCATGCATTGAACTTGAAAAGATAGTTAAATCACATTAATTGGCTCAGATTGATTGCAACTTTGCTAAGGTGGGGCTAATAGCCTACCGAACTGCTCATGCTGTCGTGGACTATATATTATAGCCCACGCATGAAAATCTGCACTACAATAAAAGCGGTTGTTTGTCACGCTTTATTGACGATGCTATAAGAAGTGTGTTTGGGCACCAAGTGGTTTTCCACACTTTAAAGGGTGGATGCATTTACCACGCTTCAAAGCGCTAATTTATCACACTTTGTAAATTGAGAATATTTTGTTTTCATTTCCCACCCTTAAAATTTCCACGCTTTAAAGGATGGAAAGATTTGCACCGGGAGCATCAACTTAACGGCAGGGACCTCTGGCACCGCTGTTGCTGGTGGGGAGTTCGACTATGAGAAGGTGCACGTGTTGGGTTTCAGCCTCCTCTTGTAATCCACATAAAGATTTCCCATGCTTCAAAGCTCATGCTTTTGCACGAGACCTTTAACGGAGCTCCCGCACCATTGCTGCTGGTGGGGAGTTTGAGTCTCATAAAGTGCATGTGTGTATAGACATGGCCGATTTGTAACTGGTACGGCAGTTTCAATCGGAACCAAACTGGATGGAACTGGAACAGTCGGTTCCAGTTTTGAAACCGTAACTGCAACTACAACCGGGTAGATCCCGGTTCGGTTATGGTTTTAGGATTTCAAAAACGGGTCCAGAACTGGAAGTAGTACTGCAACCGATGGTTTTGTTTCGGTTCAAACCACTTGGCCGATTCCATAACCAAATCGCTTGTCCCAAACCAACGGTTTGGATCCATATATAATCCGTCGGTTCAAACTTTGAACCAGCATAATTTTTTTTTTTAAAATTTAGCAATCACCACATGGCACCAACTTATTTAATGATGTTGACAACAATATAACAACTGTTGTCAATCAATAGACCACTTGGCAATTGCTGACAGCTAGGCCGACTATCATTTGGGCAAGTAGGTGTCATGTGGCACACGCGGTCAATCAAGTTGTACCCGGGTGCCACATGGCACCTAAGTACTGGATAGGCAGTCAACGTCTTCCATCGGCTTTATTTTAATTTTTAAAAATATAAATGGGTGCCACACAACATCCATTTATTTAATGATAGTCAATCAATGGTCAATCATTTTGACCGTCTAATTGACTTTTTGATATTATTTTTTTAAATTAAAATTTTAAAAATATTTTTTTGAAAAAAGACATTATTAATGAATAATATCTTTTGTTTATAAATAGTAGTTTTCAAAACTGAAAAATCACACAACTCACAAGTTTTTCTCAATTGCTCTTACTCTTTCTCTCAATCTCACTATCATTTCATTTCAGTGTTTTATTTTCATTTGTACGGTTCTTATTTCAACAACAGATAAAGACTACATTCTATATTCTTATTGAGCACATTTGATTATTCGTTCAATTTCTATCTGTAATTTCTCTATTTTCATATTATCGTATATATGTCATACTAAGTCACAATTTTCTATGATACAATTTATTTAAGATTCAATTTGTAAAGTTTTATGATGAAAAAGATATCTTGAAATAGGAAAAGTGCAATTCCTGTGATAAAGTATATAATTTTAAGCCAGGAGATGGTTATGACACACTAAGAAATCATATTATGAGAACTTCTATGAAAGCTCCTCTGCTACTGGATAGGAAATCAAGGCAGATGGATATGCTTCTATGAGGCTTTTCCACTGCAACTCCAATCAAGATAGAGAGAAGTTTGCACGTTGTGTTTCAGTAGAACATATTCCTTTTAATTTTGATCAAAACTTAGATTAATTGACTATATAAAAAATTCTCATAATCCTTTAGTTATTTCTATTTCTAGACAATCAATTAATAAACATATTCATAAATTATATAAAGAGAAAAAAAGAGTTAGTTGTATGTTTTAGTTCATTTGAGCATAGTATGTCATTATGTGATGATAATTGCCAGTTGCATACATATATGAGATTACAATGTCTTATTCCACTTCATTGCTTTGATAAATTATATACTGCATAAAACATTTGCTATATGTTAAAATTGGTTTTCGAAGAGTATCGGTTATCTTGTAAAAAAATTTCAATTTCACTTGATAATTATGCTGCAAATACGTGTGCTATTTCTGAGATAAAGAATATGTCAACCTATTTTAGGCAGTAAAGTTTTTCATAGTGTGCTTCTTATGTACTTAACCCATGTGTATAAGATAGTTTGAAGATTATATAACTTGAAATACAACCTATTAGAGACACCCTTAATTTTTTTAAAGTCATCCTAATATTAGAAATAAATGAGTAAATTTTTGTAAATGAAAAATAGAAGACAAAGAAAATTTCTAAAAGATGTTAGAAATCGTTGAAATTCGATATATCAAATGTTGTCCACGACTATGCCCTATAGAGACTTATTAATGGAGTTTATACACTTTCATTTTTCATAGTCGAATTTATTTGAATCTAATTGATATGTTTGTACATATCTTTTAGATCTCTTTTTTTTTTATTTTAATAATACTATAAATGTATTATAGGGTGTTTACTATCCAACTTGTCGTTTATTTATTTATCAAGTTTTAGAAGTAGTTCATGCATTATCACAATCTCATACCAATTCTTACTTATCTCATACTATATAAGAATAACAGAAAAATAGCTTAATTATTATAGATCTTCCAGTAATTAGTTTAGTTGTTACCGCATTTGATCCTAGATTAAAATTTGAAGGTTTAAAATTATTTTTGAATGCTTATTATAAGAATTTTTCATTAAATCGATTAAAGATATTAATAGTATAATTAATATACAAGATCAAACATTAATCAATTATGTGTCAATTATAATTCTACACATCGTCATATTATTCCACAAGTAGAAGAAGAAATCAGTGACAATCATGCAACCTCCTCTCTTGTTTGTAAGTTTTTTATCCATATTTTGAAATCTAAATTTATAAAGCAGCTAAAATATATGAACTCAACTGAGTTTAAGATATATAATACTACTCATTATGATCTTCGTGAATTTGATGAAAGTGATGGTTGAGAGAAATTAGATATTTTAAAATAATGACGAGAGCATCAACTCACTTATCTAATTCTATCTTTAATTGTAGAAGGATGTTTTTGTTGTTTCAGCCTTAACTATTGTTGTAGCGTAAATATTTAGTGCAAACAATAATATATTAGACGAACACTGCTCTAGCTTACAACCCGAGACCTTAGAAGTTCAGAATTGCCTAGAAGATTGGGTAAAAGTAATGCATCGAAAACAAGAGCATGAAGAAGTGTGGTTGACATATATACTGAAGACTATACTAATGAGGGAGAAACTAATATGGGTACACTACTAGCACTAATAACATGCAAGCATGGAGCGACAATGATGATTAAGTTCAGAGAAACGTATGTAGTTCGAATAGCAACTTTGTAAGTCTACTAGAACAGAATGTGGTGCGGGGCATGCCAGAGAAGCAAAATGCATCAGATACCTCGATCAAATTTTAAGTCAATTTAGCATCATAATCCGTATATATAATGAGGTTATTATAAGCCAATTGGGAAGAGCTTCAATAGAGGATAAAATGAGGGAAAATCATTTAAGATGATTTGGACATATAGAAAGACGATCAAAGGACGGTCGTGTAAGATGATATAAAAGACTAGATTGTGAAAATATTAAAAGAAGAAGAGAACAACCACAAAAGTGTGAAAAAAAAACTATAAAGAATGATCTAGTTTATATTGAGTTCAATACTAGTATGACATATGATAGGATTATGCGAAAACAAAGAATCCATGTAGCCAACCATATCTGGTATGGGAAAAGGCATAGTTGTTGTTGTTGTTAACCTCATAATCCGTATTTAGATACACATACTCATTGTTTGCATTATACTATTTGCTTGTCTATTATTTTTGTCAAATGGCTTGGTCGTGCATCTCATTATCGATTCAAGCTTATTATCCATGACATATGTCAAGGGTCTCCTGCTCTTCATATTATGCCATCCTTTTTTGAAGGAATGATATTAGCATCAACTTGGAAGGAACTGAGTTTGCTGACCTGCAGCAAAATGCATTTCGTCATACTATTTGCAGCATGGCAAATACTTCCAATCTCAATTCTTACATTGTTACCAGTGGCGGCTTGATCTTTCTTCATGAATGTGAGTAGCATCCGAAGTGCCCAACAGTGGGGTCGAGATAGTTCGTTACGTGGGCCATTGAATGCATTATAGTAGAACAAAAAAAGATCAATGGCAGATCCAAAATTTGTTTCGGGTGGGGCAAAAAACAAAGTACACAGAAAAATAAGAAACATTACTTGCTTATCATTAAATATGTATGATATTCAATAATAATGAAACAATAAATTCATTACAATGTATATGAGGAAAACAATATATATATATATATATATATATATATATATATATATATATATATATCACGAAATAGTCATACAAAAACAGTGGCATAAACTGAGTCCACAGATATGTGCAAAGATGACACATAAAGCACTTGAGGGAGTTTAGCAAAAAAAGTCTCTCTTAAAAAATCATGTATAAGTTATAATACATGAATTATATCAAAAAATCAATTAAAATTTGAAAATGCTCATAAGAAGTGAAACAAACATTTTAGAACTAACAATATGGCTGGTCACTGTCATAAGTGTCTTAATATCATAATAGAAAATCTCAAAAGATATACAATATAATGTATGTGAATTTCCAAATCTACTTCAAGGTGCATCAAGTTTAAAAGAAAACAAATTATTAGAGATGCCAATGCCCTTTCTCGACCCAATAACATCAAACTTTAGCAAAAAGCAAGGCCACCAAAAGGCATGACAAAACTACATATTTCTAATACTATACAACATATTTAGATAACTCTGCTCATGTAATGGATTACCCTTGCATGGCCGGTCCCAAGCCCGGATAAAGGAGAAGGGTTGCATTAGACTTTCGACGGCCAGTGTAAAACTTTGTCGGATTTTTATACCATAAATTATATAAATTACGAGCATTGCATTAGGGTGTCTCCTCTTAGCAATAATGTAGAGCCCGAATATAGTGAAAAGTAAGCAAGGGCATCTATATTTTCGCCCAGATGTAGTAAATCAATTGCAGAGATGGTTGCCATATCATGAAAGGGTGTGGATAAAGTTAATCCCACTATATTATCGCCAGAATATAATGAGCAAATTGCAAAGAGGGCCTCTACATTTTAAGCATGGATGGATGTAGGGTAATGAAGGTAGTCCTAGATAATAAGATTCATATTGGTTCTTAGAATATCATAACATTGTCCGATAAGCTAATGGAGGTGGTAGATACTATGATTAAGAAAAAGATTCATATCCTATGTTTACAATAGATGAAGTGAGTTAGAGAAAAAGCAAAGGAGATTGAGGATAAAAGTTTTAAAGTATGGTACTCAGGAAAGGAAAAGACTCGAAATAGAGTTGATATTATCATAAATAAAGATTTAAATGATAGTGTAGTAGACATACAACGATATGGTGACCGAATCATGATGTTGAAAATAGTGCTAGGAGCATAGGTTTTAACTATAGTTTGTGCTACATACCCCAAGTAGGGCTAGAAAATAGTATAAAGACAATTTTGAAGAGTTATATGAGGTAATTCAAAGAATTCTACAAAGGGTGATGATTTGTTTAGGAGAAGACTTAAATGAACATATCGGTAAAGAGACATTAGGATATCAAGGTATTCATGAAAACTTTGGTTTTGGGGATATAAATGAGGAAGGTAGGGATTAAATTTTCCTATGGCATTTGAACTCTTTATAGTCAATACAATATTTACAAAAAAAAGATGAACATTTAATTACTTATAAGAGTGGCTTATGACAAACACAAATTGATTATTTTATTTGTAGGAAAAAGATAGATCTTATTATAAAGATTATAAGATAAGTTCAGAAGAAAGCTTAACCACCCAACATCGACTTTCAGTTACGAATTTAAAGGTAAAAAAGTAGACAAAGAAGAAAAGAGTGCATCGAGTTATTCAGACTAAATGGTAAAACCTCAAAAGTGAGAAAGAAGGTATATTTAAACATAAAGTTCTTCAAGGACATGCTTGAAATTATGTTGGTAAATCTTGTGATATGTGAAACAATATAATTATACATATTAAGAAAGTGACGAAAGATGTATTAGGAGAATCTAAGGGAGGTGTACCAATACAAAAAGAAGTTTGGTGGTGGAGTGAAGTGGTGCAAGATAAAATCAAGGCAAAGAGAGTATGTTATAAATTACTTTAAGCTAAGAAGGCTATTGAAACTTTAGATGCTTATAAGAAAACAAAGAAAGAAATGAAAAAAACTATCAGTAAAGCAAAAGCTAAAATTTAGGAGGAGTATCTATATAAAAAGCTCAACTCAAAAGAGGGTGAAAGAGATATTTTTAAGATAGTTAGGGCTAAAGATCATAAAACTAGGGATCTTAATTTTGTTAAATGCATCAAAGAGAAGGATGAGAAGATTTTAGTGGCAAATGATGATATAAAAATAGATAAAAAAATTAATTTATAAGTTTTTTAATGAAAATAAAGATGTTTATATTAGCTTAGGAGAGTTTGTCAAATCAGAAAAGTATATAAACCACAATTTATTTCGACATATTCAAAAGAATGAAGTCCGAGAGACTCTTAAACATATGAAGGGTGGTAAGTGTGCAGGACCAAACAATATTTTTATAGAAGTTTGAAAAATCCTAGGAGAGTGAAGAATCTCTTTACTCATAAGACTATTTAATGAAATATGGAGAAACCAAAAGATCTCCAAGAAATGGAGAAAGAGTACACTTATACCCATATACAAGAACAAGGAAGATATTGAAAATTGTGTGACTTATCGGGGTATCAAATTAATGAGTCACACTATAAAATTATGGTAAAGAATTATCGAATATAGGTTAAGAAAAGTATCGAGTACAATAGAGAACCAATTTGGATTCATGTTAGACATATCTACTATTGAAGTGATTCACTTTTTGAGACATCTTATGAATATTTTAGAGCAAAAAAGAAAGACTTTCACATGATTTTTGTTGATTTAGAAAAAGCTTACGATATGGTATCAAGGGATGTTCTTTGGAGAACCTTGTAAAAAAGAGGTATCTCATTGACATACATAAACCTTATAAGAGACATGCACGATCGTGCAAAAATATGTGTGAATACTCACAAAGGAATGACAAACTTCTTTGAAGTTAATATTGGGTTACATCAAGGATCAACTTTAAGTCCATACTTATTTATAATGGTGATTGATGAGTTAACAAAACATATTCAAGATGAAGTATGTTGGTGTATATTATTTGCAGATGACATTGTGTTAGTGGAGGAGTGTAAGAAAAAAGTTAATAGAAAATTGGAACTATAATGAAAAACATTATAAAGTAAAGGCTTCTAACTTAGTAGAACAAAGGCAGAATATATAAAATGTAAGTTTGATTATTTGGTTACTTCAGAGGACATAGAAATTAAAATTGGCACACATTGCATCCTTCAAAAGAAAAGTTTTAAATACATAGGGTCAATTTTTCAAGGTGATGAAAGAATTGATGGAGATGTTACGCATAAAATTAATGGAGATTGCTTAAAATGGAGAGGAGCCTCAAGTATTCTTTGTGATACGAAAATGTCATTAAAGTTAAAAGGTATAGAGCAACAATTAGACCTGCCATGTTTTATGGTTCTGAGCATTAGGCAATTAATCATCAATATGTACAAAAGATGTCTGTGGCAAAAATGAAGATGTTGAGATGGATGAATGGTCATATAAGGAAAGACCATATACATAATGAGTTTATTAGAAACAAAATGGAAGTGACACCAATAGAGGATAAAGTGAGAGAATGTCATTTAAGATGGTTTGGACATATATAAAGAAGTTCAAAAGAAGCGCTTGTAAGAAGGTATGAAAAACTAGATTTTTAAAGTATTAAAAGAGGTAGAGGATGACCACAAAAGTGTTAGAAAGAAACAATAAAGAATGATCTAGCTTATGTTGAGTTAACTGCTAACATGACACATGATATGGCTATGTAGAAACAAAGAATCTATGTAGCCGACCCCGTCTAGTATGAGAAAAGGCTTAGTTGTTGTTGTTGTATACAACATATTTAGATCTACTTTCTAAAAGTTCATTCTAGGATCCTCAGTTGTAACTCAAACCTACATTAAAGCATTATCAATAAAATATAAAAATATTAAAATAGGTAAGTGAGGAGAAACCATTGTGTTCAATGAGTTTCTATGAAATAAATAAAGTTCCTTACCATGACATACCTAAACAATCTTAAACATAACCATTTCACGAGCTATAATTCCAAAATGTTGTTCAAGTTGCAAATTTCTATATGTAAATAAAGAAAGACAAGCATAAGGAACATTAAAGAGAACAGAAATAAGCATTTATGAAGCACATACAATTAAAATAATTCACATTATCTATGGTTTCCATCGAGTCCACATATTTTGAAAGTGTCTGATGATTATTTTATTAACTAAATCTAATGACACATCTTGCTCAATATACATTGTTAAATAGCCATTCATAAATTTATCATGTATCTTCTTTGTTAAGTGATTCTTAATAATATTCATGACACAAAATAATCTTTCTATACTTGTAATTGCAACAAGTAAAAGCATTGCTAATTTCATTAAGTGATAAACCAAAAAATAACACTTATCTTTGTTTTGTTGCCATAAAGTTTTTGGGAACTTCATTGATTCCTTTAAGTTGAAACTCTTGATCATCACATATGTCCATCATATAATTCTCAAGTTGATGATCAAGATACCCAAGATAAAATGAAAAGGATAAAAATTTACAAATCGAATAAACTTTTCCTTAAATAAAATACAATTATCACTTAGATTAAAACGTAAAGCAAACAAGAGCAACTATGTATTTTTTATTGAACCTATCATTAAGTTCACATTTAACACCAAACCAATAACAATATTAGGTACCTCAAATTGATAATATTGAAAATTTCTCATCTCATCTTATTTTTATCTTAATCTCCTTCTTGACCATATAAAGGGATCTTCCATTTTCATAACCTATATATGATGATCCTTACAAAGTGAACAAATTCTTTTCAATAACATATTCCCAAGCGCTCTTCATTCTTATACATATTTAATTGTTTCTTAGTTAATTTCACAAGGCTTATGACATAAAATGCCCTCTTCTCTTTGTAAAGCCATCAACAAATCATTTTTGTCAAAGTATGTTCCATTAAACACAAAATAAGTACAAAATCAAATTTTGAATCAGTTTCTGTCATGAATATGCACTTGATCATTGCTTTGTATTTGTTCCCAACTTGATGACAAGTTCAAGGGCATTTATGATAGATGTCTAATTAAGTGTTACAAAGTAAAATAATGTGAACCTTGACATATATCCCTTTCCTTTTAATTTCAAGTGCTTGATTCAATCTACTACCACTTTCAGTATAACTAATTTTGAGCTTTATCTAATTTTAGTACTTTAAGTAATTCAAGTCGTTTAGAGCCTCCAACCTTTTATGATTGCCTACAACTGTTATAATTACTAATTGGAGTTGGTGAATAAAATAATAAACATATAGCGGAAAGATTTTTATTCAATATTAATGCTTTTAGACCACTAAACTCACCTTTCTTGTTACTAATACCATTGTACCCTTGACCTTATAACTAACTAATGCTTAAACCAAGTCTAGTGAACATATTTATTATGCTTGCTTTGAGTAATACTATTGTAGTATCACTAACATGAACAAGATCTATAAAGCATTCAACAATCTTACTTTTTTAATAGCGTGATCTGCTCTTTAGTTGATATCTCTCTCGATTCATCAACTAAAATAGTAAAAGTATCTTGTTTTTATTTCTTTAACAATTTTGTCCACTGTTTCACTTGCATATGCATTGACAATATCCTTTTGAATTGAAGGTGATGTGAGTTTTAAGTTATCATGTGTGTTATGTACTGCACCACTTTGAATTTTGTCAGGAAGTCAAGAATCTTGAGAAATTTGAGAACCCATTTAACTCATGACCACTAAATACAAGAAGTTGGCCACTTGGGTGTTATTGGGCCATTTCAAGTCTTCAACTTCAAGCAAGCCTTTTCTTTTTTATCTTGTTTACACTCCTAGAACATTAAACCTAATAACACCATGATAAAATCAGGAAATATATCTATCAAATAAAATATATAAATGCAGAAAACAAATTAATGGACACAAACTACAAAGATTTACCCTAACAAAAATATCTAATCATCAACACCATTCTTACTATAACCTAGTTACATGACTAAGTAAGTACCATAAAAATAGAGGAGACACATACCAAGTTTGCGATAAATTAATTGACAAAATAACTAAAAATACCTATCATATATTTACAATGAAAAAGCATATAAAAAAGGTAAACTTAGTCATTAACAGAGAAGAAGCATAACATATTCCATCAAGGATTCAAGATAATAATATTTAACTAAAAATGCAAAGAAACCCTTCTCATAAAGAGCAATAATGCAAAAACAAAAGACACAAAATAAGATGAGAAAGATTAACATATATGTTGATAGAGCAAACAAAACCAATGATAGAGCATCACAGAAGCCCCACATTTAACATTTAACTCCCATGAAAGCTGAATGCAAGTATTCATCCAATAAAACTTGAATCAAGGGCAAGGCTGAAACCCAAAGCACATTAAACAAGAAAAAAGATACGAAGAATGAAGGAGAATCCATTGCAGCAAACTCTATACATACCTAGAAACAAATAGAAAGTTTGTTTATTCACCTTAGAATGGGACAAAATGGAGAAACTAATAGCAATACAATTATGTAGGAGAAGAGCAAAGGATTAATCCTTTGCTTTGCTGTTGGAAATGACCAAGAACCAACTCATATATGGGGAGGCTGATGCTTCAAAGAACCCCATACTATGTAACTGCCTTACAAGAAAAGCTACTCCGAGAAGCATCCCAATCAGCATTGCCACTTTGCAGCTTACTGAAAGGGGAAAAGCATGAGCAGATTTAGATTTGAGAGAAGCACAGGAGGAGAGAGACAATAGAGAATTTTTTTTATTGATTCAATCGTAATTGTACAATTTAGTCATGCTAGTAATACGCATGATATTACTAGCATGAAATATATAATTCTTTTGTTTTGCTGCATGCTCTACCCATGACAAGTTGTGGATAGTAGGCAATTCAATATTTAGTTTACAAGTTCCATGCAAGTAGAAGTTGAAGTTTAAGCTCATTCTTGGGTTTGTGGTATAGATTCATTTTTGGGAATGTCAAAACAAAAACATGAATGCAGGTCATACGCACTGAGTTTAGTATAGGATTGTCTTTGCTAGATGGTTTCTTACCTATGACATCATATGCGAGTAATGGAAAAGGTATTGACTATTGTGGTTTTAAATAGGTTAGAGGAAACCATATTTGTTAAAGTTGACTAGTTTATGAGGGAAATGGAGAATAAAAATCAACAAATGAGATTTATTTCTCTATAAAGAAGAAAAAGGAAATATTTCATCCATTCAGGTATGACCGAGCATCCAGGACGAGACTCGACTGACCATCAAAGAGAACTTTGTGAGAGTTGCACCCCTCCAATTACTGAAAGCATTACACATAGAGTCGTCACGTTTGACACTTATACATTTAGAGGTGTGCATTAGTGACCGTGTGTTTTGTGCTTTGGTAGATAGTGGTATCCCACATTCAATTATGTCGACAACTTGCATGAGGACATTGGGCGCATGACTCTACTTTTGAATGAAGATAATGAATGCCCATGTGCAAAGGATAGCAGGAGTATCTATTTCAGTTTAGGTGCACATTGATTGTTGGAGTGACACCCTAGACATCATTGTGGTCGACTTGGTGACTACATCATGTATCTTTGGTATGATTTCCTAAGTCAAGCATGTGTCATGGTAGCATTGAATTTTGAAGGTCTTGTGTTGATAAGGCCCAATCTGTGTTTGTAGCTCGTTGTGACCCAAGAAAGACTATTAAAAAACCAAAAAGAGCTCTACAAAGAGTGATTGTAATGTACTTGTCAGCCTTGAAGTTGGAGGATGGAGCAACTAATGATAACTTAGTAGAGGAGATAGCCAAGTGGGAGGAGTTGCCACAGATTGAAGTTTGTATCATGTCATCCATAGTTAAGGAGCCGGTGATACCTAAGATTGTAGATGAGTTACGTGATATGGGAGTGCGATAGAGACATAAATGGCAGCCATTTGTGTCCCTCAACATGGCCCCAAGGAACAAGAGAGGAGCTTCCCTATAGTCCACAATGAGGCATGATAATGATTACTGGTGTAGAGCGTAGAGCAAATCAACAACATTCTATGACCTCACGAAAAAGGCCGAGTTTCAGTACCGATCGAATGCCGATAGTGCTTACTCGCGATCCTTATGGTTCGTGGATTCTGAGTTGGAGCCTCCATGCTTGATTTTGATTTGAATTTGGATCTAGATTAGTTGGGATCTACATTAGTGTCTTGGTGTTACTTTTGATGTATTTATGACAAGTGTCTCTTTTCCAATAGTATCATGTCATAGTGTTTGTGTGATTTAGTTTTATTCACATTTTGGTTCTTGATGTTTATTGCAGAGAGGATTCTTTACTATCCTACAATAGATTCGAGATTTCCTGTGTTTCTCCTTGAGTTTCAGAGAAGGGAGAAATCAACCCGACTGATTAGTTAAACACCCCTTGGTGTGAAACCCGGACAATTTAACGAATATTGACTAATTATTATTTTGTTTAGTGAATTTCTTTATAAATTTAATTTTCACTTGGTTTACATAATTGTGATTATATATAGTTGTGTTCTCGCCCAAAGAACAATATCTCACCTCTCTAGGGGGTCAACTCACAAATAGATGAGTTCCATACTTGGAACACGCATCTAGCTTTCTGAGTGAGGCCAAAGCTAGCTAGCCTACAACGAGTCCACATATAGCCTGCGGCTTTAACCATGGGCAGAAGGTGCCCCTATACTTCATTTAGATCAACCCTATCTGACTTTGTCGACAACCCATCATCTTGAGAATTTGGATCCAAATTTGTTTTATATCAGACTTTAATCCGTCATGAACAGTTGTGGTATGGGGCGTTGCTGACCCTATCAATTCGGACAACGATGAAGTTTGGTGGATCCAAAGTCAAAGTCGGGTCAAGTCGAGAAGATTTTGAGCAAGATTGCCCCACCCCTGGCCGGTTAACTAGACCTGAACCGCCCGTGAAACCTCAATGGAGAGAGCCGACCGGTGTGGGGTCCGGTGCGGGTCAGTTCCACCTATTGGGAAACAAAAGCAGAATTGAATTGGAACCAGTGTTCCGAGTTGTTTTACTTTTATGCTTTAACATCCCGTTTTTGTTTCATAAATCATAAACAAACTGGAACTGGAAGTGGAATAGGAATCAGACCTCAAATAAGCAGAACTGGGGAGTCTGGTTCAGTTCAGATTCCAGGTTTTGGCTGATCAAGCCTAACCTGGTTTAGTTATACGTGTGTTTTAGGGCGTTTTAACCTGCCATAAATCATCCATCAATACAAGATGATTTACTTGAGTTCTCTCTCTCTCTAAAATACAACCGAAGGCCCTTGCTTCGCTGGATGATGATTGCATTTTGAGTCAAAATTAGTTAAAAGTCTGAGTACATAACGTGGAAGTTTCGGATTCACAAGCTTATCAATAAAATTGAGATAAAATATGTACAATAGTCGCTGCTGGTGCAACGTTAATAAAATTTAGCTCCACAGCAAGGCGTTAGCTCAACAGTAAGGCGCCCTACAGTCGTCCCTGCTGGTGTAGAGTTCGACTCTCAGAGCGTGCATGTTGTGAGTGTGTATGTTAGGTTTCAACATCCTCTTGTAACAAAAAAAAAGTAAGATAAAATCTATTTCATTTGTGGTGTCCAAGGCATTCTCTGTATGCTCTTTGACTGACTAGCCTTTGATCCTTTCCTTCCACGGATTCTATGTAGGGATGTTCATGGGAAGGATCAAAGTCGTTGTGTCTGTTCTCATTTCAGAACCCCACCCTTACCTCATCTCCATTCCTGCGACGGGACCCAGAAGGTCCCCGTTCACTCTTCCAGCCCCTATCCCATCTCCATTCCTGCGACGGGACCAAGAAAGTCCCCGTTCCCACTCCCGCATCTCTCGTAGATCCTGACGAGGACTTGTTAAGAGAAGACTGGATCCTTTTTGCTTTTGACATATTGTCTCTCATGTGTCTTTCGTGGAGATCCAGGGAGAAGACCTATATCTTACTCATTGTAAACTAATTTTCATATATAAACATGAAAAGTTCGATCGAGAACCAAAACTATATGAAACTCCAGCCTAAACAGTTTGAATCGAAGCAAACTAAAGCTTGAAGATTGACCATTGATTTTGATGGGCTTCTTAGGCTATATAGTCTTAAGGAGAAAACGCAATGGGAGATTACATGGTTACCAACTGTTCAAAGATGCAAACCTCATAGCCTTTGTGGGGAAAATGGAATCTGTTCCTACAATCCAGAGCCTAAGTGCACCTGCCCCCCTGGATTTAAGAAGATGGACCCAACTGATTGGGCTCAAGAATGCAAGCCGGATTTTGATATTGTTTGCAACAGAACACAAGTCAATTTTCTTAGGGTTCCTCATGCCGACTTTTATGGGTATGATTTGAATACTTACGCGGAAGGCATTTCATTTGAAGCTTGTAAAAACATCTGCTTGAGTGATTGCTACTGCGTAGGTTTCACGCAATGGATGACTGAAGATCAACCTTGTTACCCAAAGAGCATCCTTTTAAATGGTCAATCTGGTTCTCACTTTCCTGGTGATGTATACATTAAAGTTCCTTCCAAGGGAAATTTTGGTAGCTATCGTGTTGATCAATCCAATATGGATTGTTCAAAAGCTAATTCATCTGTAGATGAGATTAAAATGTATGCAACTAGCAATGGGCAAACAGACTACTTAAAGTTTTTTATTGGATTTGGTGTTGCCATCGGCATAGTGGGAGTAATTTGTGTAAGTTTAGGATGGGCATATTTGCGCAGGCAAAGTGGCCATGTTCAAAGCATTGATCAAGGTTACTTTGCCTCAACATCAGGTTTTAGGAGGTTCACTTAGAAGGGACTGAAGGCTGATACGAAGAATTTCAGTAATGAGATTGGCAGAGGAGGATCAGGGGTTGTTTACTAAGGGATGCTCGAGGATGGCAGAGTTGTCGCTGTGAAGAAGCTAGAGGGTGTGCAACAAGGCGAAGCGCAGTTCTGGAGTGAGGTCACTACTATCGGAAGAATCAATCACATGAATTTAATGACAGTGTCGGGAATCTGTGCTGAAAAGGAGAACAGCCTACTGGTTTATGAGTACATGGAGAATGGATCACTGGAAAAGAATAGTGCATTAACTTGGGAATGTAGGTTCAATATTACACTTGTCACAGCAAGGGCTCTTGCTTATCTCCATCATGAGTGTTTAGAGTGGGTTCTTCACTGTGATTTCAAACCTCAAAACATACTTCTAGACAAGGACTTCGAGCCAAAAATCGCAGACTTTGGTTTGTTGAAGCTTCTCGATAGAGGTGGAGACAATCTTTCTACCTTTTCTCTAAGGTGAGAGGAACGAGGGGCTACATGGCTCCTGAGTGGATTATGAACCTACCCATTACATCCAACGTTGATTGTATAGTTATGATATTTTGGTGCTTGAGATGGAAAGTTTTAAATATTTAGGGTCAATTTTTCAAAGCGATTGAAAAATTGATCGAGATGTTACAGTCATCAGGTATTCTGTGTGATAACAACATATCATCAAAGTTAAAAGGTAACTATTATACTGCAGGAATTAGACCTGTTATGTTTTATGGTTCTAAGGGTTGGACAGTTAATCATCAACAAATGCAAAAGATGTTCATAGCAGAAATGAAGATGTTGAGATGGATGAGTGATCACACAAGAAAAGACCGTATACATAATGAGGTTACTAGAAACCAATTGAGAGTAACACCAATAGAGGATAAAATGAGGAGAAATCGTTTAAGATGATTTAGATATATAGAAAGACAACCAAAAGATGCTTTAGTAAGAAGATATGATAAATTAGATTGTGAAAATGTTAAAAGAGGAAGAGGACGACTACAAAAGTAAGTATAAAGAATAATCTAGTTTATATTGAGTTAACTGCTATCATGGCACATGATAGGACTATGTAGAAACAAAGAATCCATGTAGCTGACCCTATCTAGTATGAGAAAATGCTTAGTTGTTGTTGTAGAAAGGGATGCAAGGCCGACGATGAGCGAGGTCATTAATGCTATAACACTTGCATCAAGGGAGCCATGAACAGGAGGTATAACTTGCTACTTATTTGGTGCCACTCTTTAAACTTGAATGCTAGAAGATAAGGTACCAAACTGAGGAGGTCCACAATTTGTTTTTCCGATTCCCTCGATTCCCGAGTTAGTTTGGATCCAATCCAAACTGGCAGTTGGGTCCAAACCGAGCACCTCTGCTTATATATGAACAACTTATTCTATAATTTTCTAATCTTACTTGTCATGTGATTGATTTATATATGGTACACTGTAGATGCCTTAAAAAATAATAAACCATGTTTGGGACTGGATCGGAGTAGAAGCAATGGTGTGGTTTGGTTCAATTTTATGAATTATGATGGATTAGTTTAATTTTGCGAATTTGGGAATTAATACATTGGTTTGTTCAATGTTGCGCCAAGAGCCAAAACTAACTCGCCGAAGCATTTTGTTGCTTGCTACGTCAACGCTGCATATTCCTCGTTTGATATAAATGTCACGCCCTGACCGTCGGAAGAGCCGACGGGCCTCACAACGTAACCGACACCCGACCCTCGAGCTGGATCAGCCTTAGCAGATTTCACAAGTACAGTGGAATAAGTAGTTCAGACGGCCTCCAATAGAGAATGTGAATTGGGCCCCTCTCCCGGAGAGTTTTTCACAAAAAGAGGGGATAGATTATGTTGACACATATTCTCTAGTTGCGAAATTTGCAACCATACGAATAATCCTGACAATATCTGCATGCTATGATTTGGATTTACATCAGTTAGATGTAAAGACAGCTTTTCTAAATGGAGATTTAGAAGAAATCATATACATGCAGCAACCCGAAGGATTTGTGGTTGAAGGCTAAGAAGATAAAGTATATAGGTTGAAAAAATCCCTATATGGCTGAAATAGTCACCTCGCTAATGGTATTTGACTTTTCAAAATGCCATTGTAGAACTTGGGTTTGTGGCTAACAAACTTGATCACTGTATATATATTTGGAACAGTGGGAGCCACTTTGTCATCTTATCATTGTATGTTGATGACATATTGTTGACTAGAAACGACAATGAGATGATTGTCAAAACCAAGTCATGGTTGAACTCAAAGTTCGAAATGAAGGATATGGGGGAAGCATCCTATATCTTGACTATAAAGATCTCTCGAGATAGAGGATCTAGACTCTAGCCTGAGTCAGGAGAGATATATTGACTATATCCTCAAGAAGTTCAAAATGGCTGAATGCAAGTCTGTAGATACACCTGTTGCAAAAGGGGTTAAATTAAGTAAGGCTGATTGTCCCAGTGTAGGAGACAATAAGCCTAATGTTCTTTATACGCAAGCTGTTGACAGCTTGATGTATGCTATGTTGTGTACAAGACCTGATATCAGCTTTGTTGTTGGTCTTGTGAGTAGATATCAAAGTAATCCTAGTTGGCAGCATAGGGTAGCAGTGAAAAGGATTCTAAGATATCTGAAATGAACAAAGGACTTGAAACTGTGTTTTTAAGCAAATGAACTGAAAGTGGTAGGATACTTAGATACTGACTTTGTTGGGAGCAAAGATGACAGCAAATCAACCTCGGGACAAATATTCTTATTTGGAGGTGTTGTTGTTTCTTAGGCATATAAGAAACAAGGTTGTGTAGCGTTGCATACATAGAAAGCTGAGTATATTGCTTGCTGTATGGCTGCAAGAAGTGCTATCTGGATAAGCCGCTTTATACGAGATTTGAAGTTAGAGATAATAGACGAGCCAATGGTTATTTATTGTGATAACAATACAGCAATTACTCTTATTAAGAGTGGAGCAGATTGCTCGAAAAGCAAGCATATAATGGTAAAATACCGCTATGTTCATGATATAGTTATGAGAAAGGAAATATCCATCTCATACATGCCAACGGAAGACATGTTGGCAGACCCCTTAACAAAAGGCATAATAAAGGAACTCTTCTCAAAACATGTTGAGAACATGGGTTTGAGATATGTTTGATTATTGTATAGATAAATAACTATACAATGGATATATTGTTGTATAGGTAAATAACCATACAACGGATGATTTGTTGTGTAAGGAAATAACAACACAACAGGTTTTGATTGCAAAAAGTAATCAAGAATCGACATAACTAGGGAAAACCCCTGAAAAGTGAGAGGAAAACCAGTATGTCGATACACTTGGCTCAAATGGCCAAGTGGGAGATGTTATATCATAGTAGCCATTCTCGGCTCAGGTAACGGCTGAACTGGCCATCCAGTTTGTTACCTGAGGATAGGGCCAGAACGGTAATGGACGACCATTATCGAGATTTCCGGTAATGGTCATCCGTTACAAGCTCCCAGACAAAGGAAGTCGCAGGTGGATAAGCACAACAAAGGGGGAGCACCTACCTATAAAGGCAGGAATTACAGACACTCTGAATCGCTGGTGAAAAATATAGAAAAAGAAAAGAAAGACAGAGAGTCATCTTCATCTGTGCGAGAACCCTGCATGAGAACCTCGTATCCATCATCATCTTCATATTCCGCTGCAATCTGAACAGGAGGTGCTCAGTGAAGAAGAAGGCTTCACCAGAATTCATCAAACAAAGGAAGCAGAAGCTGCAGGCCTTCAACGGATTCCGACGAACGACAGAAGAGGTAGCAATCTTCTACACCTTCATGTCCAAACACCAACCAGCTAGTTTCTGGTGATCTCTGGCCTCTGGTGACCTCAACAGTACTTTTGAAGTCGACTACTTTCCCTTTTCTCCTTGTTTGTGTATGATTGGCATTAGTTTTAGTGTCTATATCATTTGATGTTCTCAAATGGACAGATATCCAACAATCTTTTCTTCAATTTCAATAAATACCCAAGCTATAGATAAAGAAGAGCCATTGGATCTCTATAGGAGCTCATCGATGTACTATGCACAATCTTCAAAAAGGTCAGGCATTTTGTTAAGACAATAAAAATCGATTGTTCAAAACCAATTGTTACTCTTGTGCCATTTACTTGTTAGCAAAGATTGTCAGATTCTATGGTGTTGTTTAGGATTTGTCATTCTTAGAACTTATTCTATACTATCATTTTCTACATATACCTTTCAGTTAATTTTATTCTCGCTAGCAAGCAAGATGAGAAACCTTCAAATATGAATGAAAGTGAATGTGCATCAAGCAACAAAGTGGCACGAAGGTTCGACATGTATATTAATACAAATTTTAGAGATGATACTCAATCTGATTTGGATCATATTAGTGCTCCAACAAAGTTGAATGCAGATAAAAATAAGAATGTAATCGAAGTGATCAATCATAGTAGTGTTGAAACGAAGTTGAATGCAGATAGAAATAAGGGAGTAATGGAACATGGTAGTGCTCTAACAAATTCGGATGCAGATATGATCATATGAATGAGGAAGTGATGGAGTTAGAAGAGCATAGTACCTCAGATAATGATTGTATCAATGACGGTGAAATAGATCAAAGTGACTGGTGAAAAAGGCCAATGCAGGGAGCGTACCCCTTCTGTTCCTCTACAATTTACACCCTAGAGTTTGAAGGCTATGATCAAGCATATCAGTTTTACAATTTATATGGTAGAATAGGAGGTTTCAGCATACAAAAGCATATATCAAGAAAAGAGAAAGGAAAGGTTTGTTGGGCAATATTTACGTGAAGCAAGGATTCAAAAAAATAAATCTAATGTAAAGAATGCACAAGTCACTATAAGATGTGGTTGCTTGGCGAGAATTATTATTCAAGTTTGTCCAAAAAAAAGAAAGTGGGTTGTTAATGAGCATTATATGATACACAATCACTCATGGCATTCACCATCAAAGCTGAATATGCATAGATCAACCGAAGGGTTGAATACTCCAAATAAGAAATCGATAGACAACTATGCTATATTCATGCCATGGTACGTTAATGGTACTCAAAATATACCTTTTAGTGGCAACATATGTATGACTATATTCAAAGAGCAAATAATACCTACTTAGGGATTGATTGGCAAAGTGCTTCAGAATATTTTGAGAAAAAAAAGTAGAAGATTCAAACTTTTACTATGACATTCAGATTGATGAGGACAAACAAGTATCAAGTTGTTTTTGGGTACATAGTATTGTACGTGAAATTACTATTATTACAGGGATGTACTTTCATATGATACAACATATAAAAAGAATAAATATTTAATGCCTCTTGCTACCTTTACTGGTGTTAATAACCACAACAAATCAATTGTACTTGGTTGTGTACTACTATGGGATGAGAAAAAAGGGTCTCTTATTTGGTTGTTCAAGAATTTTTTGATAGCGATAAGTGGTCGGGCTCTAGCTGTAATTCTTGCTGACCAAGATAATGTTATGAAGGCAACAATAAAAGAAGTATTGCCCAATACAGTCCACCACTATTGTTTGTGGCACATAACACAGAATGTTCCTAAATATCTTAGTGGATTATTTATACAATATAAAGATTTTCACGAGAAATATCACCCATAGTTCTATTGTTCAGAAAGCAAAGACGAATTTGAAGAAAGATGGCTTGAGATGACACAATTGTTCTCTAAGATGCTTGATATAAAATAGTTGAATGATATATGGTTAGATCGTGAGAGATGGGCTTCTCATTACTCTCCCAATACATTTATTGTAGGAATGTCTACAACCTAGCACAGTGAAAGTATGAATGTTATATTTTTTGGTTGGTTTAATGCTAAAACTCCAGTTGGCCTATTTGTACAAAAGTGTGATGGTGTACCTCAAAGAGAGAGGTACTAGGAAAAGCAATGTGATTTTAAAATGAAAGATGGAGTTCGACCATGTCTTATAGAGAGCCCACTATTATTCCATATGTAGGATATTCTTATTCCATTGTTCGAGTTGTTTCAAGAAGAGTTTACAAAAACTATAAATTGTCATGCCATGCTTATACATATTGATGATGGAACTAGAAGATATAAAGTAAGTCACATGAGGAAGGATTGGAAAGAAAGAGAGCTATCATTACCCACACATAGACAACAACAACAACTAAGCCTTTTCACATACTAGATGGGGTCGGCTATATGAATTCTTTGTTTTCACATAGCCCCATCATGTGCTATGCTAGGAGTTAACTCAATATAAACTAGATCATTCTTTATAGTTTCTTTCTAATACTTTTGTGGTCTCTTTTTCCTCTTTTAACATTTTCACAATGTAATTTTTCATTATCTTCTTATAGGAGTATCCTTTTGTCGTCTTTCTACATGTTCAAACTATCTTAAACAATTTTTCTTCATTTTATCCTTTGTTAGTGCTACTCTCAATTGGTTTCTAATAACCTCATTATGTATAAAGTCTTTCCTCGTGTGACCACTCTGCTATGGACATCTTTTGCACATGTTGATGATTAACTATCCACACTCAACACCATAAAACATAGTAAGTGTAATTGTTGCTCTATAATATTTTACCTTTTACTTTAATGGTATTTTCTGATCACATAGAATACTTGAGGCCCAAAGTTAGATCCAATCAAACCCAATCCAAAACTCACTTCTTCTAGTCTATCGACAAGTCCCATGTAAAGCTCACTAAATATCCAAAGAATTTAGATTTACTCAAACACGCAACTTTGGTAGCATGGAAGATCAATCCTTGCTTGATGGAGCAAAAAGAACTTTAACGAAAAGAATCTAAATGGCCCACATCACACGTAAAGGAGGTCCCAACCACCAATACAATACTCAGTCTAAGGGTAAAGTGAAATCTTTGTCCTATGATTCCTCAGAGTCTTGAAAGCCCGAAAGATTAGACCTTGTGCTAATTGATGATACTATATTATCAAACAATAAACTTGTTAGGCCTAAACATAGCTCTCCTAGGATCCAAATACCTAAGGCTTCTTTCACCGACTATAGTGCCAAACTAGAAGCTTTGAAGAGTCAATTGAAAGGGGTCTAATTAGCCAATAAAATCAGGTAATTAGAAAAAAAAAAGAAAAAAAACGGAAAGAATGAGGATTGCTCTATCTCTAGAGGAAACTCTTGGGAATAAGAACATGATGAAATTGAAGAGGAGGATAAACTGAAGAAAAAAAGATAATCAAGCTCAAGCAGAAGAAAACTACTCATAAGCGGAAGATGAAGCGGACAAAAAAAAAGATTTAGAAATGAAAGAATTTCGAAAGATGTATTAGGCAATCCTACGAAAGGAAAACAAAGATAAATGGAGGTATGATATCATATACTTTCTATCAACGGACTATGAAATCGATAATGATGATGAAATCCTAGAATTCTATCAATTTCATGGAGATCTCAATTCACACCTTCAATTATTTACTAGGAGCAGTGAACTATGATGACGATATTTGATGATTAGATTCATAAGCTCATAGATGTCCACGTGGATAAAATCTTAGTAAAATCAAGGGAGTCCCACATATAAAGTAATTATCCCAACTGTTAGGTTGTATGCGTCAATACAACTTGAAGTTAAACCCTTTAAAGTGTCTTCGGTATCGAATCAAGAAAACTCTTAGATTTTTTGGTCAGTCAAAGGGGCATATAGGTCAACTCTTCTAAGATCTGAGCCATCGTGAACATGTTGTTACCCTCCAAATGTGTCACAACTTAAGAGCCTTCAAGTTCACTTATACATCATACAAAGATTTATCTCTAATTTGTTCAATCAATTTCTTTGCAAGAACATTCACTTTGAGTGAGACCATGAGTGACAAAGATATTTTGATCGGCTAAAGGAATACCTATTGAGTCCTCTCATCCTTCAACCCTAAGTGTTTGGATAACTCATGCTCCTATACTTATTCGTTCATGAGTCAGCCTTAGGAGCCCTTCTTGCAAAGTCAGAGGATGATGGGAAAATTGAATTTGTCATATATTACATCTCAAAAAGTTAGGTACGACCAAAGTACAACCGATTAGAAAAACATGTTTGGTATTAGTGTGGGCAACTCAGAAGTTGCGCCACTATATGTCTTGTGAGATTCGAGTTGTCTCCAACTTAGATCTCATTAAACACCTTTTCAAGAATCATATCCTCACACGTAAGCTGAGTAAATGATAGTTACTTCTCATGGAGTATTACCTTACGTATTAGTCCTAGAAATCTATAAGAGTCAAGTTATTGTCAATCATCTATCAAGTCTATCCCTAGATGATCAGGTCCCAGTACTTGACACTTTTCATAATGAACATATCATTTTGACAATCAAAGTTTGGAAGCACCATGTACTTTCAAATGAAGAGGACTACCTTACTAAAAAAAATGTATTTTGATAGTTTCAAGACATGAGTCAGGGCAGACATCAAAGTGGTCTTAATTTCTCCCCAGGGATATGAGATCCCATGTCCTTTTGGTTGGACTTTGAGTATTCCAACAATATGACTGAGTATGAAACTTCCATAAAGGCCTAATGATCCTCTTAAGTCTATGAGCTACCCACATTGATGTATTTGGTAATTTCCTCTTAGTCATAAACAAAGTTTCTAAAGTTTGGAAGGTAAAACATTATCATTTAGTTTTTTCACACCATGTCACATAGAACCTAGTCTAGTAATTTCATTATTGCTCTTTTCAAGCTTGTGAATGATGGTTTACCTTGATTGCACAACGTCAAGTTTTCTTTGAGAGATGAGAGTTTCATTCTCACACCACCCATAGAGATCAAAAGACGATTAAAAAACTATCCACCTAATACTACTTTCTTTGAGATATTTTCTATAAGACGGGGTTTTTCTAGTGTCCTACTCTGATGTGTCGATCGAGCTGAGGTCAATATCGTTATGCGAGAGTGTCACAAGTGAGATTGTGGTGGCCATGTTGGTGTCTAGATGATGACAAAGAAGATTCTTAGAGTAGATTATCACTAATTCATATTGAGTCATGATTTCACTTATATGTTAGGCATTGTCAAGATTGTAAGATTCATGATCATGCCATTTATGCACCTATCTTCCAATTGCATTAAGTAATCAGCCCTTGACCCTTTTCCATGTGAATATTTGATGTGATTGATCCCACATTTCCCTACACATCTAAGGATCATATGTTCATCTTAGTCACTATAGAGTATGTTATCAAATGGGTTGAAGTTGTATCATTATCTAGAATTTTAGGTCAACATGTAGCTTCTTTCATTAAGAAAAAACATTGTGTGTGGCTTCGATGTTCCCAAAGACATTGTTTGTGACAATAAGACTCATTTTAAAAATGAGCATGTTGATAGAACATGTCGTTCCCTTGACATTACTCAATATTTTTCCTCACCTTTCTATCCTCAAGGGAATGGACAAACACTGACAACTAATAAGACCCTTATCAATATTATAGAGAAAGCCATTAGTTGGGATAAAACTTAGCATGAGAAACTGCACGATGCAGTTTAGGCATATAGAACTTTCATCAAAACTCCTACCAATAACACACCATTTGGGTTAGTATATAGTACAGATGTCGTATTATGATAAAGGTTAAATTGCCTTCCCTTCACATGGCTTCTTTTCTTGAGACGCCCTTTGATGACGAACACAAGGTTTGATTGGTCGAGTTAGATCTTTTACATGAGAAGCGGCTACTCATTGCGAAGCACGCATAATCATATAAGCGTTGAGTCGTTATGCACATTAGTGAAAATTTTATTAAGTCAACCTCGACTCTCAAACGACATTTCTCTCATCCTCTACCCTTGATCGGACTATTAGCTTGCCACCACCCGCAGCCAATGCACTGCCTCCCGCCTTCTTCTCTTCTCCCTCTTGCTGAACAAAAAAAGGGCCTTAATCGTACCCTAATCCCTCAAGCTACAATGTCGGATCAGATCTAGCTAAGCAGATCCGATTTGCCCCATTTGATCCAAGTGTTCTGGATCGGGCACTTAAAGAGCCTTTTTGTCAATACTTGATCCGCCTCGTCTGACCCAAATTCTATGGATTTGTTTCTTTGAAAATCTACTTGTCATATCCAAATCCTATCCAGCTTCATCTAAACTGAGTCAAATCCTTTCTCGCTACTGCAAGGTATGTCTGCTCGTCGAACAATATCATCCTCTTCCTCAAATATCTATATATATTTCTATTGTTAACTTTTCTCAACTATACTATCAATCATTTGTACACATTACCATTTAATGACTTTTGACACTTTCCTAACTTTTGTCTGTGTAAGGAGCAACCTCTTTCTTAGTTGCTGCTAGATGATACTTCAAACGAGAAATCTCACCACTAATCACCTTCTCACAAAAACACATCTGATTTTCAACCTATTTTTCTTAACTACAGTACCTCACTGTCATGCCAGATCATCAGACTGAGATTGAGAGTCTCTAACACCTCTTCCTACCATCTTAATTTAGTACTTCAATCTTAATAAACCCGAAAATAAAAACACTTCATAAATTCTCAATCTTTACTTCATAAACCACCAAAGCATTCAAATAAAGTGTCTCCCATTTCACAAATACAATGAAAGGATATTCACACACTTCATAAGTTTATATATTGTCATTCAAAAAATAACATAAGAAAATACCAAATATAATGACAAAAAATATAAAAACATATACCACAACCACCATATACCACTGTCAGAGTGATGATGGCGTTGGAGACCCTTGAAAACTGTTGGAAATACCTTATGGTGAGTCGTAAGTCATCTTTGAGACACTAGAATACACATACGAAAGTTAGAAACCCTGCAAAAACATGATGTTCTATTGGACATATCACTCATATCGTACGATACAAACGAGACACCCCGTATCATACACGATATTGTATCTTATATATAATATCGTGTATCATATCATGGTGCATCGTATCGTATGATATGGATAACACTAATATTTTCATCTCATGTCTAGGACATGATATATATATATATATATATATATATATATATATACATAAAGAGAGAGAGAGAGAAAGATGCTCAAATATATTCTATGCTTAAATCAACTCAAAGATTTTCACCATTCATGAGAGTCTTAAAGGTAAAGATTTAAATAAACAAATGAAATGTACGGTATTAGATGTGAAGTATGAAAATCTCTCTATATATATATACCTTCCAATCATGCAGTTTTGAAGTCAAATTTGGAACATGCAATTCTTAACACTCACATGTGACACGCATGCACGCGTGCACGCATACACACACTCACATATTTGTTATCGTTAGTCAATGTCTGTGTTTATCTAGTCTCCCCTATTATGATTAGGGATGGATCGCGGGTAAGGCAACTAAAGCAACCGCTTTAGGCCCCAAAATGTAAGCTTATTAAAATATTCATTTGGTAGGCCCCAAAGTATGTAGACTTATAATTTAGGCCCCAAATTTAAGTCAAATCTGGCAGCCATTTTCAGTTTTCGTTTTAAGCCTCAACTTGTGTTGACCAATGGTTATTGTTAACGACTAATATCTATGCTCATGTGTCCAAGACAGTAATATATGTATAGCTTCCAATCATGCATCGAACAGTGCAGTCATGATCTTCTCTCTTTTTTTTTTACAAAGGGAGGCCAAAGCCTTAAGCACAAGCATGCATGCCCCGAGAATCGAGCTCAGGACCTGCATCATGGGAGTCAGCTCTCCACGATGAAGCTATGATTTTGGTCATTAAAAAATAAACATTGCCAACAATTGGATCTTTGGTCTTTGAGATCATTCACGTCTCATTGAAATGAACTCTCTCGATGGTTAAACTTACTGATCTGTTTGACCATCTTTTATGTCTATGAACCAAAGCCCACGGTTGTAATCACAGCCTATTCACCTCATATTCATCTAGAGTACAACGAAGTTGACTACCTTTAGCAAAAGTTAGGCCTATTCATTGCACGTCGGTCTCATGGGTCATCGGCCAATATCTTTCCACTTCTCATTATTGTATTCAAAGAGCACTCAGAGCGTTCGCTCACCTTGCAGGGTACTCGGACTCCCAGGATGCAGGTGCTGAGTTCGATTCCCAGGTGGTGATGCGCATGTATGTGTGTTTTAGGCTTCGGTCTCCTGTGTAAAACAAAAGGCGAGTCCATGAGAAGGCCCGGACTGGAACCTAGTGGAAATAAGGATGTCACTGGGTTAGATTAACTACCAATCTGATCCAAGACCCAATTTCAATTACTTGGGTTTGAGATCCAAGTCTTAAACTTATAGGACTAAAATTTCAATTATAGGATCCATCATATTAGTACATGGATTTGGGTTCCTCTTGCACGATCTAAGACTCACAAGTCAGAGATTCAAACTCCCAATCTCTGAATTCAAGTCTCTAAAATTAGTACCAGTTATAGGGAGGTCCAGTTGTAAGACCAATTCATGAGTGAGGTGAGGCAGCTGCCTAACCTGAAGTCCGAAATATCTGGATTTTGCCCAAACTGGACTTCGCCTTGCACGGAAAAATTTCTAGGTTGTGAGACTGATCTAAATATGGAGATAAACAATTTATTTAATTATGCGATAGTTAGCTTGAATCGAAAACCAAGATTTTTTTCTATTGGCTTCAATTAGAGTTTGGGTCGGGTTTGTTGTTATGTTTGGATTCGTCATAGTAAAAAGTAAATCCAAGTTGGACCTTAATGTAAACGATCCAATTAGTTCCAATTTAGTAAAACAAAGATCCAACTTAACTGCAACCTATTGACATAACTACATAGAAGAATTAGTTAATGAAATTAATGTATTGCCCCTTTTACACTCCAGTGTTAGCTCAACTGGCAGGACTTTCTGACTCCCATCATGCTGGTGGTGAGTTCCATTACCAGGGAATGCATGGGTGTGTGTAAGGCTTCGGCCTCCTATTGTAAAAAAAAAGGAAAAAATACCTCATTTTTTGCAAAATAAACCTTATGTATCTGTTTAATTTTGAGCTTTGAACTTTTTTTCATTCAAAACCAAAACCTTTGGAGGTAAAACCCTTGCTATATGATTCACGAATGCTTTGAGCCCCAATCAAGCATATTGATAAGCCCTTGCTCCTGTTGTTTTGACTGGAATCCATCCCTTAGTTCCTCAAACCGTTAGCCGTCAAGACTGGTTGGCAGGGAGATGGACCTCGAAAGTTTTTTCCGGTGAGGTTAATCCGTACGTTGATATAGATTTACAGAAAATTCAGACTACTAGTATAGTTTTTTTTCAAAAAATAAAACTTTGGGTGTGGCTCCCGCTCCAGCTCGCCCATGAGTAGGGACTATGGTCTTGGCGTAAAGGAAAGAAGGGCTTGTAGGAGAGATCGGGGGTTCAACTCTCATGAGCGCTATTCTCTTGGATAGGACGACCATAGGTGAGGGCCTTAGCCTTCTGAGTTTTATACTTACTGTTTCCAAGGATGCAAACACGACTATATATATATATAGGGAGAAGAGAGAAGCAATAGTATGTGCACTCAATTTCTCATTTCGCGTAATTCTATCAACTCAACTATTGGCGGCCCTTCTCGATCATCTTCCATTACTTCTTTACTATCCAAAACTAAAAATTGTTATTATTACCGTCAAAATCATTTTAAAAAGTATAATATATTTTTTAATTTAAAACTCAATTGTCAATCCATCAATTAAATTGTTGAGATCTTTAACGGTGTTTGAGCACAAATAGGTATACACAATCTCTCCCTCTCTCTCTCTCTCTCTCTCTCTCTCTCTCTCTCTCTCTCTCTCTCTCTCTCTCTCTATATATATATATATATATATATATATATATATATATATATATATATATATATATATATCAAAGGGAGAAATATAGAATTGCATTATTTTATGACGTTGGGCTTCAGACGTAAGCCTTCGAGGGTTATTATGACAAGGCCGCCGCTCGTCATTGACCCTCATCTTGGCTCTTTCTGCTGCTTCCCATAATGCATAAATCGCCCAATGACCAGCCCGTCATGGTCGAACCATTGACCAGCCATCTTCGTCCATCTCTCTCTCACACACAGACAGACACGCACGCACAGGAGAAAGGCGAGCATCAATCTCAATCATTTATTGGGTATTAAAAGCCACCACCAAGTACTTTTTTTTTCATCATCAAATTCACAGAAGAATTGCAGTCATAGCTGCTACTTCCAGATTCCACAGGCACCATCAACTCAAACTTTTGCTTGATTTGAATCCCAATGCATAACTCAGACGTCTTTTGTGGCTCCCCTGAATCATACGTCTACTCTTTGGAGGGCTTTGCATCTAAAGAAGTCTTGCCTTTCAATGAGAACGATTCGGATGAGATGCTGTTGTTTGATGTTCTAAATGAAGCCCATAGGCAAGCAGCAGCAGATGATGATTCAAGTAGACCAATCAACATGGAAGAGGGTGAAGACAGTCAATATAGTGGAGCAAATAGCCCGCATGGTCAGGCAAGCACTAAAGAGAAGTACTACAGGGGAGTTCGCCGGCGGCCATGGGGAAAATTCGCTGCAGAGATACGGGATTCTACCCGGAACGGCATTCGCGTGTGGCTGGGAACCTTTGACAGTGCAGAGGCAGCTGCACTTGCATATGACCAAGCAGCTTTCGCGATGCGGGGATCGATGGCCATGCTCAATTTTTCAGTGGAACATGTCAGGGATTCGCTCCGCGACATGGATTGTGAAAAACCGGGCTGCTCGCCGGCAGTTGTGCTCAAGGAGAAGCATTCAAAGAGGAAGAGGAAGGGAAGAAGCAAGGAGCAACTTAAGGGATGCAGTCATGAGTTCAAGAGATCTGGTGCTAGAATTCAACGTGGAGTTAGAAGTTTTGGGGGTTGAGTACTTGGAAGAGTGACTGCTTACTTCGATTTTAGTATGATTCATCTCTTTTAATAGTTTAATCTCTCTTGAATAAGAGAATATCCATGTTGGTTTTTACTAAGAATGGAACTTCAATGAGAGAATATTCAGTAAGATATTCGTTATTCATCATCTTGGTACACAAAACTACCCAAAAAGTTTTGAGCAAAAAAACTACTTGAATCACCTGACCAGGGTGTCAACTTAGAAGTTCAAGGTCGTAAGTTCTGGGTGTACTTCTGTCTTCGCTCTCCCTATTGTACCAAAAAAAGAGGACAGTTTTGAAGGGTCAGGGATCTAACACCTATGCACTTCATTGCTTCCAAAAGATGATAATCCCGTACCTACCCTGTATCCATCCGGTTGAGTACTTGTTATATATTGTCATCCCTAAGTACAATGATAGCATAGGAGTTTCTTATATATGCTTTGGAGAGTTCATGATTAAATGGGAATTGGGCAGGAGAATATCATGTTTGAGGTTCGCATATATGGTTGAAGTAAATAAATAAAGAAAACTTGCACAAAGAAAGAAAGAAACTTAGAACATGGTTGTTCATAAAACCTAGGGATTCAATTTTGACCACCAGATGAATTTCCCATGATAGATGACATCACATTCAATAGGAACCAAATGAGATTTGTCTTCAGTGTGACCACCACACTATAAGATAAAAGTTGTTTATCGAGTTGCTCGATCTGTTTAAGTCAGGACATAGAAAGATAAGACACCTGATTCTTGGCTTGATTTGAATTGATGTAATTTTATCAACATTTTTTAGTTGTATTTCTAGGGGTCTTGCCTCCGCTATAATGTAAGTGCCCTATCAACAGCAACACCGGTGTTGTCACAGATACAAGGAAAGAAAATCAGGAAGAGTAAGAAAAAGATGCAACACCAACATCAAGGAATAGCCATGGCGAGCCAAGTATCTGTGCATCTGTAGGCCTTTCTGTTAATATGTTTGAGATGAACATCTCAATCTCAATGAAGCATGCTCTTGATTCGTTTTAACAAGACCAGAACACGGATGTTAAGGGTCTCAACCACGAGTCGATAATTGGATTACACAGATAGAATCACTTTCCACAACGTCATTAAATTAATAAACGAAGGAAAGCACCCACGAGTTCTTTGATGCACAACTCAGAAAGCAGAGGAGATCCAATAAAACGTAAGTAGTTTTGGGCCGAGAGCAATGGTAGAGGGCAGCAATCAACCTTTAGGGTGTGTTTCAATTATGGCTCCAGCGGAACTATACCTTGATGTTTGGTGCTCGCAATGATAAATTAAAGGAGGAACCCATTGTTGGTTTGGAATTATGGTTTCATAGGCACAATTCAAGTAAAAAATGCCATGAGTCATAAGAATTGGACTCATGAGCTTTACACGAAAACTCAAACACCTCCTCTTATTGTTACCCCACCTCATGCAAAAGTCAAGCATCAATTCTATTTGGGAATCAAACAAAGAACCATGGTTACAAGCCCAAGGGGCTGACACCATGAATCAAACCCACAAGCACAAAACAGTCTCACCTTGATAGGGTGTTGGCCCATGGAAAAAGTAGGAATACATACTCAAATGTTAGCAAGTACACCAAACACTACGAGCCCGTTCGAATAAAAATGATGCTAGATGATCAACTGATTGTGTCCTTATATGCTACTAACTACCAACTCGAAGATACACTTTCAAATTCAACAGTGTAAAAAATAATTATAACAATGGAACCTGAAAGGTTGAGCTAAAATTTGCTAAGGTCTCCATACTGTATCTAATGACAATTTTCACTCTTAAATTTCACTAGTTACGCCACAGTGCATGAAATTATGACTTCAAATTTCTTGATATCTATTTTAAAAATGAAATAATTCCTCTCCCAAGAACTAACATCAAATCCTACCTTTGAAGCTTGCCGTGGACTGAAGCACAACGGCTCGAAAAGAAAAGTTCCTTCTTGATGAATAAACTTAAGAGATAAACATAAAAAATATCAAAGCTAGGGAAAGAATAACCATCTTTCTTCATAACTTGCTTTTCAGTTCCTAGAATTTCAATTGTATCTTCTAAATATCTTAGGACTTTATCATATACAGTGGAAATTCCGACATCCCTCTGGGCCAAACTGCTCATGTTTGAGAAGCATACCTAATATTGAGATGGTTCAAGGCACGTGTAATTATCACCTTGCTTTTGAGAAGCAACTCCTCTTTCGTTTATGTAAATAACTTTTCTGTTCAAAAAATAAAATGAAAGATATATCCCAATTAAGAAAATGCCAACTAAGAAATACTGTAAGTGACGATCAGACCGCATTATACTATTTTCAGAATCCAAATCACTTCACGTTAACAAAAAATAAAACAGATCATCATTATTCTGCTCAGTTTTTCTCCTTCATCAACATCTCGTTCTTTGATTATTCATCACTTGATATCATCATTTATATCTTTCTATTTATCTCTCCAAAGTTGGAACAGTTCTGGTTCCTATTGGTTATGGAATATTTTGACGTGACTCATGTTAATTAGTTTGTGTAATATGGTGCTTTATATGGTTGATTCTTGCATTTAAGACATGATTAACAAAATTTGCATTCTATCAGCATCTTTTCAGTCTCATGAACTGCAATAGAATCATTTCAAATTGGACTCTGAAGAGGCCAGGGGATGACTTGGGCGAGCGCGTCAAAGAAAGGTCCATATTGGCAAAATCTTCAAAATTTGAGGCTGATTTATAATGAAACTCAAGAGGATGAGTTTGAAAGGTATCGAGGAAAAGAATCCAAAAATGATCACCCTTTGTGTGTTTGGGAATCAAAAACTATATCATATGGAATGATTGAACTCCTGTCTTTCTTACAGTATTGAAGATCTAACCTTTTCCTATGATGCCCATATAAGGAAATATGCCTTCGAAAGCTCCACTCTCAAGTGCCTTCACCACTTCTACAAATCACAGAGTAGCAAATCATACCACAATACACTTTGAACTGAGAACTCTTTATTAAATCACAAAGGCCTTGAAGGCTTAAATTGTATTTATAGACAATAGAGAGTTCTTAAGGAGCTGTTGGAGTCTAGCATCCAACAACTATAGAATTAGCCTTTGAGTGTTAGCTAGTACCAACGGCTATAAATTCTAGCCATTGGGGCCTATTGGGTCTCAATTGGCTAGCCTGGCTAGCTGACCTTCTTGGCCTTGGTTGGCCCAGGTCGACTTCTTTCTTATGCCCCCCTCAAATTGACATGGTCATAACTAACAATTTGCTAGAGAGAGCATGAAACCGAGGTGTTGGGAGTGATTTGGTAAACATGTCAGCAAGTTGATATTTTGTGAAAACAAACTATAGACCCAAATGTCCTTGTAGATATTCTTCACAAACATAATGACAGTCCATCTCGATGTGCTTCGTATGTTCATAGAAGGTGTTATTGTGTGCAATATACATTACACTTTTGTTATTGTAGTACATCTGTGGTGTAGATTCAGTCTGGACATGTAGATACTTTAAGAGATATATAAGTCATGTCAATTTTGTAGTAGTAGTAGTCATTGCCCAATATTCATCTTCTGTGAAAGAAAGTGACACTTTTATTATTTTTTATACTTCCAAGACATAAGTGAGTCACCTAGAAAAATACAAAAACTTGTGATAGAGTGTGTGTCATTGACATCTCCACAATCATCATTAGTAAAAGCAATTAGATTTAAGGATGAAGAGGTGGATAGAAATACTCTCTTGTGAGTTGTTGCCTTTACATATATGAAAATTCTCATCACAACCCCATATGAGTTGCAGGTGTATGTTGAATCTGACTTATTGTATGAATTGCATGTGAGATATCTGGTTGTGAGATTGTGATATATGTTAGAGCTCCAATCATTTGTTTGTATGGAGTGGAATTTGCTAGTGTCATTAGATGTGGCTCGGCTGGCCCTGACATAGGACTATCTTCAATCGGGCGAGTTTTTGAGGCCTGATTTGATTTGAATTTCAAAGGTTTTTGGTAAATTTAACATTTTACAAACACTTTTGGGTTTGGTTTCCAATGTCTCAATTTCATGTGTTTCTTTTAAAACTTGTTTGAAACCATTCTTTTTTTTAAGGCAATCATTTGAAAAGGTAAAATCCTACCAATTTGGACTTGAGGGCAAAGCAGTCATTTTTTTGGCTCTTTGTCAAAATTAGATTTTTTTGAGAGGGGTGCTATATACCCTTATTTTAAGGTTGCTACAAAATTTCGGTGCAGAAATGAATTCGTTTAAGGTATCTTTATTTGAAAACCCTTAAAAGACATACAACCACAATTTTTTTTTCAAAAGTCAAAATTTCTAAAAATCAAATATTTTGAGAAAATTTGTGGGTGTTTACAGAGGTAACTCGAAATAATAAAGGTACATTCTTATCACAAACTAAGATTGCTACTAACATTGTTGCCAGGTCAGGAATCACAGATAATAGGGTTATAAAAACACCAGAAATATTGAACCAAAAATTGACTCATAGATGGCGAAGCACTAGCAAATCTCACTCCATACAAACAAATGATTGGAGCTCTAACATATATCACAATCTCACAACCGGATATCTCACATGCAGTTCATACAATAAGTCATATTCAACATACACCTACAACTCATATGGGGGTTGTGATGAGAATTGTCATATATGTAAAGGCAACAACTCACAAGAGAGTATTTCTATCCACCTCTTCATCCTTAAATCTAATTGCTTTTACTAATGATGATTGTGGAGATGTCAATGACACACACTTTATCACAAGTTTTTGTATTTTTCTAGGTGACTCACTTATGTCTTGGAAGTATAAAAAATAATAAAAAGTGTCACTTTCTTTCACAGAAGATGAATATTGGGCAATGACTACTACTGCTACAAAATTGACATGACTTACACATCTCTTAAAGTATCTACATGTCCAGACTGAATCTACACCATAGTTGTACTGCAATAACAAAAGTGTAATGTATATTGCACACAATAACACCTTCTATGAACATACGAAGCACATCGAGATGGACTGTCATTATGTTTGTGAAGAATATCTACAAGGACATTTGGGTCTATAGTTTGTTTTCACAAAATATCAACTTGCTGACATGTTTACCAAATCACTCCCAACACCTCGGTTTCATGCTCTCTCTAGCAAATTGTTAGTTATGACCATGTCAATTTGAGGGGGGCGTAACAAAGAAGTCAGCCTGGGCCAACCAAGGCCAAGAAGGTCAACTAGCTAGGCTAGCCAGTTGAGACCCAGTAGGTCCTAATGGCTAGAATTTATAGCCGTTGGTACTAGCCAACACTCAAAGGCTAATTCTTGGAGTCTCCTTAAGAGCTCTCTATTGTCTATAAATACCTATTCAACTTTCTTGTAAATTTAAGCCTTCAAGGCTTTTATGATTCAATAAAGAGTTCTCAGTTCAAAGTGTGTTATGGTGTGATTTGCTACTCTTTGATTTGTAGAAGTGGTGAAGGCACTTGAGAGTGGAGCTTTTGAAGGCATATTTCCTTATATGGGCATCATAGGAAAAGGTTAGATCTTCAATACTGTAAGAATGATAGGAGTTCAATCATTCCATATGATATAGTTTTTGATTCCCAAACACACAAAGGGTGATCATTTTTGGATTCTTTTCCTCGATACCTTTCAAACTCATCCTCTTGAGTTTCATTATAAATCAGCCTCAAATTTTGAAGATTTTGCCAATATGGACCTTTCTTTGACGCGCTCGCCCAAGTCATCCCCTGGCCTCTTCAGACTCCAATTTGAAATGATTCTATTGCCGTTCATGAGACTGAAAAGATGATGATAGAATGCAAATTTTGTTAGTCATGTCTTAAATGCAAGAATCAACCATATAAAGCACCATATTACACAAACTAATTAACATGAGTCACGTCAAAATATTCCATAACCAATAGGAACCGGAACTGTTCCAACTTTGGAGAGATAAATAGAAAGATATAAATGATGATATCAAGTGATGAATAATCAAAGAACGAGATGTTGATGAAGGAGAAAAACTTAGCAGAATAATGATGATCTGTTTTATTTTTTGTTAACGTGAAGTGATTTGGATTCTAAAAATAGTATAATGCGGTCTGATCATCACTTACAATATTTCTTAGTTGGCATTTTCTTAATTGGGATATATCTTTCATTTTATTTTTTGAAAAGCAAAGTTATTTACATAAACGAAAGAGGAGTTGCTTCCCAAAAGCAAGATGATAATTACACGTGCCTTGAACCATCTCAATATTAGGTATGCTTCTCAAACATGAGCAGTTTGTCCCAGAGGGATGTCGGAATTTTCCTCTAGGTTAAAGTGGTCCGACACTCTATACCCAACAAAGGGTTAAAGTGGTTGAAACAGTGAAGGCTAAGTCACGAAGCGAAAGGATGAGTAGTTTAGCCTAGAGGGATGTCGGAATTTCCCTCTGTGTTAAAGTGGTCCGACACTCTATACCCAATAAAGGGTTAAAGTGGTTGAAACAGTAAAGACTAAGTCACGGAGCGAAAGGAGGTCACCCGTGCAAACAAACACTAGAATGGAACTCAGTCATTTTCAAAAAGAATATTTGAAGATTTCGATAAAACTCAATATTTTCAAACATATTTTAAATAAAATAATGTTAAATAATTAAAAGAAATATTTGAGACCATGAATCTGAAATCAAGCGCAGGATTCAAGTCCAATTCAAGGACAAAGCTGCGAATCAAATTAAAGCAAGATTGAGTGAAGCATCCCATCTGATATCAAAACAAAAACAAGAATGTAAGGATCGAGCTCATCCATCAAATGAGGACCAAAGACATAGATCAAGCCAAGCCATGACTTTATCAAGTATGGTACCAAAAGAGGACACCAATACGGGCTAGACCAAGACTCGAGGTAAGGTCAAGACAAGGTTGGACTTCATGCACCGAAGAAGAGGCGACCAAAAGCTTCAAATGGGTTGCAAGTCCACCATGGGTTATGTCTAAACCATACCCCAAATCGAGACTCAAGACAAGCTGCCGAGATCGAGCTAGAGATGGGCTAGGTTGAGTTGAACTCACTTACCAAAGGTCAAGGGAGGACTGCACCAAGGCCAGCCGAGCCACATCTAATGGAACTCGATTGCACCACGCTAAGACCAAACCCACTTGGCCGACCTAGCCACATAGGGTTGGGCTTACTTTGGCTAAGAGGGACCACCAAGAGGCCCACATGAAGCCATGTGGCCAACAAGGAGATCAAGTCAAGCTTGGGCTCAAAAAGACCCAATCAAAGGTCCAATTTGAGATCCATTTAAAAGCCTACAAATAGTCACCTTGAGGTTGTTTCCAGCATTGAAGGAAGAAGGAAAAGAGCCTAAGAGAGAGGGAGAGTTGCAACGAGAGAGAGAGAGGAAAGAGTGAGAAGAGAGGAAGAAAGGGAGGTTGATCCTCTCCATTTCTTCCACGATCGGTGCCAAGGAGGCTCATATTGTAAGGTTGACCCTCTTCTCCCTTCTTTAATTCTTTCTTCCTTGCTTTCATTCAGTAAAATGAGTTATATTAATAGAGCAATTATATCCCCTATGATGTAATAGAATAGATATGTTGCCCACTTCATTTCGTTACATTTATGCTCATTACTTGTTTGATTTCAAGTTTTTTCTACCTCTCTATTCATTATACTCTCTTATATCTCTTAATCCCTTATATACTTAAGCTATAGATATATTTCAATTCATTTTCTTCAGTCATTTACATTCCAATAGTTATGATTTATCTTTTTAATGTCGGATGAGATTGCATTCATGTATTTTTTAAAGACGAAAATCAGTTTTAAACATCCTTGATCCGCTTCATGATTTATTTTTAATTCTCTACGCTCTACTCCAAATGAACTAAAATTTGGTACACTAACTCCTCACACACAAGCCCACATATGATAAAATTGTCAAGAATTTTAGGGTCATACAATCATGTAATTAAAATTAGGAAAAGTCAGATAAATCCATAACTAAATCTGTAAAACCTGTGTTTCTTGTAATAGAGTTTCGGTTATTATACCATAACTTTGTCTGTGGTAAACTAATTTCAGTGAAACTTATGTCATTGAAAAGTTGACCTTCATAGCTTTCCAATAAGACCAAGTTTATAAAGATCGAAACTCGGTGCACCGAGATACAGACATTTCTTTAAATATCTTTATTTTTGTTACAGAACTATTTCAGACGTCTGAGCAAGGGTCATTCCCTGATTTAATTGCAGACTATCAAACCACCAAAATCAGAATATAAAATAATTTCTGAAACTCATATGATTTCACTATAAAATTTTTGTTATTTTTGGAGATTTAGAAGCTATTTAAAAAAATCTGAAAACAAGTTCTCAAAACAAAACAAGTTTCTATTTTTTAGAACATAGAAAAATTTTCTTCTAAAGACCTAGCTCTCGAATTTGGTTAAGTCATTCGGGTTTGAAAAGTGAATTTCAAAACCACATCTGATAAAGATCAATCCTCAAAGTGTTTAAGTTGACTGTTGAGTACCGGTTCAAGAAGGCCTAAGTCGAAAAGATGTCACTGCCTCACAATTGCCATTAAAGTCAGAAAATACAACTTTTCTAGTTTAAGTAAAACTAGTTGGCACGCTCGCGCATGACATAATGTGTGAAAGCTTATTTCCAATCTCTACATAGACTTCGGAGTAAAATTTCCACATCTACAACCTCTATTCCCAAGAAGTAGCTCAACTTTCCAAGATCTTTCATTTCACAAGAGTTATCTTTATATATTGGATGCCCTTATCATCATCTCTAGTGATGAGCATATCGTTACATACAAAAGTAATATCACTATACCTGCAACAAATTTTCTTACAAACAATGTAATGTCGGTGTAGCAAGCAACGAATCCATGGTTAGTCATAAATTCATTCATTTTATCAAACTAAGCCTTGGGGGCCTATTTGAGTCCATAAATAGCATCTCTTAGATGTAGAACTTGGTTGTTCAACACATTGAATCTAGGAGGAGTTTCCATGTAGATTTCTTTTTTAAGTCAAACATTCAAAAAAATATTAATAACTTCCATTTGAGTGATATCCGAGTTTCTAATTGTGCTTAAGGCAATGAGCACCCAGATGGTTATTATCATAGCTACAGGGGTAAAGGTTTCTTTGTAATCTACACTATATTCTTGACAATATTTTTTTACCATAAGACGAGCTTTGTATTTTTCTACAGTGCCATCAGTCTTGGTCTTGATTTTGTAAACTCACTTGCATCCTATATGTCTTTTAGTGCTTGGATGACTAACTATTTCCCATGTTTGAGCTTTATTTAGATATCTAATTTGGTGTTCATAGCACCAATCCATTCTTGAGATTTTTGAGCTTCACTGTAAGTTTTGTATTCTTTTATAATTATCAGATTGATCATGAGAGTTATATGAGATGAGGAGAATGTTTCATAGGATACAAATCTTTCTGGAGGCCTAGATTGGAGGTTTTGTAGTTTTAGGATTTCTCCTAGTATAGTTTTGATCATAGGATTGAATAGTATATCTAGATTGAGGTAACTCATTAGCAACTTTTTATATTTCTTTTTTAGTGTAGTTCATATCATCATCAAGAATGAGTTAAAAAGGACTATTATTTGTTGGAGGAATCATTCTTAAAGTAATACCCATTTTCAAGGAATTGCACATCTCTGGATATATATATATATATATATATATATATATATATATATATATATATATATATTTTATTATTATTTTTTTATCACAACACCTATATCCTTTTTTTGTTACACCATATCCTACAAACACACATTCTATAGAATGAGGAGAAAGTTTATCATCTTTATTGGTGAGCACAAATCATTTGCATCCAAAAACTCTTAGATGTGAGTAACAAGGAGTTTTGCAAAACAATTTTTCTATGGGTGATATATTTTGTAAGACAATAGTAGGCATTCTATTTATCAAGTAGACTTATGTCATAACAGCTTCAGCCCATAGATTCTTTAGAACTCTACTAAAAATCAAAAGTGTTCTTGTGATTTTCATGATGTACCAATGTTTCCTTTCAGACACACTATTCTATTGCGGAGTTTTGGTACAAGAAGTTTGATGAATGATTCTATTATCTTCTAGGTAACTCTCAAATTTTTTGAAATAATTTTTTCACCAAAGTCAGATCTAAAAACTTTGATTGTAAAGTTAAATTATGTTTTGATCATATTGTGAAATATCATAAAATTCTTAAACACTTCATATTTTGTTCTTAATAAATATACACAAGTATATATGGTGAAATCGTCGATGAAAACTACGTAGTAAGATACTCCACCTTTTAAAATGCATGGTGCAAGTCCCTAGACATTTGAATGAACTAACTCAAAAGGTTTATTTGTGTTCGTTATTCTTATTAGAAAGAGGAGATGTTTCATTTTTTCAAAATGGCAGTCATTGCAAAAGAATTTATCAATTTTCTTAATTTCAATTGGAGGACAATTATACATTTGGTGAATATTTAGATGGCCTAGTCTTTTATGTCTAGAAATACATCATTTGAAAGAGTGTTACATTGACTAAAAGGTTGGGTGTGAAGATAGTCCATAGCATAGAGTCCTCCCTCCTTATGACTATGCCCAATCACCTTCTTCAAGAGACGGTTATGTACAATGAAACCCTTAGATGAAAATGTGACTACACAGTTGTTATAAGATATTTGAAAGACCGAAAAATTATTAAGATTTAGTTTTGGAACCCAACTAACTTTTGAGACACAAAAATCTTTATTTCGAAGATCTCCAATTTTATCAACTTTTAACTTAGTTCCATCGGCAGTGAACATACAAGTGTTAGGTTTTTCTTTGAACAAGTCTGTAAAAGATTTTATTCACATATCATATGAAAAGATGCAGCATAATCAAGTAGTCAAGATATACCTTTTGTTCCTTCAGAGGTGGAGCAAACTACTAAAATAGAGGTCTTTTCCTTCAGTTGTTCCTCTAGTTGTTTTATTTTATCTTGGACTTATAGAAGTTGTGAATTTTGATATACCTCTCCGCTGAGAGCAGCAAGCCTCCTCTTTAACTTTAGACAATTCCTTTGTATATGCCCTATAATAAAAATATATTACCTCTTGGTTGGTTCCTTCTTGTTTGAACTGTGGGAGTCTGTAGGGTTCATTATTCATCTTCAGTCTAGAGGCAGCGAGCACATCATCTTTTTGTTGTTTTTATTCCTTGAATATGCTTTCTACAATAAGCAGATCTATTAGCACTTCTTCTCTTCAGGGAAATAACTTCCAATAAATAAGATTGGATTTGACCCCTTAGACTCTTGAGAAATTGATATACAAAATCTTCATTTTATTCACACTGCCTTGAGTCAATGCAATGTGTGCACCTTTTTTCATATGCACGGAGTTGATTCCATATGTTTAAAAATTTCGTGTAATATTCATTCATATTCTTGTCACCTTGGCAGAACATCATGAGTTTGTCTCTAAGAGCCATTCAGTGTGCCACGTCACTCTTAACATGCACCTTTTTTGGATATTCCCATGCTTTCTTAGCATTTTTAAAATCAGATAATGTATCCCTTACATGTTCACTCATATTGTTCATGAGGATCCATAGAATAGTTTTATGTCGTCCATAATCTTCTTTTTGTTATGGACTTGAATCAATAGAAGGTTCAATTTTTGTAACGCCAACATAACCCCATAGTTTTTTAAAATAAAAATAATTTTCCATGGCTTAAACCCATGTTTTATAGTTAGAGTTTATTAGATGAAAACTAAAAACCACATCTTTCATTGTCGCAAAGCAAATATAATAGATAACCTTACTTGATTTGAAGAAGGATCCATTGAGATTGATTTTTTCTTGTCATGCTTCCTGAGGCAATATCGCACAATCAAAACCCTTGATTAGGCTCTAATACCATATAAGAAAATACGCTTTGGAAAGCTTCACACTGAGTACATTCAATACTTCTACGAATCACATAGTTGCAAATCACACCACAACACACTTTGAACCAAAAACTCTATTGAATCATAAAAGACTTGAAGGCTTAAATTTACAAGAGAGTTGAATAGGTATTTATAGACAATAGAGAGATCTTAAGGAGTTGTTTGAGGTCAGCATCCAACGGCTATGAAATAAGTAGTTGAGTGTTGGCTAGTCCCAACGACTATAAATTTTAGCCATTGGGACCTGGTGGGTCCCGATTTGCTGGCATGGGTGGCTCATGCCAACTTTTTCTTATAGCCCATACCTATGTTATTTATCCATCATTGATAACTACCTTCAGAAAGGAAAAGAGCAAAAGGAAAAAGTAAATTAGCTACACTTGAAACATAATTTTCTAACAGAAAAACAACACAAGATACTCCAAGAGATAAAAAAGAGTAATGTCTTCTGCCAAGAGCCTATCACAAAACCAGTATTCCTTGTACAACTATATCGGTACTAGAATCTTGGCATGCCAATGGTTAGCAGCATCCTACGCTAGTTCATCATTCATCATGACTTCAACCCTCTCAATGTTGTTGCGAAAATCTATGGTTTCAAAAGATCTAAGCAAATAGCTAGCCAAGGATCAAATTATGTAAAACATTTGCACAAGACTACCAAAGCTTCAGGAAAAATATATTGAACAAGAGTAAAAAAGGAGGACAAGAGAAGGTTAGGGAACATTAGGAGGCAAAGGAAAAACAGTCCTCTTATTCATATCAATCATTTGCATTATTCCTTTGAGGATAACCAAAACACTCTCCTAACGGAGAATGTTAACCTTTAAATGACTGCAAATTAGTCTCTTGCAAATAGGTCAACTTAAACATCAACTTGATCTAAGTAAGAGTTCCTCCCTATATACAATTATTTGATGACGTGTGTTATTTATGGTGAAATATGTTTGGGGATGTGGTGAGCTCATATCAACCATGTTCCCTACAGAGGTACTATGATTACATGATTTCTTTATCAACTGGCTGAGCTCAACCCAACTAAGCAAAAGCCTAAGGACTACTATCAGTTTTGTCCTAAAGGATGACTCCAACTTAGCTCAGAGTTTGTACTGTGCTACTTACGATTTGTTCTTGTACAGGTACTACATGAATAAAAGAAAAGAAGACGGAGAACTTCCAGCACTTCATTAATTTTACGTCCAAGAACATCAAATGGATATTGCTGGGAGGTGGAAATACGTAAATAAATATAACCCGGAGTGGACAAGGATTGCGGGAGATGAAAAAACAAAAAGAACAACCCCCTGGACACCTATAATAGTATACATAATCCATATACATTTACAATTGCAAGTTGTGGGTCTTTGATTACGAGAAAAATTGAGCAAATGCATGTCTTAGTAGGGGGACAAAAGATACTAAAGGAATTTGAGCAGAACTCATGGCTTGGGCATTGTTAAGCTTTATTGATACATAAATCTACAGAATACATAATTTTTGGTTAGAAGAAATCTCTCCATAAATGACACCACCATCGGCTCATTCTGCACCCTCATTGCTTCAACCCTTCTTTTTCAAAAAAGTGTATTCTCATGCTATTGATTTTCCTCACTCTTTACTAACCCTAACTAATACTATTATTTATAATATCTTATAACTTAAATGACTAATCTACCCTTACTTAACCATACTTAGCAATCAATCCAGATAACTATAAATGGATCCAATATTTAGACCCGATACCACTTCTTAACAGTCCCCCTCAAGTTGAATGAAAGATGTTCATTACACCCAACTTGATCACAATCTTCATGAGGTTGTTGTTATTAACTGCTTTAACAAGAAAATCTGCCCTTTGATCAGCTAACTTAACATACACTAATTTGAACTCTTGATTTACTACTTTTTCCTTATGAAGTAGTAGTCAATCTCAATACGTTTAGTCCTCTCATGATACATAGGATTTGACACAATTTCTATAATTGTACTATTGTGACAATATAAAGAAATAAGACAATACCTCCATTCTCAACTCACATACAAGAGATATTAACCATATCTCTTCACACATCACTTTCATTAACTGCTTTATACTCAACTTCAGCACCAGATCGGGCAACAACATATTGTTTTTTACTCTTTTATGAAATTAAATTATCCCAAGTAATGTAATGTATCCAGTAGTAGATCTCTAGTCATATATAGATTCAACCCAGACTACATTTGAATACTCTTCACTATTAAGATTTCAAGAATTAGAGTATAAGAGACCGGATCCAGTAGTAGATTTTAGATACCTCAAAATTTGATAAATTGTATCCATATGTGTTTTCGTTGGAACATGGATAAATCTACTAACCATACCAACAACATAAGTAATATCTCGATGGGTAATGCTTAGGTAAATAAGTTTTTTTCAACTAATTTTTAATACTTGCCCACATCTCTATATTTTGTGTCATCATCAAGGTACAATTTATGATTTATTTCCACAAGAATATCACACTTCTTACAATCCATCATGTTAGTATCCTTCAGTAAATCCATAGTGTATTTTCTTTAGTCTAGAAATACTCCTTTATTATAGTATAAAATTTTAATTTGCAAGAAATAGTGTAATTTTCCCAAATCCTTTAAGTCAAATAATTGATGTAGTCGGCTCTTGAGTCTCGTGATTTCTTCAAGGTCATCACCTATGACAATGATATCATCTACATAGACAATGAGAATAGCCAATTTCGTTCCCTTTCTAATTAGCAAGGTATGATCATTCACACTTTTATGATATACCAGATGGTTCATGCCTTCACTGAATTTTTCAAACCAAGTTCTAGGAGATTGTTTGATACCATAAATACCTTTACTTAATTTATATACCTTCCCTTTATGTTCCTTGATATCAATTCCTGGGGGAAATTTCATATAAAACTCTTTATTAAGATTACCCTACAGAAAAGCATTTTTTATAGCCAATTGCCAAAGGTCCCAACTCTTGTGAGATGCAAAACTCATAATAACCCTAATAGAAGTGAGTTTTGTCACTGGAGCAAATGTTTTGTTATAATCAATTCTATAGGATTGACGGTAGCTCTTAGCAATGAGTCTTGCTTTATATCTTTTGAGATTTTCATCTGCCTTAATACCCACTTGTAGCTCACTAGTTTTACACCTGGAGGAAGATTAATAATACTCTAAGTGTTGTTCTTGATTAGAGCATATAGTTCAATGTATATAGCTTCCTTTCACTTGGGACTTTTGCTAGCTTCCTCAACACGTGTAGGTATAGATAGTATTCATAACAAAGTTTTGATAACTTTTAGATTTGACATATTGGGAGATAGGATAGAGGGTGCAAGTTCTTTTACACGATGAAATGGTTTTGTCCTGTCCAAGGAATATACACGAGGGCCCTTGGATCAAGTTTATCCCTACTAGGTTGATGGATATGGACATAATACATACAACCAAAGATTAAAGAGGTGACATAGAATGGTTTTGTCTCCTGAGTAACAGTTTTTCAAGGATTTTCACTATTGAGTACTAAACTTGGCCTCCTATTGATCAAATAGACTGAGTTTAAGATAGCTTCACCCCAATAAAATTTAGGTGCATTGCTCCAATAATAAGTGTATGAGATACTTTTAGAATGTATATGTTTTTCCTTTCAAAAACTCCATTTTGCAATGGAGTATTTGGACAAGTAGTTCAATGAATCATGCCATTTAAATGGACATAATCCTTTAATTGGCCAACAAAATACTCTCCCTATTGTCAGAATGAAGAATTTTTTACAGAAGAATTAAATTGGGTTATGATAAACTTGTGGACAATTAGAAAAATAGTTGAAACTACAGCTTTGGATTTCATTAAATATACTATTGAAAGTCGGGTACAATCACCTATGAAGGACAAAGAGTATTCTTGACTACTAAGAGAGTTGACTGGACTAGGACCCCAAACATCTGAATAAATCAATTCAAAAGCTTATGACTTTCTAGACTCGCTACTAGAATACGAAACCCTTTGATGTTTTCCCTTTTGACAGACATCACATTTTAGGTATACATTATGTGACTGAAGAAGAAAACTCGGATTACATGGTTATCCTAGTTTATACATTTATACACATGTAAATGTCCCAAACACTCGTGCCATAATTTAGTCTTTGCTCCACTTGTTATCATAGTCATCCAATATATATAGCCTCCTACGCAAGCTACCATGACCAAAGACCTTCCCCGTCTTTACAACAACAGCTAAACCTTTTTTCATACTAGATGGGATTGGCTACATGAATTCTTTATTTTTACATAGCCTTATCATAATTTGTAGAATCTATGATAGATAAGTCTAACAAAGTTTTATGTTGATTGTCAAAGGCCTAATGCAACCCTCCTTCTTTATCGAGGCTTAGGACTGGCCATGCAAGGGTGATCCCTTACATGAGTAGAGTTCATTTAAGGGATCCTAAAAAGCCTTTCCCATCTAGTATGTGATGGAGCAATTAAGAGATTTTGTTAATGAATTGACAGATAACAAATTTACGGGAAAGCTTGAAACATGAAGTGCAGAGGATAAATTAGCCAATTGAGTTTGCACACTTTCCTTTCTTATCATACACGTCTAAGATCCATCTGCCAATTTAATGGGCTACTTGTTATGAAAAAGCCTATACTATGAGAATTATGTTTTGTCTTCTATCATATGATCAGTTGCCCCATAGTATAATACTCATACTTGGAATCGAGAAGAGGAAGAAGGTTTACCCTTTGCCAAGTAAGACTTCTGAGTCATCGTAGTTTGAGATGTGGATGTTAAAAATTGGTCACTGATTATTGATTCTAGCCTTCTATATGCTTCATTAGCTCATGGATATTATTGGAGGGATTTTTTATACATGTGCATCATTCCCTCTATTTTTTATGAAATCAGGTTTGCCTATTACATCCCAGCATTCATTTTTAGTGTGCCGAAACTTGCCATAATGTATACACTTTAGCTTTTCTTTTTCTTCAAAAGAAATCGTCCACAACCTCTGCCTCTAATATTATGTCCCCCTCTCTCATGAGAATGTTGAAATTCATTTTTTCCAAAAAACATTCTGGTCAGCAATGAGAGTGTTCTCCTTTTCCAGTCCCCTCCTATCTTCTTCTCTAAGAAGCAGAAAATACAATGTTCCAAGGAATTTCAATTTTTCTCATCCTAGAAAGTTGACTTTCACAACTTCGTACTCAGGATTAACTCCCCACAATAAATCAAATACCTTCCTTTTGTCAGACTCTTCATTTCTTTCTTTGGAACAGGCTGAATATTTGATAGTTGTATAGAATTGTAACTCAATATTCGCTAACAGTTTTAGTACCTTGTCTACATTTTCTCAACTTTTCTAGGATTTCATATTCCTATGCAACATTTTCTGTCGGGACTAGCTTAAGAAACAACCCTCCATATTTCACATACGGACTCAATATACATCAAGGTTCTTCTGATTGATGGAGTCATAGATTGCAACAACCATGAGAAAAGGTATCTTCCTTTCTCCATCTTGGATAATTGGGGTCAAGTTCTACTGGAGAGGTTGTTGTCCAATCAGGTAAGACCTCTCCCCCTAGCAAGAATGCCGAATTCAATTGATCTAGACAATTCAAGAAAATTCCAACCATCTAAATTGATATTTGTGATTTGGAATGTATCTATTTTCTCTCCGAGCTGAGCATATGAAACTATAAATGAAACATCAATGGATTTATCTTTATCTACCATGTTGCCCCTTTAATACACAACAAATTTTCTGTGTAGCAAGACACCAGTTCAGCAGTACAACAACTGGGTATGGGTCCTCACATGAATCTAGCCCTTGAAAATCTCACAGCGCAGCAATAGAATGATGAAATGTTTATTGATCTTGGTGTGGGAAATGCAGCATCTACAGCATTATGGATCTCCCAACTGCTCAATGACACGACTGAACCTGAATCTTTTCTCTAGTCTTGTGTGATTTCCCTGAAGACCAAGTGATAGGATGAAAAAATATTCCTACTGTGATGTTTGAGACAAACGTTTGTGCCTGCCACTGCTACCACTCCATAAAAACGCTTGTTTTGTTGACGATAGTTTCTAATACCATGTTAAGCTTTATTGATACATAAATCTGCATAATACATAATTTTTTGTTGGAGGTAATCTCTCCACTAAGGACACCACCATCGGCTTCTTCTGCGCCCTCCTCGCTGCTGCTGATTTTTCTCTCTTTACTAATCCTAACTAATTCTATTACTTATAATATCTTATAACTTAAATGACTAATCTACCCTTATTTAACCACATTTAACAATCAAACCAAATAACTACAAATGGATCTAATATTTGGACCTGATACCACTTCTTCACGGGCATGACAACATGAAGGAAATATTGACAACGAAGGTCTTAGGAAAACACGTATCACTTCATTAAAAGACAATAAAATCATGCCCAAAGGTTCAAACGTGGCTTGCCCCTCAACAAAAGCCTCTTAGCACGTATCAGTCCATTAAACAGCAATAAAGACATGCATGAAAGGTCCAAATTTTAAGTATCTGATATTGAACCACAATGAAGGGTACCAAATACTGGAAAAGATGCATCACTGACCTTGTAAGAAGATTCATCAGAATAAAGACCAACTTGGCTGGCCAACTTCTCATTTCTCCCGATGCCAGATCGTGTTTGATTGACAGGGCCAGAAAAGTCAGGTTTTGATCTTGTCCTTCTAGTATGGAGTACTTTTTCCTGTTGTACAAGATTAGCATTATCAATCTGATTCCCCGCATTGCCTGTTTGATACATGCCAGAAAACTCGGTTTTTGATCTTGTCCTAGGCTCTGCGAACTTCTGTGTCACCGGAATATCAATAACATTATTAGTTGACGTGGTTGCTTTGACAAAATCATGTTCATTTCCCGTCTTTTGTTTTTTCTGAAAACTGAGTTGCAGCTGCCCGAGCTCCAGCTATTGCAGCACTTAAATTTGGTGCACTGCTAATCGTTGAAGTTTGTGCACCACAAGTACGTGAAACAAGTGATCCTGGCTTTAATGAGAACGGATCTGAAGGGTCTGGAAGAGGAAATCTCACTGGAAAGAGACTATGAACTTGAGATAAGCCTCTTGCTGCTCCCTCAAAGACCTGTGGGCATTAGCAGAAAAAGCAGAATGGTTGAATGTGCATTGCTAGCAGCACAAGAAAGGTGACAAATTTTACCTTTTTCTCCAAGTTATAGATGCCTTGGAACCCTCGCATTTCAAAAGGAGCCACTAATTTCTGCAAGAACCAAGAAAGCAGCACATAAAATTTTAAAGGCATAACAAGTTTCTGTCAAAGCACTTGATTTCAGGTTTAGACGTCTACACATAAAAGAGATCTAAGGTAATAATGACATCATTACTAGTGGTAAATCACACGATCAAGTGTCAGCTAGACGGGAGAAGTATTGGTGTTTCAGCTTGGTGTAATAAACGAACATAATCTTGATCCTCAAATGTTTAAGAGCTAACTGACAATAGACCCAAGACAGAACATATGCAGTAGTCAACTAAAAATCAAGACACGATAAGCACAAATCTGGTCAAGGTAGCCGCCGTTATTTTGATGTGAAGATAAACAGCCCAATTTTGACATCGAGCTTTAGTGGTATTAAAGGCATAAATTTCTTCATCTATTTGGATCAATGTCACAAATCATGATTGTTTATAAGTCATCACAACCTCAGGAACATTCGGGAGAATCTTTATATACTAGCATATAAAAATTGGAACACTATAGATAGTGAAGATGGGCGTTTTGTATTGGCTTGTACACAGGGAATGAAAGGTGCACTAACCATTGCCTGTTTATAAAAACAGAAAGGTGCTATTTTCTTCCGCTCTACTTCTGCCTCTTAGTTACTTCACTACCATTTTTTTCTATCTCACTTCTGTCTCACCATGAACACATGATGCTCCTTCACTACCCATAGCCCAGTCAGATCCCACGCACTCATCTAACCTTCCAAGTTATCGAACACGCAGACCAGACCATCCAAGATGTTTCTGGAGCACCAGACGAGAAAAACACTGTAATGTCCAAGACCTGATACCAGAAAGGTGATACAAGCTTTGTCCACCAAGTGCCATGTTAAACTAGCATTTTAGATGATTTTTACAGTATCATCTTTGGATTTGGATGAAGCAGAGATGCAAAGTTTTACAAGGTTTTCCCACAAGGAATGTTACAGTTAATGTCTATCTGGGTAGTCACTACAAGCCTATGTATTGATGATGCTGGTACTCCATGGTGATTTGTCTGGACCTGTGCACATATTGTCAAAAGTAACACAAACATGGAATTCGTGACGTTACTTTCTAATTCGCACACCTTAGCTTAGATTTAATCCTCATCAAAATTAACCACAATTAATAGTATCTTCCATTTTCTAACACTTTCTTATATGTGAACTCCATCTTATGACTAGTGAGTAAGTGCATGCATGACACCCGTGGGTGTGGGGGTGTGAGTGAGGGAGAGAGAGAGAGAGAGAGCGAAACTACCTGTGGCTATTCACAGAGCCAGCAAAATTCTGTTTGTCCTTCACCTAAATAACAGCAGAAGAAATTAGGCACATTAAAACATATAAAAATTGTTAGACTAACAGTCTAACAGCACCACAAAATGACCAAAAAGCCAAAATGAACAGAACAGTGGCGGTATTTACTCCTTCAGATATCTCATCCCAGGAGACTAGTTCTTCACATTTAAGACGGCCAACTACATTAACACAACCTGCAACGGGAGCATAAGACTTCCATTTCATCAATATGGTGATATTAGAAAAGTATGTGCTTCATGAGATCCTAGAATTTATGAAGAACCTTCCAAAAGAACAATATCTCAAATCCCAAGTTATTTGGTTACAGTAACATACAGAATATGGTTATATACTATATAGTGTTTACATAGACAATGCAAATAAGGGCAACTTTTCGAGATGAGGGAATGCCTAGAGCATGAAGCTTCACCGATACTTCTCTAGGAATGATTAAGTTCTTTGTAAGAATAACACGCAGATGCTGGCAAGGGGGAATTAGGACAAAGTGAACTAAACAATGGTAGATTGGCAAACTAGAGCAATAATCTAATAAAGAAATGAACCCTAAAGGTGAGGCTTCCTCAAGTGAGAATGATACCAAGTAATATTTTATTTTGGATATGAAATACAAACCAATGGTGAGCAACAAACGTCAAAGAAATTGGATGACAAAAAAATAGGATTCAAGTTTAAATTAAGGGTAAAACAGAACGAAAATTTTAAAAATAATCAAATAAAAATAAGTTATGTAACATGCTTCTTTAAGTAATCAATCTTATCATAAGACACCTAAAAGCTAAACCTCTTGCAGTGCTACAGGATATCAGTTTTTGAGCGTTATAAGATAAAAGTCCATTTAGTGTATTTTTTCTTCCTAAATAAAACGCCGTCCATATAAGGGATCATCCTTACATGACCGGTCCCAAGCTTGATAAAGGAGGAGGCATGCATTAGGTAGCTGATAGAATAACTATACAACAACTACACCTTTTCCAATACTACACGGGTTTGGCTACATGGTTTCTTTGTTTCCACATAGCCCTATCATGTGCCATGCTAACATTTAACTCAATATTAACAAGATCATTCTTTATTGTTTCTTTCTAACACTTTTGTGGTTGTTCTCTCCTCCTTTTATCATTTTCATAATCTAGTTTTTCATATCTTCTTACGAGAGCGTCCTTGGGTCATCTTTTTATATGTTCAAACTATCTTAAATGATTTTCTCTCATTTTTTTCTCTATTTTTGCTACTCCTAATTTGTTTTTAATATCCTCATTATGTATAGCCGAGCCCATCTAGTATGAGAAAAGGTTTAGTTATTGTTGTAACCTCATTATGTATATAGTTTTTCCTTGTGTGACCACTTATCCATGTCAACATCTTCATTTCTGCTACAAACATTTTTTGTACATGTTGATTAACTGGCCAACACTTAGAATCATATAACATAGGAGGCCTAATTATTGCTTTATAAGATTTACCTTTCAACTTTAATGGTATCGTTTTATCGCATAGAATACTTAATGCTCCTCTCCATTTTAACCAACCGGCATTAATTCTATGTGTAACATCTCCATCAATTTTTCCATCACTTTGAAAAAATGACTTTAGGTATTTAAAACTTTCCTTTGGAAGGATGCAATATGTGTCAATCTTAAATTTTATGTCCTCTAAAGTACCCAAATAATCAAACTTACATTCCATATATTTTGTCTTTGTTCTACTAAGTCGGAAGCCTTTATTTTCTAACATTTCTCTATAATTTCAATTTCCTATTAACTTTTTCCTTAGACTCATCTACTAACACAATGTCATATGCAAATAACATACAACAAGGTACATCATTTTAAATATATTTTGTTAACTCATCAATGACCAATACAAATAAATATGGACTTAAACTTGATCCCCGAAGTAACCCAATCTTAACTTCAAACGAGTTTGTCATTCCTTCATGAGTCCTCAAATTTGTTTTTGCACTATCGTACATGTCTCTTATAAGATTTATTTATATCAATGAGATACCTCTATTTTTCAAGATTCTTCAAAAAAACATCTTTTGACACCCTATCATAAGCTTTTTCTACATCAATAAATATCATGTGAAGGTTTTTCTTTTTTGCTCTAAAATTTTCATAAGACATCTCAATAGGTGAATCGCTTCAATAGTAGATCTATCAAGCATAAATCCAAAAGTTGTTCTTTGTTGTACTTGATACTTGTCTTAACCTATGTTTGATAATTTTATCCCATACTTTCATAGTATGGCTCATTAACTTGATACCTTGATAATTCGCACAATTCTAAATGTCTTCCTTGTTTTTATATATGGGTATGAGTGTACCCGCACTCTATTCCTTTGGCATCTTTTGGGTTCTCCATATTTTAGTAAATAGTCTTGTGATCCAAGTGATCTCCATCTCTCATAGAATTTTCTATACTTCTATAATGATATTGCCTGGTCCTATAAATTTACCAACCTTCATATATTTAAGAGCCTCCTTGACTTCATTTTTTTGAATACACCAATAAAAATGTGATTTATATACTTTTTTTATTTAGCTAACTCTCCTAAGCAAATACTATCATATGTATTTTCATTAAAAAGCAATAACAACAACTAAGCCTTTTCCCATACTATACGAGGTCGGCTACATGGATTCGTTGTTTCCACAGATCCTTATCGTGTGTCATTTTAGCAGTTAACTCACAAAAAGCTATATCATTCTTTATTGTTTCTTTCCAACACTTTTGTGGTCGTCCTCTACCTCTTTTAATACTTTCCAAATTTAGTTTTTCATACCTTCTTAAAGGTTCTTCTTTTGATCTTCTTTCTATATGTCCAAACCATCTTAAACAATATTCTCTCATTTTATCCTCTATTAGTGTCACTCCTAATTTGTTTCTAATAACCTTATTATGTATACGGTCTTTTCTTGTATAACAACTCATCCATCTCAACATGTTCATTTCTGTCATAAACATCTTTTGCACATGTTGATGATTAATTGCTTAACACTCAGAATCATAAAACATGGCAAGCCTAATTGTTGCTCTATAATATTTACCTTTTAACTTTAATGATATCTTCTTATCACAAAGAATACCAGATGCTCCTCCTCATTTTAACCAATCAGCATTAATTCTATGCGTAACATCTCCATCAATTCTTCCATCACTCTCAAAAATTGACCCTAGGTATTTAAAACTTTCCTTTTGGGGAATGCAATGTGTGCCAATTTTAATTTCTATGTCTTTTGAAGTAACCAAATGATCAAACTTACATTCCATATATTCTGTCTTCGTTCTACTAAGTCGGAAGCCTTTGCTTTCTAATGTTTCTCTCCATAGTTCCAATTTTCTATTAACTTTTTCCTTAGACTCCTCCAATAATACAATGTCATCTGCAAATAACATACACCAAGGTACTTCATCTTCAATATGTTTTGTTAACTCATCCATCGCCATTATAAATAAGTATGGACTTAAAGTTGATCCTTGATGTAACCCAATATTAACTTCAAAAAAGTCTGTCGTTCCTTCATGAGTCCTCACACATATTTTTGCACCATCATACATGTCTCTTATAAGGTTAATATATGTCAATGAGATACCTCTTTTTTCTAAAGTTCTCCAAAGAACCTCCCTCGGTACCTTATCATAAGTTTTTTCTAGATCAATAAATATCATGTGAAGGTCTTTCTTTTTTGCTCTAAAATGTTCTATAAGACGTCTCAAAAGGTGAATCGCTTCAACAGTAGATCTGCCTGGCATGAATCCAAATTGGTTCTTTGTTGTACTTGATACTTGTCTTAACCTACGTTCGATAATTCTTTCCCACAATTTTATAGTATGGCTCATTAACTTGATACCTCGATAATTCGCACAATTCTAAATGTCTCCCTTGTTCTTATATATGGGTATAAGTGTACTCGCTCTCCATTCTTCGGGTATCTTTTGGTTTCTCCATATTTCATTAAATAGTTTTGTGAGCCAAGTGATTCTTATTTCTCCTAGTATTTTCCAAACTTCTATAGGAATATTGTCTTGTCCTACCAATTTACCATCTTTCATATGTTTAAGAGCCTCTTTGACTTCATTCTTTTGAATATGTCAGTAGAAATTGTGGTTTATATACTTTTCTAATTTAGCTAACTCTCCTAAGCTAATACTAACATCTTTATTTTCATTAAAAAGCTTATAAAAATAGTTTTTCTATCTATTTCTTATATCATTATTTGCCACTAAATTTTTTTAATCCTCGTCCTTGATGCATCTAACATAATTAAGATCTTTATTTTTCTTATCTCTCAACCTAGCTATCCTAAAATATCTCTTTCACCCTCTTTTGAGGTGAGCTTTTTATATAATTCCTCCCAAATTTTACCTTTTGATTCACTCACGGCCTTTTTCGCTTCCTTCTTTACCTTCTTATAAGCCTCCAAAGTTTCACAAGTTTTTTTAGCATAATGTAATTTGTAACATGCCCTCTTTGCCTTGATTTTATTTTGCATTACTTCACTCCACCATCAAGCTTCTTTTGTGCCGGTACACCTCCCTTAGATACACCTAACACATCTTTTGCCACTTTCCTAATATGTATAGTTATATTATTCCACATATCACAGGATGTACCAACATAATTCCATACATCTCTTTGAAGGACTTTCTATTTAAATATATCTTCTTTATCGCTTTTGAGGTTCCACCATTTAGTTCGAATAGCTTGATGCACTCTTTTCTTCTTTGTCCATTTTTTTATTTGTAAATCTATAACTAAAAGTCAATGTTGGGTGGTTAAGCTTTCTCTTGGAATTACCTTGCAATCTTTACAACACGCTCTATCTTTTTTTCTACAAATAAAGTAATCAATTTGTGTTTGCGATAACCCACTCTTATAAGTAATTAAATGTTTATCTCATTTTTTGAAGATTATATTGACTATAAAGATATCAAATGCCATAGCAAAATTTAAAATCTCCCTACCTTCCTCATTTATATCCCCAAAACCAAAGTTTCCATGAATACCTTGATATCCTAATGCCTCTTTACTGACACGTCCATTTAAGTCTCCTCCTAAACTAATCATCTCCCTTTGTGGAATCTTTTGAATCACCTTATCTAACTCTTCTTAAAAAATTATCTTTATATTATCTTCTAGTCCTACTTGGGATGTATAAGTACAAACTATATTCAAAACCTTTGCTCCTAACACTAATTTCAACGTCATGATTCGGTTACCATATCGTTGTATGTCTACTACACTAACCTTTAAATCTTTATTTATCATAATACCAACTCCATTTCGAGCCTTTTTTTTACCTGAGTACCATAATTTAAAACTTGTATCTATCTCCTTTGCTTTTTCTCTAACCCATTTTGTCTCTTGTAAACATAGAATATGAATCTTTCTCTGAATCATAGTATCTATCACCTCCATTAGCTTATCAGATAATGTTTTGATATTCGGAGAACCAATACGAATCTTATTATCTATGACTAGCTTCCTTATCCCTCGCATTTGTCCATATTCAAAATGCGGATAGCCTCTCTATAAATTATTCACTACATTTGGGCGGCAATATAGCGGAACTAACTTCTTTACCCACACCCATTCATGACGGGGATGCCCCAAAGCAATGCTCATAATTTTTGTAATCAATGTTATAAAAATCCGACGAAGTTTTACGCTAGCTGTCAGAAACCTAACACAATCCTCCTCCTTTATCTGGGCTTGGGACCGGCAATGCAAGGGTGATCCCTTACATGGGTAGAGTTATTTTTATTAAAAAGCCTATAGAAATAAATTCTTTATCTATTTTTATATCATCATTTGCAACTGAAATCTTCTCATCCTTATCTTTGATGCATCTAACAAAAGTAAGATCCTTAGTTTTCTTATCTCTAGCCATAACTAAATTAAAAATATCTTTTTCACCTTCTTTTCAGTTAAGTTTTTATATAAATCCTCCAAAATTCTGGCTTTTGCTTCACTAATGACCTTTTTCACTTTCTTATAAGCCTCTCAAATTTCACTAGTCTTTTTGGAATAATGCAATTTATAACATGCCTTCTTTGCCCTGGTTCTATCTTACACTACTTCACTCCACCATTTAGCTTCTTTTTTGCTGGAATGACTCCCTTAGATTTGCCTAACATATCTTTTGTCACTTCTCTAATATATATAGTCATATTGTTTCGCGTATCAGAAGGTATACCTACATAATTCCAAGCATCTCCTTGAAGAACTTTATGTTTAAATATATTTTCTTTATCACATTTGAGGTTCCACCGTCTAATTTGAATAACTCTATGTATTGTATCCTTCTTTGTCCACTTTTTTACTTGGAAATTCATTAGTAAAAGTTGATGTTGAGTAGTTAAGCTTTCTCATGGAATTACCTTGCAATCTTTACAATACGATATATCTTTTTTCCTATAAATAAAATAATCAATTTGTGTTTGTGATAAGCCACTCTTATAAGTAATTAAATGTTCATCTCATTTTTTAGAAATTATATTGGATATAAAAAGTTCAAAAGTCATTGCAAAATTTAAAATCTCCCTACCCTCCTCATTTATAACCCCAAAACTATAGTTTTCATGAATACCTTGACATCCTAATGCATCATTACTGATATGTCCATTTAAGTCTCCTCCTAAACAAATCATCTCCCCTTGTGGAATTTTTTGAATTACTTTATCTAACTACTCCAAAAAGTCTTCTTTATATTATATTATCTTCTAATCCTACTTGGGATGCATAAGCACAAGCTATATTCAAAGTCTCTACCTAGGTTGTGGTATACTTTTTAAGTTTTTTAGAATTTTTTTCTTTGTATTTGTTATTTTTTATGTTATTTGTATTTTTCTTTTTTTTTGAATAACAATATATGAAGTTATGAAGTGCATGGATATGATTTTTATTGTATTCGTGAAATGGGAGACACTCTATTTGAGTGTTAATTGAAGATTAGGGATTTATGAAGTGTCTTTATTTTTAGGTTTTTAATTAGATTAAAGTGTTCAATTAAGATGTCACGAAGGGGTGTTAGGGACTCCCAATCTCGGTATGATGATTCAACATGGTAGTGGGGTACACCAGTTGAGGGAAACAAATTGAAGATAAAATGTTTGTTTTGTGAGAATGTGGTTAGTGGTGGAATTTCATGATTGAAACATTACATAGCAAGGACTAGAAAAAAGTTGCTCCTTGCATAGATAGAGTTAGGAAATTGTAAAAAGTCATTAAATGACAATGTCTACATATGATTGAGAGCATACTTGAGAGGAGTTATCAGAAAGATGATTTAGAGATGTTTCAAGAAGAGGATGATGTTGTTGGTTGAGTGATAGTATTCTTTATGATAAAAGTAGGATTCAAGTTTAAATTAACGGTAAAACAAAAAAAAATTAAAAATAATCAAATAAAAATAAGTTATGTAACATGCATCTTTAAGTAAACAATATTGTCATAAGACACCTAAAATCTAAACCTGATGCAATGCTATAGGATATCCATTTTTTAGCATTATAAGATAAAAGTCCATTTAATGTATTTATTTCTTCCTTAATAAAACTCTGTTCATATAAGGGATCATCCTTACATGGCTAGTCCCAAGCTTGGATAGAGGAGGAGGGATGTATTAGGTAGCTGATAGAATAACTATACAACAACTATGCCTTATTACAGACAGATGGATAAATAGACGAGAAAAAACTTTATTAAACTTTCTTATCTATTGTCCTAAAGGACTTATGTTTTTCAAATCTCTAAACATGTCAGAGGAGAGACATATTGTAGACGTCCTAAGGCAAAAGTTTGATAAGGTGATATCCGAAGTTGGGTTAGAGAATGTAATTCAATTCATTACAAATAATACAACTAACTATAAAACAGTTGGGAAGGAGTTAACATATACTTATGAGACTTTATATTGGACACCATGTGCAGCTCATTGTTTTGATCTCATCCTTTAGGATATTGGTGAGTTGAATGAGATAAAGGCAACAACTAAGTATTGCGAAGATATCACCAAATTTATCTATAATCATGCTTTTGTATTATGTATGATGAGGAGATATACAGATGGTGCAGAACTCCTTCATAGATCTACTACTCAGTTTACAATTAAGTTTTATCTATATAAAGCATTGTGAAATAAAAGCAAGCCTTAAAGAGAATGTTCTCATATAAGTGGCAACGATTTGTAGAGTTGACTCAAAATAGAAGAAACATAAAGTTGAATGAGGTTTTAGATACAATCTTTAGGAGTACATTTTGGAACTCCTGTATTAGACTATTAAGAATTATATGTCTTTTAGTGAAAATTTTGAAATTGACTGACTGCGAAGAGAAACCATCTATGGGCTATCTTTATGAAGACATGGATAGAGCAAAAGAATCCATTAGAAACAATTTCAGATAAAGAAAGAGGGATTATGTGCCCATGTGGAACATCATAGATAACAAATGAAAAAAACAATTGCATCAACCTATTCATGCAGTAGCTTATTACCTAAACCCAACATTCAGGTATTCTGTAAGCTTTAAAAGCTATGGTGAGATAAATCGATGTATCATTGATTATATAGTAGATTAGTACTTGATGTGAGTAGAGAAGATGCTATATATCGAGAGATGGAGATCTACGATAATACTCTTTACTTGATGGGTTTTCTTGTAGGTATTCGCAGCTGCACTAATATGTGCCCAAGTAAACTCTTTATCTTAATATTTAAGTTTATTAAATCTTATATTTATTATAGATTAATTTTCTGATGTTTGTCTTTTTTATCAGATGTTTGGTGGAATAGGTTCATAAGTAATTGCTCAAACCTTAAAGAATTTGCAGTAAGAGTTCTAAGCTAAACCTTTAGTGTAATGAGTTGCGAAAAAAAATTTAGTGCCTTTTAACACATCCACACAAAAAAGCACAACAAGTTGGAATATAAGCAGCTCAATAACTTAGTTTTTATCCGTTTAATATGCGGCTCTAATATAGGTAATCTTGTATTAGTTATTGTTTAAATATTAAATTCAATATTTTATTTTACTTAAATTGTTAATATTATTTACTAATTACTTATCTTTCTTTCTTGCAAGCAATTAAAAAAGTTAAATAGAGAAGAAAACCAATTTGATCCAATAAGTTTGGATAATTTTGATATATTAGATGAGTGGACTATGGAAGATAATGAAGTAAATGCACTCTTAACTGAAGAAGACAATGCATGGATTAATTTGAAAGGAGCGTAACAAGAATATCATAAGAGGATGATGATTTTTATTTTGAAGCAAAAGTTTGTGAGGATCTTCAGCAAGGAGAAGATAACATTATTTAGTTGATGATCCTTATTACAATATGTAAATGTATTTTTTCAATTATGAAACTTATATTTTTTTCTAAGGATTCTGCTTCAAAATATGTAATTCTTTTTTTAATTATTGAATTGTAAATGATAAATATGTATTAAATTTTTGCATTATATGAATTCTTTGTAATTATCATATTTTTCTTTAAATCTTTATTTACAATAATACAAATCCATTTTGAGGGTTTTCCTTTTCTAAGTACCATAATTTAAAACATGTATTCTCAATCTTCTTTACTTTTTCTCTTGCCCACTTTATCCTTGTAAACATGGAATGTGAATCTTTCTTCGAATCATAGTATCTACTACCTTCATTAACTTGTCGTTCAATGTTTTGATATTCCATGTACCAATACGAATCTTATTATCTAGGACTAGCTTCCTAAACCCCCTACATTCGTCCATGCTGAAAATGTGAAGACCCTTGTTGTAACTTGTTCACTATGTTTGGGTGACAATGTAGTGAGACTAACCTCATCCATGATGTAGGAACCCTCTCTGTAATTGTTTCACTATACTTGGGCGAAACGTAGAGGCCCTTGTTTACTTTTCACTGCATTCGGGCTCTACCGTGTGTCGATAAGAGGGAACACCCCTATGCAATGCTCATAATTTGTAGAATTTATGATAGATAAGTCCGACAAAGTTTTATGTTTATTGTTGAAAGCCTAACGCAACCCTCCTCCTTTATCCAAGCTTGGGACCGGTCATGCAAGGGTGATCCCTTACATGTGTGGAGTTAACAACTAAGCCTATAGTAAGTACAAAATTTTTTGGGTCTTAAGGAGTGTGACTCTTTGAGCATGAATGTACCAGATCCCATTTGAACTCCAAAGTTAAGCACATACTTGGATGAGTGGCCTCCTAGGAAGTCCTCGTATTGCACCCTCCAACTCACCCCACTTAGTGTGGGGAAAGGCTTAGGTACAACCACGTTTCTTCTTAAATGAGATAATAACCAAATAAGAAGTGCATGACAAGCATATTAAAGGGACAAGATAAAGCAGAAGAAGAACGGCATGAGAAGCACATAGAGAAATCACACAAGAACTAAGGTTCCCATGATGCTTGAAGAGTGAAGAGTCTCCTTCTGAAACAAGTTTAGGGGGAATCAACCTTACACCTAATGAATAGTAGGAGTTTGGTGATACCTTGGAACTAACAAATCTTTTTGTTTTCCTTTCCATATAATTTGGCAAGAAATACTAGATGTTTCTCCTTTCCTTATGTCCAGGTAGTCTTTTGGTTCATGATGTTCCAGATGTACAAAAAGATCGTGCATCATCCACTGAAGTGACCATCTTCACTATAAAAAGTGTACTTAAACTGATAAGCCAGAGACCTATACTTAAGGTGTTTGTTGGGAACAATCAGCTACAGAGACAAATATGCAAACCACAAGACAAGATTTGAGTGGTCCTGAGTGAGGATTCCTTGTCTCCTACATCCACAATCACCACAGAGAAGTTCCAGTATATGATCAGTCGAGATCACAACATGAGACTTCATATATCTAGGCATTTTCGAAACTGGGAAACATTACATTGACACTTTATTCACATTGGCTATGCTGAAAGAGTGAATCAGACTCAACATTAAATTCCAACAGTGTCCAATTTGCAAATCAGTATCCTCGATGAAGTCAAACAACTTTAGTGTTTCCTAAAACAACTTTGCCAACTAAAACTGCCTAGTTACTTAAGATTTGACTTAGTCTACGAATAGATCCTTTTGATACTCCAGTACAAATTATGCAAACATGATCGAAGTCTCAGACTGATACGGCAGGTTCAATAACTAGAGACAGAGAGATAGAAACTGGAGAAGTTGATGAGAACATCATAAAGAACAATCATACCCAAAAGACGTGAAACTGGATAGTGTTAGGGAAATTTAAGATCAGTAACACCATCCACCACATAAATTTCTCTGTAGAATTCTTCCATTGCATTAATTGTTTCCTGATCTGGAACTTTTGCTGCAGCATGAATCCAAAGACGGCCTTCCAGAAACACAAAAAGAGTAAGATGCTTAAACTACATATATTTATATGCCATTGAAAAACTATAACACAGAAAACAATTCATGTGACCTTAAATTGAGAAATACAATAGTCAATACACGTAACTTCCCAGTTACATGGTAGCAAAGAAGATCATGTCTTCAGGAAATAGACTTATAAACAGTGTCATCTGGATGAATTGCATGCAGATCGCATTGAGATTGTTAGAAGATAATTTTAGTTATCCTTTAGTACACTCAAGACAAAGCGTGTGTTCTTTCTTAGAATAATAAACATAGAAAATATGAGCATTAGTTATATCCTGCACTGAATTAAAGAGACAAAACTGGACCTATTACTCCAACTCACACTGAAAGATTATTAGAAAAATTGTCCCCTTTATAATTAGAATAAAATGGTCAGTTTCTCTGCCAAAAGATCGTCAAAAAGAAGGTCCCTGTCTGTGATGTGAACTCCATGAACAGGAGTTACTACTGGAACTTAAGAAGGAAGGATTTCGATCATTGATTTTCCTTGGAAACCACCTCTTCGAATCTGATTTGGAGGCAAACATCTTGTCCCTGTCTGTTATTTCATCGCAAGGATTTGGAGGCATTAGTTAAAGTTTTATGTATTGATTTTGAGCAGTTCCAATTCAAACTGAAACCATTTCAGAATCGACCCTAGGCCAATTCAGTTCTTGTTCAAAGTTTCGGAGAAACCAGAACCAACAGTTTGAAACTATAACTATACACTATGGTTTGCTTCTAATTCCTCTTATCGAAAATCATTTTCTTGAAATCATTTTCTTTTCAAATCATTTTCTTGAAATCATTAGTTAAACTTACATGGTCGTTTCAAATCATTTTCTTTTCTATGATTAAAGTTCTTAAAATCTTTTTTCATAAAGTTTTCAAATGAAAGAACAAGTGACTTGAAGCTAAGATCCTTACCTAGAATCAAAACCGAAACTCAAAAGGGACTCGGACTTGAACTCTGGAGGAGACGGCTAGGTCCTATTCCGGGTTTTCTAGAACCACAACTATTGGGTTTCTGTAAGGTTGTGGCTATTCTCGACAACCCAGCACGGTAACAGTTGGACTAGTCATCCAGTCATTACCCGTGTTCACGGTTACGGAGAGAATGGTCGTAACAGCCAAATAATCAAAACCGTCGGATCGTTAACGGATTGCACAATAACTATCCAATTAAAGCGACTCCTGAAGAGGAAAGCCCAGCGAGACAAACCGGGAAAGTCAGGAGCACACATTGCTCTATATTTATAAAGCAGCACACAGAGTCTAAATACGAAAATAACACCGAAAAGACTTCCCAAGCAAAATCCGTTGTGTGAAAACCTCAAAACAAAAGAAAAATAAAACCACATACCTCAAAACCCCTACGAGCAATAAATAGGAGGTCGACGGCAACAAATCCAAAGGTTGACAGAAGTCGAACTAAGGCAAGAAGACAAGAGAATCATCACATATGGTATCAGAGCTTCATTATTAACCCTATAAAATAGGTATGTGATTAATATTACAAGAAAAACGAAAAAAGAGAGCATAAAACTTTGTCTGAGTCGTGATAGGGCACAGGATAAACCCTACCTGAGTCAAGACAAGGTAGAGATCGGCCATAACACAAAAAAAAAAAGAGGAATAACAGTTGTGGCAAAAGTCACGGTGTCCAAAGAAAAATGTCACCTCCAATGGAGCTGCTGTAAAGGCCGCACCCACAAGAGAAAACCGTCAACGATAAAGGCAAAAAGTCAGGTCGCAAGTCAAAAAGGCACAACGCTAGCCACAAGCCAGAAAGGCGAAAAGCCAGAACACAGGACAGAAAGACAGAATGTCAAATGCAAGCCACAAATGACAAGAAAACTTTTTTCTAAAGAGTCAACAAGGGCAACAACTTTGTTCGAGGTTATTCACGTGAATTTATGTGGACCATTCAGAGTAAGTTCACATCGTGGAAAGATTTATTTTATAACATTTATCAATGATTACTCGAGATATACATATTTATATCTCCTAGCACATAATTCTGAGGCACTTAAAGCTTTTAAAGAATATAAGTAGGAAGTTGAAAATCAACTGGGCATTCAATCAAAGTCTTAAGATCACATAGAGGTGGTAAATATACCTCTCCAAAATTTCTGGAATTCTGTAAGACTTTGGTATTGCAAAGCAAAATACAATACCCAAGAAACCTCAATAAAATGGTGTAGCTAAAAGATATAACAAGACCTTACTAAATATGACAAGGTCAATATTAATTGATACCTCTCTATCAAGGATATTTTGGGGAAAAACAGTAAGTACAACGGTATACATACTCAATAGAGTACCATGTAAGGTTATATTCACTACACTATATGAGATGTAGTTTGAAAGAAAACCCAACCTAAGTCATCTCAGGAGATGGGGATCTATTATATATATAAAGATCCTTGATCAGTTTAGAGATAACCTCGATAGTAGGTCATTGAGGTGTATATTCATCGGATATCCTAAAGGTTCAAAGGGATATCGATTTTATCATAACAACCACAGACTGATAGTAGTAGAGATGTTGAATTTTTAGAAGATACTAAGAATGACATCTTCAAAAAAATTATGAATATACTGACGATTTAGTAGACCTAGATCAATCATCATTTAAACCCATATAAGACCTTCATAAAAGAATCGAAACTTTAAGTGGACATAAAAGGCCTAGGGTCACTCTGTCCTACTTAAAGGATTATCACACTTATCTTCCAGAATGAATGTCTAATTCGGTAGATTTACATGAGTTTTATCAGTAAGCTATGAACTCATCAAAAGCAACAGACTAGGGAAAGCCATACTTGAGAAAATTCAATCCATTGAGAAAACCCAAGTGGAAATTGATTGATTTGCCAAAAGAAAGGAAAGTTGTAGGCTATAAATGAGTTCTAAAAAAGAAATACAAGGTTGATGGTTCAATCGACAAGTTTAAAGTGAGGTTGATTGTAAAGAGTTTTTCGTAAAAAGAGGGGATAGATTATGTTCACACATATTCCCCAGTTGCGAAATTTGGAATCCTATCAATATCTGCATATTATGATTTAGACTTACATCAGTTAGATGTAAAGACAACTTTTCTAAACGAAGATTTAGATGAAATCATATACATGCAGCAGCCTAAAGGATTTATAGTTGAAGGCCAAAAAGATAAAGTATATAAGTTGAGAAAATACCTATATGACCTTAAACAGTCACCTCGCCAATGGTATTTGACTTTTCAAAATACCATTATAGAACTTGGGTTTGTGGCTAATGAACTTTATCATTGTGTATATGTTTGGAACAGTAGAAGCCACTTTGTCATCTTATCATTATATGTAGATGACATATTGTTGACTGGGAATGACAATGAGATGATTGTCAAAACCAAGTCATGGTTAAACTCAAGGTTCGAAATGAAGGATATGGGGGAAGCATCCTATATCCTGAATATAAAGATCTCTTGAGATAGAGAATTTAAACTCTTATACCTAAGTCAGGAGAGATATATTTATTATATCTTCAAGAAGTTCAAAATGGGTGAATGCGAGTTTGTTGTTACACCCATTGCAAAAGGGGTTAAACTAAGTAAGGCTGATTATCCTAGTGAAGGAGACGATAAGCCTAACGTTCCTTATGCATAAGCTATGGGTAGCTTTATGTATGCTAGCTATGTTGTGTACAAGACCTTATATCAGCTTTGCTATTGGTCTTATGAGTGGATATCAAAGTAATCCTGGTGCCAACATTGGATAGTTGTAAAAAGGATTTTAAGATATCTAAAAGGAACAAGAGACTTGAAACTGTGTTTTCAAGCAGATGAACTGAAAGTAGTAGGATACTTAGATGGTAACTTTGCTACGAGAAAAGATTACAGCAAATATACCTCGGGGTAAATATTCTTATTTGGAGGTGGTGGTGTTTCTTGGGCATGTAAGAAATAGGGTTGTATAGCAGTGCATACACAGGAAGTTGAGTATGTGGCTTGTTGTATAGCGGCAACGAGTGTTGTCTGGATAAGTCACTTTATATGTAATTTAAAGCTGAAAATAACCGATGAGCTAGTTGTCATTTACTGTGATAACAACGCAGCAATTACTCTTATCAAGAGTTGAGCTGATTTCTCAAAAAGCAAGCATAAATGGTTAAATATTACTATGTTCATGATATGGTTATGAGAAAGGAAATATTCATCTCATACATGCCAACAAATGATATATTAGCAGACCCCTTGACTAAAGGCATAACAAAGGAACTTTTCTCAAAACATGTTATGAACATGAGTTTGAGATATATTTGATTGTTGTATAGGGAATTAATCATACAACGAGTAGTGATTGTAGTAGCAATCATGAAAGGACATTACTAGGTAAACCCCACAAAAGTGGGAGGAAAACCATTATGTCAGTACACTTGGCTCGAATGGCAAAGTGGGAGATGTAAGGTTATGGCCATTCTCGGCAACCCAGCATGACACGGTTATGGAGAGAATGATCGTAACGGCCATAGAATCAAAACCGTCGGACTATTACTGGATTATACGGTAACTGTCCGGTTAAAGCGACTCTTGAAGAGGAAAGCCTAGCGAGACAAACCAAGAAAGTCAGGAGCACGCTATGCTCTATAAATACAGAGTAGCGCACAGAGTCTACACATGGGAAAAACACCAGAAAGACTTCCCAAGTAAAATCTATTGTGTGAAAACCTCGAAACAAAAGAAAAACAAAACCACATACCTTGATCTTCTGTAGTAGGAGTACCAGAAAAGCCCTACGAGCAACAAATAGGAGGTTGACAACAACGAACCCGGAGGTCGACAAAAGCCGGACTCAAGCAACAAGGCAAGAGAATCGCCATAGTTTCTCAGTTTACCCAGAAACTGACAGGTCTAACTTTTCTCAACCAACGGAATATGGTAAAAATAAGTTCCTCCGAGGGAGGTGTAGAGCTCAACGATCATGTCAATCCGCACACAGAATATAACATGAAACATCGGTTTTAAGAGGTTTGAAATGCCAAATGATTATTATGTTCTTAGGTGCAACAAAAACAAGTCGAGCAAAAGTTGATTCCTCAAAGCTAAAAATACAAATATCAAGTTTAATATATATATTAAAAGAGAAAGAAAGAAGTGAGAAAGAAGAACAGTATATACACCATTGGATCATTGCACAGTTTTTGTTATATAGTGAGTTCCTATTTAAGAAAGAAGACATTTTTTGGTGCTTTTCACAATCATCGATCAATGATGATTGGATGGGTAATATCTAAGAGTATATATTATTAAAACATTTTAGCGATCCTAATATATATATATATATATATATATATATATATAGAGAGAGAGAGAGAGAGAGAGAGAGAGAGACCAACTTTAACAAAGATTTTCTTTTTTAAAAAAAGGTGAGGCCAAAGGTCCATAAGCCAATCAGATTACTCATTATCACTTTAGTATCTAAAAGTTCTCATTATATTTATATATATGTATGTATATGTATATGTATGTATATTGATTTATGGACTCTTTGGATAGTATATGTTCATTTCAATTTTTATATACGGACACACACACACACACACACATATATATATATATATATATATGTGTGTGTGTGTATATGTATATAGAGAGAGAGAGAAAAAAAAGAAGAAGAAGTTATAATAGATTTTAATTGAAAAGATAAATATTGTACATTAGAAAAGTAAAAAGTGACAAGCTTTTTGCTTCTCACAAACCAACTTCTACTTTTTGCTTTGTGATCATATATATATATATATATATATATATATATATATATATATCAAAAACGGATTTCTCCAAATACTTAGTTGTTTGGTTAAAAGAGATGACCATTTTAAATTAAAGAGTAAGCTGTGCATTAGTCTCAACCATTTGTTGATTATGATTGAGCTGAATAACGGTTAAGAATTCACGTAAAAACCCCATAAATGTATAAAAAAAAGACTTGGTTTAGTTTGGGTTCTGGTTTGTTCCTTTTGATTGAGCTCAATAACTATTAAGAAATTCTGTATCAAACCCTTAACGTGAAAAGGGTTTCATTGCCTAACCCCATCGCTACTGCAAAAGGTAAATAAACCAAGTTCATCTTTTCTCTTCATGATGATTCCACCCACAAGATTCGAGCTTGAGGACTTGCTTAAAGGAAACAAGCGCCTAACCATTTCAACCAACTACTGTTTGTTAAGTTCTTTTTCTTTCTTTTTTATTTGCTTGTTTGAGGATAAAGATATATCCGGAATTCTTGATATTTTACTTGTACAAATTTAAAATTCCGATTTTCCTTCCGCTCTTTGTGGATCAAATGAATTTAGAATTTTTTATTTTTTACGTGCGAAAAACTAAAATTCTCATTTGCATCAAGTGGCTGAGCTGTCTCCCGCCGTTTCCTCTCTTTGTTAGTCAAATGTACACGTGTACGGTCCTTGTATCTTTATGATAGTAAACTATCATATACGAAGCTATGCTCACACAAGAGTCACTATCCCCCTTGAACGACTAGGCAATTGACCAGGAAAAACAGCGTATATCCTTCCGTAGATCCTCTTTCTCTTCAGTTAAATACGAGAACAAGTCCTGCAATCCCCGAACCCCCCCTTGCTCTCTCTCACACATACAGGTGAGTGTCTCGCTCTGTCTCTACCATCTTCTTTTTTGATGATACATATGGTATAATAATGCTTGCATGCTATTGTATTAATACTTTTGATCTATTATTTTAAGTTTGTGACCCAAAAATCAAGAGTGGGTAGCTTATAATCTCATGCATGATTTCAGTATAGGGTTGAACAGATGAGACAGCATTAAAACTAGGAATCCTGCACGGACGAAGAGAGATTGAATCCATCGTTGGTTGATCAATGGCGATGGAGCAATTGCAGGTGTTGAACGCCCTCGACGTCGCCAAGACGCAATGGTACCACTTCACCGCTATCCTGATCGCTGGCATGGGCTTCTTCACCGACGCCTATGATCTCTTCTGCATCTCACTCGTCACCAAGCTATTAGGTCGTATTTACTACCACGATCCGAGCTCCAGCAAGCCGGGTTCGCTCCCACCAAACGTCTCGGCTGCTGTTAACGGCGTGGCCTTCTGCGGCACCCTTGCCGGCCAGCTTTTCTTCGGATGGCTTGGCGACAAACTCGGCCGGAAGCGCGTGTATGGCCTCACCCTTTTGCTCATGGTCTTCTCCTCTATCGCCTCCGGCCTCTCCTTCGGCAGCAGCCCGACTACAGTCATTGCCACTCTCTGCTTCTTCCGCTTCTGGCTGGGGTTTGGCATCGGCGGCGACTACCCTCTCTCGGCGACGATCATGTCGGAGTATGCAAACAAGAGTACAAGGGGAGCGTTCATCGCGGCCGTGTTCGCCATGCAAGGTTTCGGCATACTTGCCGGAGGGATCGTCTCAATTGTCGTCTCTACCGCGTTCCGAGCAGGCTGTGACTGCCCCAGTTTCATGGAAGACCCGATACGATCTGTCCCCCCGCGAGCTGACTATGTCTGGCGAGTTATCCTCATGGTCGGCGCGCTCCCGGCTGTGCTCACCTATTATTGGCGAATGCGGATGCCGGAAACGGCTCGGTTCACGGCGCTCGTCGCGCATGATGCGAGGCGGGCGGCGGCTGATATGGAGAAGGTGCTTAAGGTCGAGATCGAGGACGAGACGGCGAAGGTGGAGAAGATCGCCGCCGCAGATAAGTCGAACCGGTTCGGGCTTTTCAGCTCGAAATTCATGAGAAAGTACGGGTTAAGGCTTCTAGGAACGACGACCACCTGGTTCCTTTTGGATATCGCTTTCTACAGCCAGAACCTGTTCCAGAAGGACATCTTCTCGACTGTCGGATGGATCCCTCCGGCGAAGACGATGGGCGCGATCGAGGAGGTGTATCGGATCTCCCGGGCGCAGACGCTCATCGCGCTGTGCTCCACCGTACCCGGATACTGGTTCACCGTGGCGCTCATCGACCGTGTTGGCCGGTTCTACATCCAGCTTGGCGGGTTCTTGTTCATGACGATCTTCATGCTGGCTCTGGCGATTCCTTACGCCCACTGGCTCATACCGTCGAACCGGATCGGGTTCGTGGTGCTGTACGCGCTGACGTTCTTCTTCTCAAACTTCGGTCCGAACGCAACGACGTTCGTAGTGCCGGCGGAAATATTCCCGGCGAGGCTCCGTTCGACGTGTCACGGGATATCGGCAGCTGCCGGGAAGGCCGGGGCCATCGTCGGAGCGTTCGGCTTCCTGTATGCAGCGCAGAGCCCCGACCTGAAGAAGGTGGACTACGGGTACCCACCGGGGATTGGTATGAGGAACTCCCTGTTCGTGCTGGCCGCCTGCAATATGTTGGGTTTCTTGTTCACGTTCCTCGTTCCGGAGTCGAAGGGGAGGTCCCTCGAGGAGGTTTCTGGCGAGTCGGAGGACTCTGAGACGCATAACAATTCCACTTCACCCGTCTGAAGCAAAACTATGGTATTGGGTCTGACTTTGACACGAAGAAGGAAGAGAAAGAAATATGTTTATCTTTGGTTTTTGAGGTTATTCTTCTATGCATTCGTTTCAGTTTTGTAAAGCGGATCAAGAAGTTTTTGGTTTGTTAGGATGAAAGAAGAATAGGGCTTCATAGCCTTTCCTTCTTTTTTCGGTTGCCTTCATTGCCAGTTAAAACTCTAAAAGTTCTTTGGTTTGGTCTCGATGAATATGATGTGGTAAGACCAACTACCACCATCTTTCTCTTTCTCTCTCTCTCTCACTCATACACACACATATATATAATATTATGATAAATGCCTAATGTTTTTCAGTTCATAATCTTGCATTGCATAAACATTCATGTTCGATCGGCATCATCAGATTTGAATTAAAAGGATCGTGTAACATAAACATCTGAGTCTCCAATAACATTGTTATCTAATTGGTTTGATAAAGCTAAGCATTCTTTCGGAACTTGAAGTTTGTTGTTAGCTCTTAAGTGACAGTTTGAGTAGAGGATGCCAATATATCCAAGCTATCTAATTTGTGAACCAACACCGGATCCAGTGAGTTTCACTTGGTATTCAAATCCATTTTAAAATGATATTTAGATTTGGATTTCACGTATAGGAATATCGCAATGGGTTATCAGAAACATCCAACGGATACTGAATGTCCCAACCCGGATTAAGTGCATTTTTTTGAAGGTCAGTTTTACCCAAAATCTGATTTCATACCCAGCTTGATTTGGTAAACCACTGGCCGACCTGCATACATGCCGTGGGTATCAAACTCACAACCTTAATCTTGTGAGTCGACTGCCTGCCAGGTGAGCTAACGGTCTGAGTGCATTTACATCCTAGCTTTTGAGTATGAACTAGTGATCATTTCAAGGCCAAATTGGAAACGATGCAGAAATAGGACCACAAGAAAAGTGACGCATCGTATACTTGGATCATTTCGCTACTTTATAATTTTCTATGCTTATTATGCAGAGGAACAGTGCTAGAATGCAAATGAAATGTGATCTCTAATGGCACCTAAATCAAAGACTAATAAGTGACAAAGTAGGCCATAAATTTGTTCAAATGCCTCTTTAAATTGGGTGCTGTTGGTATTTAACCAAGAATACGAATCGTCTTCATGATCGGATATCGTGGCCGTGTATCAATTCATGTAGATGGAGGAGCAGACACGCCTTTTGATGTTTTGAAAGTTCATTTGAATGCGAGTGGATACCTAGAAAAATTATCACGGGAAGTCATTTCCAGTAGAAGCTATATTGATGAACCTCAATAAACAATCACATCATCATTTATACCCTTACACTTCCAAGTTTAGAACTTGTCCTATCAAAATTTCTTCATGAGCTGCATGTGGGTGAACAAGACAATGCATATTTTAGCAAGGCATAATCCAGACAAACTAACCAGTATATGAGAATAGCTAGCAGTTATTGAGGTAGTATCTAAGTTGTGCTAAATATGACTCATGAATCGAAGTGTCAATGACATTGATGGGCAGAAACATTTAGATCAAAGGTTAATGGTGATTGCAACCTGCTTTCAAATCTTTCTTCTAGCAAGTTCCTCCGATGAAAATAATGCACGACTAATGCAACCAAGAGACCTTTGGCAGGAAATCACATATGCCTCGTCAGTGAAGGGTGAAGAAGTAACTCAAACAAGTGAAAATTGTTTGCAAAAATATAGTAATCTTTCACAGATAATGTACAATGAAAATGGTAGCTACCATATGCACGACGTTCCACCCCGATTTCTGAATATTTTCTAATAATGGAAAAGGTTGTTGCCCTCTTGCTCCTATAGAAATGAAGCCTTTATAGATTGGACAAGTTGAGCGAACACTGGAGGAGCCGGATCCACTAATGTGTGGAAGTGCGTTCTTGAAATCTCAATCTCACGCTTTTGCTCCCAAGGACTGCATGTCACATGAACATGAAACCTTTAGATTAATAAAGAAAAAATGAGAGCAGAAAAAAGAAAAACTTGATATTTCATGATTGCAGGTCTGCGCCCAGGACAACACAGAGGTAGGTGAAGGCGATGGTTGATCCCCGAATCTAACATTTCATAAATGATTTTGAACATATATTGCGTCTATTTCAAGCTTTGCTTGACCTCAGTGACATGCCTCTAAAGTCAATGAAGCATGCAAAATACAAAACTTTTAACATGCACCATAATTCAAAGACAAGCCAATGCTTGCATATGACCAGTGTGACTTGCCACAGGACAGAGGAGCCAATGCTTGCATATGACCAGTGTGACTTGCCACAGGACAGAGGAGCCAATGCTTGCATACGATCAGTGTGGGTTTGTCACAGATGACAGAGATTGAAGCACATCACAGATGAGAGAGGTTCCTATCCTCTGGCGACGGTTGGTATCCAAATTCGCTCATACCAGTGCAGATGCAGTCATTTGGATGACTACGACTAAATAGGATGCTGCCCATGCAGATATGCAGATGCATTCATCTGGACAGCTATATAACAACTAACCATTTTCCCATACCATACTAGATGGGATCAACTACATGGATTCTTTATTTCCACATAGCCCTATCATGTGTCATGCTAACCGTTAACTCAATATAAACTAGATCATTCTTTATTGTTTTTTTTTCAACACTTTTGTGGTTGTCCTCTTTCTCTTTTAACATTTTCACAATCTAGTTTTTCATATCTTCTTACGGGAGCATCCTTTGGTTGTCTTTCTACATGTCCAAATCATCTTCAACAATTTTCCCTCATTTTATCCTCTATTAGTGCTACTCCCAATTTGTTTTTAATAACCTCATTATTTAAATGGTCTTTCCTTGTGTGACCACTCGTCTCTCAGCATCTTCATTTTTGCTACGGACATCTTTTGTACATGTTCATGAATATAATTCACTGTCCAACACTCAGAATCATAAAATATAGATGGTCTAATTGCTGATCTATAATATTTATCTTTCAACTTTAATATCTTCTTATCACATAAAATACCTGGTTCATCTCTCTATTTTAATCAATCTACATTAATTCTGTGCATCACATCTCTAACAATGTTTTTATCACTCTGAAAATTTAACTAGGTATTTAGAATTTTCCTTACGAAAGATACAATGTATGTCAATCTTAATTTCTATGTCATTTGAAGTAACCAAATGATCAAACTTCCATTTCATATCTTTTGTCTTTGTTCTACTAAGTCGAAAGCCTTTACTTTCTAATGTTTCTTTCAATAGTTTCAATTTCCTATTAACTTTTTTCTTAGACGCATTGACTAACACAATGTCATATGCAAATACCATACACTAAGGTACTTCATCGTGAATATATTTTGTTAGCTCACCAATGACCAACATAAATAAATATGGATTTAAAGTTGATTCCTTATGTAACCCAATATTAACTTCAAAGGACTCTATCATTCCTTTGTGAGTTCAAATATGTTTTTTTAAACTATTGTTAATGTTTCTTATAAGATTTATATATGTAAATGGGATACCACTCTTTTTCAAGGTTATACAAAGAACATCTATTGGTACCCTATCATAAGTTTTTTCTATATTAATAAATATCATGTTAAGGTTTTTTTTTTACTTTAAAATGTTTCATAAGACGTCTCAATATATGAATCGCTTCAATAGTAGATCTGTCGAGCATGAATCCAAATTGATTCTCTATTGTACTCGATATTTGTGTTAACCTACGTTTAATAATTCTTTCTTATAATTTAATAGTATGGTTCATTAACTTGATGGCTCACACAATTCTTAATGTCTTTCTTGTTCTTATATATGTGTATAAGTGTACTTTCTCTCCATTTCTTGGACAATTTTTGAGTTCTTCTTATTTTATTAAATAGTCTTATGAGCCAAATGAGTCTATCTCTCCTAGGATTTTTCATATTTCTATAAGAATATTATCTGGTCCTACAAATTTACCAATCTTTATATATTTAAGAGAATTTTTTACTTCATTCTTTTGAATATGTCGATAGAAATTGTGGTTTATATACTTTTCTGATTTGACTAACTCTCCTAAGCTAATACTAACATCTATATTTCATTAAAAAGGTTATAGAAATAATTTTTCCATATATTTTTTATATCATTCGCCACTAGAATCTTCTCATCCTTATTTTTGATGCATCTAACAAAAATAAGATCCTTATTTTTCTTATTTATAGCCATAACTAAACTAAAAACCTCTTTCACCTTTTTTTGAGTTAAACTTTTTTATATAAATCCTCTCAAATTTTGGCTTTTCCTTCACTAACGGTATTTTTCTATCTAAACTAAAAATATATCTTTCACCTTTTTGAGTTAAACTTTTGATATAATCCTCCCAAATTTTGGCTTTTCCTTCACTAACGGTATTTTTTGCTCATTTCTTTGCTTTCTTAAGTCTCCCAAGTTTCACTAGCCTTCTTGACATAATGCAATTTATAACATACATTCTTTGCCTTGATTTTATCTTTCACCACTTCACTCCACTACCAAACTTCTTTTGTACCGATACGACTCCCTTAGATTCACCTAAGACATCTTTTGTCACTTCCCAAATATGTATAGTTATATTGTTTTACATATCAGAATGTGTACCTACATAATTTCAAGCATGTCCTTGAAGAACTTTTTATTTAAATATATCTTCTTTCTCACATTTGATGTTCTACCATATAGTCTCAATATCTCTATACACTCTATTTTTTTATCTTATTTATATCTTCTTTCTCACAAATACAGAATATATGGAATGTAAGTTTGACATTTGGTTACTTCAGAGGACATAGAAATTAAAATTAGCACACATTGCATCCCCCAAAAAGAAAGTTTTAAATATCTAGGGTCAATTTTTCAGAGTGATCGAAGAATTGATGGAGATGTTATGCATAGAATTAATGCTGGTTGGTTAAAATGGAGAGGGGCATCGGGTATTATTTGTGATAAGAAGATACCATTAAAATTAAAAGGTAAATATTATAGAGCAACAATTAGGCCTACCATGTTTTATGGTTCTGAGTGTTGAGCAGTTAATCATCAACATGTACAAAAGATGTCTGCGACAAAAATCAAGATGTTGAGATGGATGAGTGGTCATACAAGAAAAGACTGTATACATAATGTGGTTATTAGAAACAAATTAGGAGTGGCACCAATAGAGAATAAAATAAGAGAACAAAGTTTAAGATGGTTTGGACATATAGAAAAAAGATCAGAAGAAGAACCTGTAAGAAGGTTAGAAAAACCAAATTTGGAAAGTATTAAAAGAGGTAGAGGACGACCACAAAGGAAAGAAACAATAAATAATGATCTAGCTTATTGGGAGTTAACGGCTAACATGGCACACGATAGGGATCTGTGGAAACAAAGAATCCATGTAGCCGACCCCGTCTTGTATGGGAAAAGGCTTAGTTGTTGTTGTTGTATCTCTATACACTCTATTTTTCCTCGTCCATTATTTTTACCTGCAAATTCATTACTAAAAGTCAATGTTGAATAGTTAAGCTTTCTCCTACAATTATCTTGCAATCTTTACAATATGATCTATCTTTTGTTCTACAAACAAAATAATCAATTTGTGTTTGCGATAAGCTACTCTTATAAGTAATTAAACGTTTATATCGTTTTTTGAAAATTATATTTGCTATAAAGAGATCAAAAGCCATAGCAAAATTTAAAATCTCCCTACTTTCCTCGTTTATATCTCCAAAACCATAGTTTTAATGAATATTGTCTCCTCCCAAACAAATCATCAACCTTAATAGAATTCTTTGAATTACCTTATCTAGCTCCTCCCAAAAAACTTTCTTTATACTATCTTTGCATAAACATAAATTGTATTGAAAGCCTCTACTCCTAACACTAATTTCACATAATTGAATCACCAAATCATTGTATGTCTCCTACACTATCCTTTAAATCTTTATTTATAATAATACAACTAGTGTTATCTATATCGCACCGTATCAATACGATACGATACAGTGTAGAAGACATTATCATGTCGTATCATGCGATACGGCACGATACGGCATATATCATCTGTATCGTACGATACAACATGTATCATCCGTATCGTACGATACAACATGTATCATCCGTATCGTACGATACAACATGTATCATCCGTATCGTACGATACATGTATCATTCATACGAACGTACTTGGTCGAACAAAAACCCATGTTTTTGCGGGTTTCTAGTTTCTCTTCAACGCTCCCAAGGCCTCCCTCTCATGGCTCTCCCCTCCTTGGTGTTCAAGGCTCCAAAAAAAGTTCTCTACGGCGTCCGTGCAAGGCACCCAACCCGAATTGTGGTATAATTTTTGCATTTTTTTTAATGACAATATATGAAATTATGAAGTGCGTGGACATGATTTTTATTGCATTCGTAAAGTGAGAGATACTTTATTTGAGTGTTATATGAAGATTGGGGATTTATGAAGTGTTTTTATTTTCAAGTTATTTATTGGATTGAAGTGTTTAATTGAGAATCTCAGATGGCACGAAGGAGTGTTAGGGACTCTCAATCTCAGTCTAATGATTCAGTATGACAGTGGGGTACAGCAATTGAGGAAACAACAAGAACAACAACAACTAAGCCTTTTCCCATACTAGACGGGGTCGGCTACATGGATTCTTTGTTTCCATAGATCCCTATCGTGTGCCATGTTAGCAGTTAACTCCCAATAAGCTAGATCATTCTTTATTGTTTCTTTCCAACACTTTTGTGGTCGTCCTCTAATTTATTCCATACAACACTCCTAATTTGTTTCTAATAACCTCATTATGTATACGGTCTTTTCTTGTATAACCACTCATCCATCTCAACATGTTCATTTCTGTCACAAACATCTTTTGTACATGTTGATGATTAACTGCTTAACAATCAGAATCATAAAACATGGCAAGCCTAATTGTTGCTCTATAATATTTACCTTTTAACTTTAATGATATCTTCTTATCACAAAGAATACCAGATGCTCCTCCTCATTTTAACCAATCAGCATTAATTCTATGCGTAACATCTCCATCAATTCTTCCATCAGTCTCAAAAATTGACCCTAGGTATTTAAAACTTTCCTTTTAGGGAATGCAATGTGTGCCAATTTCAATTTCTATGTCTTTTGAAGTAACCAAATGATCAAACTTACATTCCATAAATTCTGTCTTCGTTCTACTAAGTCGGAGGCCTTTGCTTTCTAATGTTTCTCTCCATAGTTCCAATTTTCTATTAACTTTTTCCTTAGACTCCTCCACTAATACAATGTCATCTGCAAATAACATACACCAAGGTACTTCATCTTCAATATGTTTTATTAACTCATCCATCACCATTATAAATAAGTATGGACTTAAAGTTGATCCTTGATGTAACCCAATATTAACTTCAAAGAAGTCTGCCGTTCCTTATGAGTCCTCACACATGTTTTTGCACCATCATACATGTCTCTTATAAGGTTAATATATGTCAATGAGATACCTCTTTTTTCTAAAGTTCTCCAAAGAACCTCCCTCGGTACCCTATCATTGTTAAGGATGTTAAATAAAGTCGTGTTCTGTGTGTCTTAGGTCTCTTTTGTTATAGTTAATACTTATTAGGGGTAGATTAGGAAGTTAAGTTAGATAGGGTATAAGTAAGTCATTAGGGTTAAGTTTCTTAATAATGTGTGAAGCTGAGGGACGGCTGCCCAAGTGGAGCCGCAGGAGCAGATTGGAGGAATGCCTCCAATCTGCATCTTCTTGTAAGTTGACTGTGAATTTTATTATTGAAGATTATGTTTCTTAAGATGGTATCAGAAGTCCACGGTTCTTTCGGCTTATTCACCTTGTGAGAGGCGTTTTTTTTGCATCCTTGGCGTCGTCTCTTCCCTCGACAGGCCTCTTGGACACAGCGCATGTTCAGAAGCTATTTTTTTTGTTTCAGAGGTGGTTGCCGTTCAACAAATCCTACAATATCCAGCAACATTCATGGTTTCCTGCACACTTCTTCATACAACGACGTTGTTGTGCCGCGTGTGGACCTTTTCTTTCAGCTTCCATCCAGCATATTTTTTCTCAATCTTTAAGCTTGATTCTGCTGATTACTGCACTACTCTGTGTGCATTTACATTCAGTTCTGTGTTCGTGGGGTAGCCTATTCATTCTTCTTCAACAGGCTGCGCAATTCTTCAGCACGACAGCCTCTCAGCGACTGCCTTTGATCGACAACCTACCTGTCTTCCCCCACGCCACCTAGCTTCCGTTTTTTGTCTTACCTCTTTTTCGCCTCTGTTAAGGATGTTAAATAAAGTTGTGTTCTGTGTGTCTTAGGTCTCTTTTGTTATAGTTAATACTTATTAGGGGTAGATTAGGAAGTTAAGTTAGATAGGGTATAAGTAAGTCATTAGGGTTAAGTTTCTTAATAATGTGTGAAGCTGAGGGACGGCTGCCCAAGTGGAGCCGCAGGAGCAGATTGGAGGAATGCCTCCAATCTGCATCTTCTTGTAAGTTGACTGTGAATTTTATTATTGAAGATTATGTTTCTTAAGAATCATAAGCTTTTTCTAGATCAATAAATATCATGTGAAGGTCTTTCTTTTTTGCTCTAAAATGTTCCATAAGACGTCTCAAAAGGTGAATCGCTTCAATAGTAGATCTGCCTAGCATGAATCCAAATTGGTTCTCTCTTGTACTTGATACTTGTCTTAACCTATGTTCGATAATTCTTTCCCATAATTTCATAGTATGACTCATACCTCGATAATTCGCACAATTGAGGAAAACAAATTGAAAATAAAATGTTTGTTTTGTGAGAAGGTTTTTAGTGGTGGAATTTAACGAATGAAACTCACCTAGTAGGGACAAGGAAAGAAGTTGCCCCTTGCACGGGCAGAGTTAGAAAATTGTCATAAGTCATTAAATGACAATGTCTACAGATGATTGAGAGCATACATGAGGAGATAATAGAAGGATGATTTAGAGATGTTTAAGGAAGAGGACGATGATACTATTGGATTGGGTCATAGTATTCCTTCTAATGGTAGAACAAAGGTTGGTAGTAGTAGTTATCGACCATCAATAAGGGAAAAGAGGGTTATTGAAGATTAAAAGTGAAAGTGGTAGAAGAGGAAGGAGTAGAAGAAGAGTTTCTTCTGGCATACAGTCATTTTCCCTCCAAGCACTACATATGGTGCTCAACCTGGAATTCATGTTGTTATAGCTTCAAATCAAATGCATGAGCAAGCAAACCTTGTAGTGGGCAAATGGTTTTATGATGCATGCATTTCATTTAATGCAGAAAACTGTTTTCATTTTCAAGCAATGGCAGATGTAATTGCTAACATGGTCTAGGATACAATATACCTTCTTATCAAAAGTTAAGAGAAAAGCTATTAGATAAGATTGTCCTTGAAGTGTAACAATATTGTTCGACTTTGAGAGAATCATGAAAGGAAACATGATGCACTATCATGGCAGACGGATGGACAGATATGTGAGGAAGGACTTTGTTAAACTTTCTTATCTACTGTCCTAAAGGACTTTTGTTTTTGAGATCTCTAGACATGTCAAAGGAGAGGCATATTGCAGAGATCCTATGGCAACAGTTTAATAAGGTTATATCCAAGATTGGGCTAAAGAATGTAGTCCAATTCATTACAAATAATGCAATCAACTATAAAGTTGTTGGAAAGGAGTTAACATATACTTTTGAGACTTTCTATTGGATAACATGTATAACCCATTGTTTAGTTCTCATCCTTGAGGATATTGGTGAGATGAAAGAGATAAAGGCAACAACTAAGTGTTGCCAAGATATCATCAAATTTATCTACAACCATGCCTTTGTATTATGTATGATGAGGAGATATACAAATGGTGAAGAGCTCCTTCATACAGTTGCAACATGGTTTGCAACTAATTTCTTATCTGTACAGAGCATTGTGAAATAAAAGCAAGCCTTAAAGAGAATGTTCTGCTTAGATGAGTAGCAATAATTTGCAGAGTTGCCTTAAAATAGACTAAACAAAAAGTTAAATGAGATTTTAGAGACAATCTTTAGGAGTACATTTTGAAATGCTTATGTTAGACTATTGAAGATTAGATGTCCTTTAGTGAAGGTTTTGAATTGCATCAGCCTATTCATGTATCAACTTATTACCTAAACCCAACATTCACGTACTCAGCAAGCTTTAAAATGGACGGTGAGGATAATCAAGACATCATTGATTATATGAACAGATTAGTCCCTGATAAGAGTAGAGCATACGCTATACACTATGAGATGGAGATATATGATAAAGCTCTTCACTTGATGGGTTTGCCTATAGTAATTCGCAACCGTACTAATATGTGCTACTTAGGTAAATTGTTTATCTTCGTATTTAAGTTTCTTAAATCTTATATTTATTGTGGATTAAGTCGCTAAACTGTTTGTCTTTTTCTACAGATGTTTGGTGGAATAGGATTGAAAGTGATTGCGCAAACCTTAGATATTTTGCAGTAAGAGTTCTGATCCAAACCTTTAGTGCAATAGGTTGTGAAAGAAATTTGAGTGTCTTTGAACACATTCACACAAAAAAGCACAACAGGTTGGAATATAAGAAGCTCAATGACTTAGTTTTCATCCATTGTAACATGCAGCTCCGATAGAGGTAATCTTGTATTAGTTACTACTTAAAGTTAAAGATTAAATTCAATATTTTGTTTTACTTCAATTGTTAATGTTATTTACTAATTACTTTTCTTTCTTGCAGGCAATTAAAAAAGTTAAATAGAGAAGAAAATCAATTTGATCCAATAAGTTTGGATAATTTTGATATATTAGAGTGGATTATGGAAGATAATGAAGCAAATGCACTCATAACCGAAGAAGACATTGCATGGATTAATCTAGAAGGAGTGCAACATCATCATTAAGGGGATGAAGATTTTGATTTTGAGGCAGAAGGTGGTGAGGATCTTCGGCAAAGAGAAGATGAAGATTATTTAGTTGATGATCCTTATTACAATGTGTAAATGTATTTCATTTTTTGCTTTAAAATATGTAATTCTTTTTTAATTGTTGAATGGTGAATGATGAATATGTACTAAACTTTTGCATTATATGAATTCTTTGCAATTATCTGATTTTTTCCTGATTTTTCTGATTTTTTTTACTAATTTTTTAGTATTAAATTATGATACACAACGATATGATACAATACGTATCGTTGACCAAAACGATACACGATACAATAAGAGTTGAAGAACACTGATACCAACTCCATTTCGAGCCTTTTTCCTTTCTTGAATACCATAATTTAAAACATGTATTCTCAATCTCCTTTGCTTTTACTCTAACCCACTTTGCCTCTTGCAAACATAGAATGTAAATCTTTGTTCAAATCATAGTATCTACCACCTCCATTAACTTGCCGGTCAATCAATGTTTTGATATTCCACCAATACAAATCTTATTATCTAGGACTAACTTCCTTACCCCGCATTCGTCCATGCTAAAAATAGAGACCCTCACTCTAACTTTTTTCACTACATTTGGGCGACGATATAACATTACTAACTTCTTTACCCGCACTCATCCATAACGTGGGAACCCTCTCTGCAATTGATTCACTATATCCGGTCGAAGATATAGAATCCCTTGCTTATTTTTCAAGGCATTAGGACTCTATAATGCATCGCTAAGAGGAAACGTCCCAACGTAATGCTTATAATTTATAGAATCCATGGTAGATAAGTCTGACAAAGTTTTACGCTAATTGTCGAAAGCCTAACACAACCCTACTCCTTTATCTGGGCCTAAGACCAGCCATGCAAGGGTGATCCCTTACATGGGTGGAGTTCATCTGGACAGCTATGGTCTAATAAAATGCCAGCCATCATGTCAGATTTTATTGGCTGTTTAAAGCAAGAACTAATTGCATATCACAACCGTGGACCGAACCAAAACCATCACCAGCAGATAAAGGTTTATACAAAACATTCCTCATAGTTTGATAAAACTACATAGCAATTACAAATGTTTCTGGGAATGTAATTAATTTCCAACAAGGGGTCGATCTAACGGTTCACAAAGGGTGTTAAACCAGATTCGAGGTACCTAACCTACCATGTGCTGGCTTTGAGCACCCCATTGAAGTCTGAGACTGATAAGATTGGAAGCCTGCCTAAATGAGACCTTTCCAGGCCCAAGCTAACCAAAAGGATGGTATTTTTCTCAGCGCAATCTACCTTGAACACAAAAAGAACCTAGGTGTCTCAGCAGGGAAGAAACTAGGTTGGGCTCCAGCACACCTGCTACCAGATTGGCTATGTACGTGGGTAATCAAATCTACCAGATTGGCTATGTACGTGGGTAATCAAATCATGATATGAATGTACTCTTAGTTACTTTAGGATCATCTCATATTTTTCCACTTTTTTTCTTATGTATATACATTCCATAAACCAGTTTTCTGCATCCGTCTGTGCTGGTTAATTACCCCCAAGAGACCATTTCCCATCATGTATAAAGATCCACCCACATGTGTCATCCTCCAATAGAACGGTCATTTCTGGAACTTTCTTCTCTTGGTTTTGGCCTTTTAATTGCAGATTTGTCAAGTGATGGGAACACCAACATTTCCAACAAACATGTCTAGATAAGCAATGTATTATATACATGGATAAAGAAAAGAGGTGCTTCAGATGGAGTTGGTTTCCCGAACCCCATAGAAGAATGCTGTTTGATGTTGTTAGATCTATAATATTGAGCAGATAGTTATATTCTTTGATGCTGTTAGGCTTATAAGATTAAATCATAAAGGTGATGGAAGCATTGTACTGTCAGAATCAACGAAAAATCAAGGAAACAAGAGATTGAAGATTTGAAGATGGGATGGGGTGGCTATCAGCAGTCCCAGAAGCTGCCGCACCCTCTCTCTCTCTTTCTTTCTTTGTTCTTCAGAGGAAATCATAATGAAGCTGGTAGAGTTTCCTCCTTTAAATGTCAGTATTAAACTGACGAGAATTACCTAAGTGTCATTAATGAGACTAATTTAAAGCTACTTTTAAAAACAAACACTTGAAAAAGTAAAAAAAATTATGAACTACAGAAAATAACTACTGCATTGTTGCGTGTTGTGGGCGTTCTTCACATCTTCTAACACTCCCCCTTAAGTTGGATTAAATATTGATGTTATACCAAATTTACCATATAATCTCAGCAATGAATTTCTGTTAAGAGTTTTAGTAAACATGTCAGCACATTGATCTTAAGACCTCACATGTTCAAGCTTGAATTTCGATGTGTTTACACCGTCTTTGATAAAAAGGCAATCAATTTCAATGTGTTTTGTTCTCTCGTGATATATTGGATTAGAGGCAATCTATATTGTTGCCTTACTATCACAATATACTGGAATAGAGTCTTCCATGGGGTATCTAATTTTCATCAATAATGACCGCAGTCACTTAACTTCATATATGCCAGGAGCAATGACCCTTTATTCAGCTTCGGTTGTGGATCTTATCATAATTGATTGTTTCTTGCTTTTCTAAGAGACAATGTTGCCTTCCACTAAAGCCACATATCCTTAAGTGGATTTTCTATTCTCTCTAGATCATGCTCAATCTTCATCCGTGTAGATTTCAATTTTAGAGCAGTCATTTGCTTTGTACATTATTTCATGTCTAGATGTACTCTTTAGATACCTAAGAATATGAAATATTGCATCCATATGATCCTTAGAGGGAGCTTGCATAAATCTAGTTACAATGCTCACTGCATAGGCGATATTGGGATATATAATCGTTAGGTATATCAATTTATCAACTAATTACTATATCTAATTGCATCAATTTTATCTCCTCCATCATCAACCTATAACTTCTTATTTACATCCATAGATGTGTAAATCGGCTTACATTCCAGCATCTTAGTGTCTTGCAGTAAATCTAATATATATTTTCTTTGGCTCAAAAAATATCGGTATTTGAATACGCTACTTCAATACCAAGAAAGTAATGCAGCTTACCAAGGTCCTTAATGGTAAACAACCGACGCAATTTAAGCTTTAATCTTTGTATTTCTTCAATGTCATCTCCTGTCACTATTATATAATCAATATATATTGGTAACAATGTTAGTTTTTCTCCTCTTTTAATGAATAAAGTATGGTCACTTGCACTCTTTTTGTAACCCAAATCAATAATACTTTTGCTGAATTTTTAAAACCATGTTCAAGGTGATTGTTTCAATTCATAAATTACCTTTTTTAGTCTGCAAACTTTATTTTTCGGATTTTGGTAACCAAGTGGTAATTACATCTATTTTCTCCTTAAGCTGCCCCTACAACAATGCATTCTTCACATCGAGTTGCCTCATCGTCCACCTTCTCCTGATCATGACTTGTATGGATGTAAGCTTAGTCACTGGTGCAAAAGTCTCTTCATAGTCAATTCCCATAGGATTACAACCCACTAGTCTGACCTTATCTAAGGTCTCATTTGGCTTAAATTTTATAGTATACACCCACTTGTAATTGCAAGTGCCTTTCTTCCTACAGGTAAGTGACCAACAACCCATGTCTTCTTCTTCTATAGAGCTTGCAATTCTGATTTCATTGCATCTACCCAGTGCATATGTATCGACGCTTTCAAGAAGTTCTTAGGAATTTGATAAGTTTCAGCATTCAATATAAAACTGTGATAGTTTGAAAATAACTGATCATATGATAAGAATTGAAAAACAAGAATTGAGAAATAGGATACTTACTCCATAACATTTTACCTTTTCTCAATGCAATAGGAATGTCTAACTCGTCTTCGTATCGTTCTTCCATACTTTCAACCCTCTGATCTGAGGAAGGATCTCCCCCTTGGTTCATGGAGTCCAAAGGATTGGCCATCACTATCGTCCTCTTCCCTTTTGTATATGGTTTTAGTTCTTCCTCTTCCATTAACTCTTCTTTTTCCCCATTCTCTTTCACTTCCACTCTCTCATCTTCAGGGATGTTTATTGGTAGAACTTGTTCTTCAATGATGAAGCTAGGTGACTCATTCTTACTTTGGAAATAAGGAGTAGTTTCAAAAAATGTTACGTCCATTGACATATACCTTTTATGCGTTTTAGGATCATAACACACATAATCTTTTTTTCACTTGAATAACCAAGAAAAACACATCTAATTATCCCGAAAATGATCATCTACATGTACAAAACATAGACACCCGATGTACGAGGTATAATGTGAAATGGTTTATCTCCAGGTCTAATCACTTGAAAGGTAGATCGACCATATATAACAACTGAAGGTAGTCTATTAATAAGATGAACAGTTGTGAGTAATGCTTCAGGCCAAAAAAAAATTAAGGGCATTGTGCTCTACAAGTAGGGTCCTTGCCACCTATAGTATATGTCTATTTTTCCTTTCAACAACTCCATTTTGCTGTGGAGTATAGACACAGGATGTTTGGTATAAAATACCATGCGATTTGAGGTATGTCCTCAAATTAGTGTTGATAAACTCACCACCACCATCAGATCTAAGGATTTTAATTGAATAACCAAATTGAATTTTAATGAGTTTATGAATAACCAAATTAATGAGTTTTAATTAAATAACCAAATTAAGATATATCCAACACAATATATACAAGTGTAGAGCATTTTCTAGATAATGTTTAGCTAAATTTGTCCAATTTAAGCTAAAGTTCAAACCCAATTACATCTATGGGTAAAGATTATAGTTCCTTTGGGATAAAAACACAAGTATCACTTTCTATACATAAAGGGATGGCCCATTCACCATCATGAAACCGATCCCCCAACTCCACAAATTCAGTTTAGAACAATCCGTACCACAAGAGGGATTTGTAATAACAGGTGGGTTGGAATTTTCTTTGCCCGCACATAAATCAACAAATCATGACCTATACCAAAAAGCCTTTAACTGTATATTATTAAATTCTCTTTTTTACTGAAAGCCAGAGAACAACAGAAGTGCAAGACAAAAGAAGGCTGCCAATTTTAGATATAACCTTTCTTATTTTAGGGCATTTTGGACACACAAAACATCTTTGCTTTTTTCTCTGCGGGCTTAAGAATCTGGAAAGAGCACATCAAGTTATCATCCACACTCATCATCGCACCAGCATTGTCAAATTCACCACAATAGTTTGGAGCTGAAAATATCGTAACAAGTTGCCGCTCGGCAAAGAATTCATACCCATCCTCTACAACCTACAGAAAAATTATAATGTCAGTTTCTAGAAAAGGACAAAAAAGTTTACCCTTTTTCTTAGAGATGATGAATGACTGAAAGGGGGAGAGGGGGGGGGGCAAAACCATAGAGTGACCTGATGAGCACGACAAATAAGGTCCAAGTCATGCTTTGTTAAAAATTCAGCCACCTTATCAGGGCCAAAGGTGAAAGAGACTCCTCTGTCATTCATACCCCAACCTTTCACATCTCTACCAGGATCCGACCAAAGCAAATCACAAAGCAAGCCAGTGTCCGGAACAGCAGTCGGACGAGGCAGATTCCTAATTTGATCCAAGTTTGTGAGTTCAGGAGAAAGGCCACCATGCATGCAAAGAATTTTTTCATCAATCAGGGCTGCCACAGGCAGGCAGTTAAAACAGTCTGTAAACACTTTCCACAGCCGCACATTAAACTTCCTCTTACATTCATCATAGAATCCATATATACGGTTTATAGAAGCACATTCATGGTTACCCCTCAAAATGAAGAAGTTTTCTGGGTACTTGATTTTATATGCAAGGAGAAGACATATTGTCTCCAAACTTTGCTTCCTCGATCAACATAATCCCCTAAAAAGAGATAATTAGCATTAGGAGGTAAACCACCATACTCAAAGAGCCTGCCTTAAGTCACATCAATTGGGTGACTTCTTCATAGGAGCTTCAGTTTCCTCAATCATCATCTTCTTAGTAGTTATTGTCACAATCACAATTGTTTATTTCATGAACAGCAGAATGTCATGCAGAGTCTTATTTTGATTTTCTTGTTTAGGTACTTTTCATTTTTTCAAGAAATATTTAACTTTTTAGCACTAGTTGATAGAGATTACTCGTACAGTTAGTTAACTTAGTTTCAAGTAGTTCTTGGAGTGTTTGAATCGATAAGTTTCCAGCTGTAGGAACTCCTTCCTCTTCTTTGTATATATATGGGATGCATATCCCTCTATAATCTATGTTTTCCATAAGCATATCTTATACAAACAACAACTAATAAGCCTTTTCCCATGCTAGATGGGTCGCTACATGAATTTTTTGTGTCTGTAGAGATTGATCATGTCATACTAATCGTTAACTCAACACAAGCTAAATTATGCTTTATTGTTTCCTTCTAACACTTTTGTGGTCTTCCTCTTTTAACATTTTCACAATCTAGTTTCTCATACTTTCTTAAAAAAGCTTCCTTTAATCATCTTTCTATGCATCCAAACCATCTTAAATGATTTTTCCTCATTTTATCATCTATTGGTATCACTCCCAATTTGTTTCTAACAACCTCATTACATATATGGTCTTTCCCGGTGAGACCACTCAAAACCATACAACACAACGGGTTTAATTGTTGCTCTATAATATTTACCTTTCAACTTTAATGGTATCTTCTTACCACATAAAATACCTGATTCCTCAACATTTTAACCAACCTATATTAATTCTACGCGTCACATCTCTATCAATATTTTTTTCACTCTAGAAAACTTAACCTAGTATTTAGAACTTTCTTTATGAGGGATGCAATGTGTATCAATCTTAATTTCTATGTCATTTAAAGTAACCAAATGATCAAACTTCCATTCCATATATTTTATCTTTGTTCCAGTGTTATCTGTATCACATCGTATCGTAGGATATGGTACGATACGTATCGTATCGTGGGCCACCACAATACGATACACTCTATAGTATCGTAAAACAAACATTATCATTTTGTATTGTACGATACGAGCCGTATCGCACAATACAGAGCGTACCAAACGGAAACCCCCATTTTTGCGAGTTTCCTTGGTTTCTTCAGAGCTTTTTAAGCCTTCTTTCGGTGGTTCTTCCCCTCCTTGGTGTTTAAGGCTCCAAAAATGACCTCTACGGTATTCGTACAAGCATCCTAACTTGGATTTTGGTATATTTTTTATGTTTTTTTTTCATTTTTTTCCTTTGTATTTGTTGTTTTTTGTGTTATTTATATTTTTTTTTTCAATGACAAAATATGAAGTTATTAAGTGTGTGGATATGATTTTTATTGCATTCATGAAGTGGGAGACACTCTATTTTAGTGTTATTTTGAAGATTAGGGATTTACGAAATGCTTTTATTTTCAGGTTTTTTATTGAATTAAAGTGCACAAGTGAGATGGCAGGAAGGGGTGCTAGAGACTTCAATTCTAAGTCTGATGATCCAACATAGCAGTGGGGTACACCAGTTGAGGGTTTCAGATTAAAGATAAGATGTTTATTTTGTTAGAGGGTGGTTAGTGGTCGAATTTCACGGTTGAAACACCACCTAGCAGGAACTAGAAAAGAAGTTGCTCCTTGCACAGACAGAGTTAGAAGTTTGCCAGAAAGCATTAAATGGCAATGTTTTGAGATGATTGAGAGTATACAAGATAGGAGACAACAAAAGGATGATTTGGAGATGTTTTAGGAAGATGATGATGTTATTGGATTCACTGATAGTTTGCCTTCATATGCTAAAACAGAGATTGGTAGTAGCAGTTCACGACCACCTAGGAGGGGAAAGAGGGTTGCTGAAGACTTTGGAAGTGGTAGAAGAGCAAGTTCAGGAAAGAGTAGAGGAAGAGTTGCTTCTATCATACATTCATTTTTTCCTCCTACTACTACACCTGGTGCTCAACCTGAAATTCGTGTTGCTATGGCTTCAGAACAACTGCATGATTAGGCAGACCTTATAGTGGGCAGATGGTTTTATGATGCATGCATTCCATTTAATGCAGCAAACAATTTTCATTTTCAAGCAATGGCAGATGCAATTGCTAACATTGGTCAAAGATACAAGATGCCCTCCTATCAAAAGTTGAGAGGAAAGATCAAGTGGAAGAATATTGTTCGACTTTGAGAGAGTCATGGAAGGAGACAGGTTGTACTATCATGGCAAATGGATGGACAGATAGGCGAGGAAGGACCTTGTTGAACTTTCTTATATATTGTCCTAAAGGACTTATGTTTTTTTAGATCTCTAGACATGTCAAAGGAGAGGCACACTACAGAGATCCTACGACAAGAATTTGATAAGGTGATATGTGAGGTTGGGCTAGAATGTAGTCCAATTGATTACAGATAATGCAGCTAACTACAAAGCAACTGGGAAGGAGTTAGCTGATACTTATGGGACTTTCTATTGGATACCATGTGCAACCTATTGTTTAGATCTCATCCTTGAGGATATTGGTGAGATTGATGAGATAAAGGCAACAATTGAGTGTTGCCAAGATATCACAAAATTTATTTACAACCATGCATTTATTTTGTGTATAATGAGGAGATATACAGAAGGTGCAGAGCTTCTTCGAACAATTGTAACTCAGTTTACAACAAACTTCTTATCTGTATAGAGTAATGTGAGATAGAAGCAAGCATTGAAGAGAATGTTCTCTTCAGATAAGTGGCAACAATTTGCAGAGTTGCCTCAGAACAGAAGAAACCGAAAGTTGAATGAGATTTTTGAGATAGTCTTCAGGAGTACATTTTGGAATGCATGTGTTAGACTGTTGAGGATTACATGTCCATTAGTGAAGGTTTTGAGATTGACTGATAGCGAGAAGAAACCATCTATGGGCTACCTTTATGAAGCTGTAGATAGGACAAAAGAAGTCATTAGAAATAATTTTAATAGAAAAAAGAGAGATTATGTGCCCGTATGAAAATTTATTGATAATAGATGGAATAAACAATTACATCAGCCTATTCATGTAGCAATATATTATCTAAACCCATCATTCAGGTACTCAGCAAGCTTCAAAAGGGACGGTGAGGTTAATCGAGGCATCATTGATTGTATAGATAGATTAGTCCCTGATGAGAGCAGAAGAGATGCTATACATCGAGAGATGGAGATCTATGATAATGTTCTTCACTTGATGGGTTTGCCTGTAGCAATTCGCAATCGCACTACTATGCGTCCAGGTAAATTGTTTATCTTCGTATTTAAGTTTTTTAAATCAATACATCTTATATTATTGTGGATTATGTCTCTAATGTTTGTCTTTTACTACAAATGTTTGGTGGAATAGGTTTGGAACTGATTGCCCAAACCTTAAGGATTTTGTAGTCAAAGTTTTAAGTCAAACCTGTATTGCAACTGATTGTGAAATAAATTGGAGTGTCTTTGAACACATTCATACAAAAAAGCACAACAGGTTGGAACATAAGCGACTGAATTATTTAGTTTTTATTCGTTGTAACATACGCCTACGCGAAAGGTAATCTTGTATTACTTAGTACTTAAATTTTCAATTCAATAAATTGTTTTGACTTCAATTGTTAATATTATTTACTAATTGCTTATCTTTCTTTGTGGTAGGCAATTAAGAAAAGTAAATAGACAAGAAAGCCAATTTGATCCAATAAATTTGGATAATTTTAATATATTAGAAGACTAGATTATAGAAGACAGTGAAGAAAATGTCCTCCTAACTAAAGAAGACATTGCATGGATTAATTTGGAAGGAGCACAACAACAGTATCAAAAAGATGAAGAATTTTATTTTTAAGCAAAAGGTGATGATGATGAGGATCTTCAGCAAGGAGAAAATGAAGATTATTTAGTTGATGATATTGATTACAATTTATAAAATGTAAATGTATTTCATTTTTTGCTTTAAAATATGTAAATTTGGATGCAATTGTTCAATGTTGAATGCTCAATCTGTACTAAACTTTGCATTATATGAATTCAAAGCAATTATCAGATTTTTTCTAATTTTTCCTGATTTTTTTGGATTTTTTTTGGATTTTTACTAATTTGTCCTGACTTTTTAAATATTTTTTTATTTTTTTAAGTCAAAAGCATTTACTTTCTAACGTTTCTCTCAATAGTTTCAATTTCTTATTAACCTTTTCCTTATACTCATCCACTAATAAAATGTAATCCACGAATAACATACACCAATAGACTTCATCTTGAATATGTTTTGTTAGCTCGTCAATAACCAATACAAATAAATATGGACTTAAAGTTTATCCTTGAATTAATCCAATATTAACCTTAAAGAAATTCATCATTCCCTCATGGGTCCTAACACATGTTTGTACACTATCATACATATCTCTTATAAGATTGTTGTATGTCAAAAAAAATACCATTTCTTTCCAAAGTTCTCCGAGAAATATTTCTTGGCATCCTATCTCATGAGCTTTTTCTAGAAGATTCTTCTCTTTTATTCTAAAATGTTTGATAAAATGTCTCAACAGATGAATCGTATCAACACAAGCATACCTTATTCCATAGTAATTTATACTTTTCACTGGCATATCTTATATCAGAAATACATATAAATTATATATGTTCTTCATTTTGCTGCCTCAATTAGCATGCTTTTAACATTAGAAAAGACTAACAAGCCAAAACCAAGACTCCACTGAGAAAGCACCTTGTAGACCTAAAGTGAAATAATTAATCAGAACAACCAACAATGCAATCTACTTGCTTTCTTGTCTTCTATCCTTTTTGGGGTGCAGGCATGTAAAGGAGGATCTTACCACAGATTTTGATGGGGGCTTCGAGATCTAATAGATTGGGTTGCTGCATGAAGATTTCCCTTGATACGACGCACAGTTGCCGGACCTCGCTCTCCGAAAGCTGTACTTGCTTACCGGGCTTCGTTCTGCGCACTTCGAGCAGCCTATTGATGATGTCGTCCAGCACCAAAGCGTCCATTTCGGGAGGAGGTACGCACTTCGAACTAACCCAACCCCACTGCTTTCTTCTTCCCAACAAGAGCCCACTAACACAAAACAGGAGTGCCCCCTTAATAAGAAACCCTCGGAAATCGGCGGTTCTTTGTTCACATTCCCGGAATTAGAAAACGAAGAAGACTTACGACGATGGTAGTGACGGATTACGGAAAAACACCTCTCTTTCTCTCTCCCACTGCCAAGAGGAACCAAGAGAAGTCAGAGGAAGTAAAGAGAATGGCCTCTCTCTCTCTCACACACACACTTTTAAACATTACGCGCAGTCGCAGATGTAAGGTTGGGGGGAGTCCTTCTGACTGCTCTCCTCGCCGACGAGGGATGGCAATGGGGCGGGTAAGGGGTTCCACCCGACTCCGGTCCGGACGAATTTTTTCGTCCGGCGAGTCTCCAAGTCCATGCTCCGCATCTGTCTCGAGTCACCTCATTCAACCTACCTCACTACGCATCCGTCTCGCGTTTCTCGGTATTGTATGCAATTTTACTAAATTCTATAATAAAATGACAAAATAAATAAAAGAAACTTAAATATCTGATAGATAACCTGAAAATTCTAAGCCAGCACAAACCGGATATATGCTCAAATTCTTACTGTAGTTACTGTATAAATGAACTCTTAAGAATCTGAAAACGGGTTGCAAGCAGAGAACGGCTCATGATATCCTAACCCCGTTTGCCTTTAAAAGAAATTTTTTTCCTTTTGACAAACCAAGCTATCTAACAATCAAACCCTTAAATGTGATACAAGTTTGATTGTATGCCCTTCTAAGAGTAACTTGTGCACCAGTATTCGGATCGAGTGGAGACGAGCGAGACATGTAACTCAAAGGATTAGAGTACATAGTTATGAACCACGATGTGTGCCTCCTCAACCACAATAGGCTTAAAGGAAAATTCCGTCTTGGTTTTGGTTTTGTAAATCATAATCGAGATGGCGGATGCAAAGCTATGGAACTTAAGTGTAGGTGTTATGTTGAAATGGAATAGGATATCAACAGACAGTGGCAGATCTAGATTGAGCCATGGTGTGGTGGCCGCCCCACCTAAAATTCAAAATTTGAATGAAAACACTGTATATCGTGGTTGAATCTGTGATCCTAATGTATAGTTCGCCCCACCTTAAAGAGCCTCATGGCCTGTTCGCCTCACGGCTATTCCATATAGATTTCTAGATCCACCACTATCGATGGACTTGCTTTTGAGTGAGCTCATGTGCGAAGGAACTTTCAGTTTAGGAATTACCTCTTTGTCATGTAAACCAAGCGGATACAAAGTTATGAAACTTAAGTATAGGTGTTCTGTCGAAATGGAATATCATATCGACAGACTCGGGTTTGACAGAGCTCATGTGTGAAGGAACTTCCATTTCAACAGGTTTGGTTCTTAATTGGTCTCAAAGTTAAGCCAAACCCGACCCGATATGTTTCGGGTTTTAGGGTCTGTTGTGATTTCTGAACCAAGCCAAGAATGCTCATTAGACTTGATTAAAAGACTATCCATGTCATAAAACTAGCTTAGAATCCCAAGTGCATTGAGGCATCCAAAACATTAACCTTCAAAATACTCTCTTTTTTTGTTACAAGAGGAGGCCGAAGCCTAACACACAGGCATACACCCTCTGGGAGTCACACTCTCCACCAGCAACAATGGTGCTAGAGTGCCCTGAAATGCTGATTTTAAACTATGAAAGTCACCCGAACGAAGAAAAACAACTTGGGTTGTTTTCGACGTTCGAGTCCTGATCATATCCAAGTATCCAACTATTGTTGTATTTATGAAATTTATATTACGTCTTCATTTCAAGAATCTGAAATTGGATTCTGGGCAGATGAATCCAATTCATAGATTTTTAATCAGCATGTTCTTCTAGCAGGTCTCAGTTTTTAAGTCCCTAGATCCTGCCAAGCGTAGCTTTAGAAGCAGTGGTTGAAGATCAATGGCTCTTATTGGACCTATCAATGAAATATACATTTGCAATACAACGACACAATCTTATTGGACCTATCAATGAAATATATATTTGTAATACATTGATACAATCTTATCAAAGAAAACAATATAGGTCCATTTTATGCTAAAAGGGTTCGTTAGTTGAATTATAAATAAGTTAGGGGGATTACTAAAGACACTCCTTTTAATACATACTCTCTAAACCCCCCAAAATCCTTAAATTGCTTTTCCATTAAGCACACACTTGCTCCTCCTTGTATACCATGGAATAGAGGAGAGATAACTCAGACACGTCTCTTCTTCAAAGAAGATGTGCCCTAGGTGCATTTCTTTTTTAAAAGAGCAACACCCTTAAGTTTGTCTCTTCTTAAAGGAAGATGTGCACTTCTTCTTTTAAAGAGAGATGCGCACTTTGTGCATTTGCCTTAAAGAGGATATGTGCATCTCGTACATCCCTTCTTAAAAATAGATACATGACTCCCACATCTCCCACATCTCTTTTTTGAAAAGACAGGAAAAAGGGGGGCCTTTCATGGCGATGCGGTTAAGACAAAAGGGTAGCTCCAGTAGGCAACGAGCTCTAACCACATTAGATGAAGCACATGAGAAAGGTGTGGCAAGCATCAATAGTATGAGAGATGGTGATGGAGAGAGACATAATGAACTCAAACGACAAGAGGGAGAAAGAGAAAGAAAGAGGTGTGGCAGCTGATGGCATGAGAGAATCAATGGAGGAGAAAGGCACAACAAGTAGGTTTCGATTTAACAAGATAGAGAGTGTAGGAGAGAGTAAAGGGAATGAGAGGAGAGATAGGTATGTGTAAACAAGAGTAAAGTGGGAAAATGGGAGTGTGCTTAGTAATTAGGGTATGTACCCAGTGAAAACGTGTTATTATATGTATCTTCTACTTTATGCTCATGAGAAAAATGTTGACATTTGATTTGGAACGAAAAACCCTTTGGCCAACCTACCCCCATCCAATCCTTACCCATTATTCTCTCTCTATATGTATACAAAATTACAACTTATAGATAACATATACCAGAATAATTTTTTCAAAACCTCTTCTCATTAGTAAAACTTATATTTTTTGCGACTGAAGGTGTTAGTTCACCTGGCACATATATGATTTTGAGTTCGACTCTCAAGGCATGCATACATGGCTTCGGCCTTTCTATTGTTGAAAAACACTCCACATATTTTTTTTTTCATAATGAGAAGGGTATACATGCCTAATATATCGGATTCGTAAGTCCAAAGGCTGATTGTACAATGTTTCTTTTTTTCTTTCTCGTATGTCTTCACCTATGGTAGACCTTATTAGGTAAGGTTATGTCGAGACATTGGAAATCAGTCTGGACTTCTTGGACTTAAGTGTATGAATACAAAATTAGATCTAATATATACACCCTAATGATTGAACTCAGTTCCTGCATCTTGTAAGTCCAGAGCCCTTCCTTTACTGTCTTGAGCGCATCATTTTTTCTTGATTTTTTTTTTTGTCACAAGAGAAGGCCGAAGCCTAACACTCACCCACCACGAATGCACCTTATGAGAGTTAAACTCCCACCAGCAGCAACGGCACTAGAGTGACTTACAGTTGAGCTAACGCTCTCGATGCAATTTTCTCTCTAATATTTGGTTGTGGTTACAAGAGGAGGCCGAAGCCTAACACCCACACCCATACATACACATGCACATGCATCCAATGGGAGCCGAACTTTCACCGCAGCTACAGCGAGCTAGCGCTTTCGGTGCATTCTCCCGATATTTTGCCTGCCCGGCTTTCTTTTAAACTTTTCAAGCGTCGATCTTAACTTCATAAGCCCCTGCGCATCAGCAAGAAGCGTGAGTTATATCGCGGAAATAAGCGGGAACCAGTGACCATCATCCTTTTCAAGATTTTCTTTCTCGAGACAACCTGAGCAAAGAAGACCGTCGCTGCCGACGTCCTCGATTCCTTCATCCTTTCTTCCGCAGACGGTTCGTATCTAATGAATCGGATGCAGATGCGGTTCTTTTAATTTATTTGGTTATTTTGTTTCTTTCTCCATGGTGGTCTCTTATATTGTTTTCTTTGGACCTATATACAATATTTTAACGACTTTTAGGCCAATATATCGGTATGGTTTCTCCTCTTTGTCACCCGAGTTCTCTTTTTGGGTGGAATTGCATATTAGTAAATTGTTTCATCACAGAGGCGTTTTTCCATAACCTCTGATCTTTTCACATTGAATTATCTGAATGAAGTTCACCTGTTTGTCTTAAGAGCTGCCTGTGCCCTTCTTGTCTAGTTTACGTAGAAAATGGTCTACGTGAACAAAGAGGTCGACAAAAGATTTATGGATGCTATCTGAAATGGCTTCTTTTTCAATAATGTGGTGTTAATCAGTGACCAACAATCCTTGTTGTTGTATTATGGGTCATCTGCTTCATAAGAAATCTGCTGCGTTGGGTAATACTAATACTTAGTGGCGGATGGTACTAAAATGCATAAGTTGAGGAGTTATCCCCGAGGTGGGTTTGGTCTGTTCTTGAGGATCTTTTTTTTCTTCTTTATTCGTCTTATACGGATTTTTTTCACAGAATTTCTTTACGTATAATACTAACATTTTTATGTGCCAACCTGCGCCTTGTTTCACTATTTCACGTGTAACAAAAGTAGGTTGGCGTGATCCTTCAGCTCCATCTGAGAGTGTGGAACCCTCCAAATGTGATTTCAGATCATACGGGATGGTCAGTTATCTGAAATCACAGCTTCAAAAATCACAGTAGTGACTGGTAGATTGTACCTGTGACACAGAAAACCGTACCCTTGGACCCTAGTATATTACCTTTTGTCTGCAAGATCTTTTGCGATTAGTTAGAACTTTGAAGACACTTTGTCATACCTAGTTTGTCGATTATCAATTGTTGATACAAAAGCTATCTGCTAATGGCTTAATTGCCGATTCCAGTCCTCTTTAACCTGGTTTTATTTTGAGGCTTTCAAAATCTGTCAGAGTTTAGTCAGCGATTATGTTTCTTTGTCGGAGTTTTTTCAGACCAGTCTGTTGGTTTTGGCACCCTACTAATTTGCTTTTTTGGTGATGTTATGAATTGATTCATGAAAGAAATGAGCAAGACGTTCAAGCAAGAAGTGGATGCCGATGGCATCAGTAAGAAATTATGCAGCGAAATTTATGATCTTAAGAGTGAAGAATTTGGAATTCATTGGAAGGAACAAATTCCAGATTATGGTTTCTCCTGCATGAACCAGAATGAAACACGGAAGAGGCTGCCTCTTGAACCAGTCGTTATAAAAACAGATAATTTTGGTTTACGAGAACAAATCCAAAGATGTTCTTCTGAACTAGAAGACCAAGATGTGGATGAACAACACGGATACAGTATGCAGTCGATATTTTACAGAGATCAAAATAATGGTGAAAGCTGCTCAGGCAATGGTGAAGGAAAGAGCATTTCTTATGACAAATCCACCAACAACGTTGATAATCTGAGAAAACCAACAAGAAAACAAGCCTTCGAAAAATCTGTTTCTTCTTTGAAATCTGAATCCTCTAATGGCAGTCTAAAGCCATGCTGCAATGGATATAGAAGCTCTGAAGCGCTGACAAATGATGGAGATGCTTCGGTGTTGCCTTCGATTACAGGGGATTCTGCCAAACGACCGCGCGGTGGGTGGGAACCTAAGAAAGAAGGTGATGGAGAAACAGCAGAAGGGGATGCAGGGGTTAAGCAGAAGAGATCCAGATGGGCTGATGATGAGTCAAAACTAAAGATTCTGGGTCCAATTCAACTGCCTAATTTCACCATCAGCCATACTGAAGCTGAAGCTGAAGCTGACCCTGAAGTACGGATGCTTAAGAGGCAGCTCTTAGAGATAGGCAGAAAACTGCAGAGTGGCAATAGTCTTGACCTTGTGAAAGGTGGACCTTGGTCTCCTTCGCCAAAGCCCATTCATGATAGTTTAGGTGTCAGACTAAATACCAGGGAGTTTATAATCCTTGAGAAACTAGCACAAACAAGACACAAAATCATTTCGAAGTTGATTGAGAAGAACCCCACATTTAAGCCTCCTGCCGATCACAAGCCCCAAAGGGTCTACAAGAAGCTTTACATACCCATTAGAGAATACCCTGCTTACAATTTCATTGGCCTTATAATTGGACCAAGAGGAAACACACTAAAGAGGATGGAAACGGAGACTGGAGCAAAAATTGTCATTCGTGGTAAGGGATCTGTCAGAGAAGGCAAATGTCAGCAACATCATCACATGAAGCCTGATTTCGTCGAGAATGAAGATCTGCATGTCTTGGTTGAAGCTGATAACCATGACTCACTGGACGCTGCTGTAAGTATGCTTGAAAAATTGCTTGTTCCTGGAGGAGTCCTTCATAAGCACAAGCAGACCCAGCTTAGGGAGCTTTCTGCAATTAAAGGCACTTTCAGAGATGCTGATTTCTACAAGTCATGCATTGAGCAGGGACACATGCAATATACTTGTCGTCATAAAAGTTCAACCTATCCAACTGATGCTGTCTGCTGTATGTGCGACAACTGTCATCATCCCTCCACACATTGCCCTTCAAAGGTGCTGAAACAAGTCAACAGAATGGATGATGAATATCACTCCTTCCATTCTGAATTTAGTGGTGGAGGAAGAGGAATCACAACTGTTCAATCTGACACTGAAAATCATCCTGTTGCTCCTATTGCACCAGGGGCAGGAAGTTTGTCGTTGGTTACTTCGTGTTGCAACTCATCTGCTATGTCTGGCATTGCTTCTTCTCCGGTAGCAGATTGCAAATTCAGCAAGAAAATTTATGAAACAAAGTTATATGTCGGATATTTGCCTCAAGCAGTGGATGATGAGCAGTTGATTCATCTATTCTGTCCTTTTGGAAAGATAATTGAAGCAAAAGTGATCAAGGACTGGAAGACTGGTTTAAGCAAAGGCTATGGTTTTATAAAGTACGCAGAAAAAGAAGCTGCATCTTGTGCTGTCATGCGTTTGAACGGGTTCAGGATCAATGGAAGAGTTCTTGCTGTTAGAATTGCAGGGAAGGCACCACCAGCTTGTGCCCCTGGATATGGTTCAGGTGTAGGCATTAAACAATCTGCTTCTGTTTCAATATCATCATCAAACACCAACTCTATGGCGCACCCTGTGATCCGGTACTCTGTCTTGCCTGCTTCTCATGGTGAATATTTTAGCGATATTGAAATGGGAATGCCACAATTTTCTGGATATGTGGATTCATTCAGTAGACAGAGATCTTCTACTTCCTGCTATGGTCCATGCATCATCCCGAAGACATATCCACCTCATGCCACGGTTCCTTGTGATGTAAGTTCAAAATATTGTGGTGATATTAACAGCACGAGTGATCATTGTTCATATAATCCAGCACTTCCATCTGCTTCATCAGATGTTCTATTACCTTAACTCCGTCCACATCCCTGGGATTCTATTGCTGCTCCACTCGTGCAATAGCTCAAACTACGAAAATTTCACGCCAGAGATGATATGTTAGTCGTTTTGTGGTGCTGTTTACTTTGTAACAGCACAGGAATGAAGTTACGTATTTGGGTTTATGCTGCAAAACTTGATTACCTTCACAATGATTCGACAAAGAGATGCCGGTCGATAAAGGTTGGGAGAAAAAACACTTAATGATTCTCGATGTGTTTGGTCTAGTGCTGGCATCACTCATTACAGACATCTTCATGTTACTCAGCTTTATAGTCCATGAGTTCATAACGTTTCTCCAGAGAGAGGGAATATGTGCTGGTTTCTATACACTGTAAGCGTACTTCAGTTCAGACAGATGGCTCCAATGAGGAGATGTGTGTTTGTTTCTGTACACGAAAACCATACATCGGACAGATGAACACCATACATCGGATAGATGAACTTATGTAAAGCTAGTTCTTTTCTAAGCCATAATATGCAGCGCTGTTCTTCAAGGAAATTAGGCGTTCATAGATGATGAGTTTGATCTGTTACATCTTTTTTAGTTTTGTTTGTAGTGTTATTCTTTCTCCTGATTGTTCCTCAGGTTGTTTGACTTCACTATTCTGATATAGTCCGTAGCGACATATTTAACATAAAAAAACATTTAAGAGTAGAGGAAAATAGATCAACAGCAAGGGTAAATTTAGGTAAACACTAGAGGAAGCCTTACTGTTCATTGTGTACTTCAGTAATCCAAACTGACCTTACACACAAATGGATATAGATATAGACAGATGCATAGAGCTATTTCTTGGCTCCCACTCCACCGCTAGTGGAGTAGTAGATATACATAGACAAGATTCACATGGTTTAGAGAGCTATTTCTCGCCTTCTACTCCATCACGGCTGGTGAAAACAATTTTATATATATAACATGTCAAAGTAATACCTTATTCTGCTCGGTACCCTTGAACAGGCTTCATATCAAGCTCCAATAGTTGGATCGTATCTGTGATGTAAGGTGTCACAAATCATCAAAAAAACATCTCGTTCGTGTCATCAACAATGCCGTATTCAGTCCTCCATGAGAAAGGTATGGCAAACCAGATGCAATGGAATTCCAACTAGAAAGTGGTCCTTGAACTCAAAGCACTGTTGGTGCTCATCTCCGCATTGCATGTGTTACGCATGGAACATAGAGCCCATCTCTCTCTCAAGTGTCATGTACGTAGGGGTGTTCATGGGGTGGGGGTCCCCTGCTCCCCACGGAGCCCCTCCCCGAATGGGGCGGATTCCGGGCCCCATTTACAATTCGGGACAGGGGCCGGGGAGGGTCAAGATGATCCCCGTGGGGATCGGGGCGGGGACAGGGACTCTAGGTCCCCGCCCCATGGACCCGTCTCGCAGAGCCTGGGTTATGAACCCGCTTTCAAGATCTATATCCATAGATCCAAATTATAAATACGCATTTACAAACCCTAAAAGGAAACAACTGCGACTCTCTATCGACACTCGGTGGACGACCAAACCAAGAGTTACTAACTTGCTTGCTGCTGCGACTCTATTGGTGCTCAGTGGAAGACCAAGAGGCAAGAGCTCTCAGTCTCAGGTCAGCGTGATAGCGTCTCTCTTATAGTGACGACTGTAAAACGTCTCTCTCAATCCCTTTTCTGATTATAAGTAACACGTGAAATGTATATGACGCCATGAGAAATGCAAATGAAAACAAAATACAAAATTGTTCCTTTGAGTAAAAATGACTTTGGAACTTCAATAATTATTGTCATGTTCGTATTGCGAATTTGCAATGTATCTGACTTCTAATTCATTGATATTTCCTAAGATGCATAGTTCTAATAACAACTACTGCCAATACCAATCACTATAAAACTTCCAAGGTTCAGACTAAACAACAGATTAAAAAACATGTGCTATGGAATCATGTAAAGTACGTACTTATTCTCATTCATGCCTATCAATCTTATCCCGTGTCATCTACGGTGTGATATGATATAGGCTCCTATATTGCCCAAGCTAGTGTATCGTGTCGTATTGTATGATATGATATTGTATCGCTCGTATCGTACGATTGGGTGATATGGTCAGGGACCATTTAAACAGTACTTGCCCGAACAGAAACCCACAGTTTTGCGGGTTTCTAGCTTGTGTTCGCCTCTCTTCACTTCTTCCCAAAGCATCCTTCGGTGACTCTCCCCCTCCTTCGTATTCAAGGCTCGAAAAAAAGTATTATATGGTGCCCGTGCAAGGCTCCCAACTCGGATTGTAGTATAACTTTTTTATTTTTTGAAATTTTTTTCTTTGTATTTATTGCTTTTTATTGTTATTTGCGTTTTTTTCTTTTTGAATGATAAAATATGAAGTTATGAAGTGTGTGTATATGATTTTTATTGTATTCATGAACTAGGAGACACTCTATTTGAGTGTTAAATAAAGATTGAGGATTTATGAAGTGTTTTTATTTTCATATTTTTGATTTAATTGAAGTGCTCAATTAAGATGACAAGAAGGGTGTTAGAGACTCTCAATCTTGATCTGATGATTCGACATGACAGTGGAGTACAATAATTGAGAGAAACAAATTGAAGATTAAATGTTTATTTTGTGAGAAAGTAGTTAGTGGTGAAATTTCACGATTGGAACACCACCTAATAGGGACTAGGAAAGAAGTTGCTCCTTGCACGAGCAGAATTAGAAGTTTGTCAGAAGCCATTAAATGATAATGTGTACAGATGATTGAGAGCATAAATGAGAGGAGACAATAAAAGAATGATTTAGGGATGTTGATACTATTAGATTGGGTGATAGTATTCTTTGAGATGGTAGAATAGAGGTTGATAGTAGTAGTTCTTGACCACCAACTAGGGAAAAAAGGGTTGTTGAAGATTTTGCAAGTGGAAGTGGTAGAAGAGGAAGAGTTTTTTATGACATACATTCATTTTTTTCAACTAGCACTACACATGTACTCAACTTGGAATTCGTGCTGCTATAACTTCAGAACAACTTCATGAGCTGAAAGACCTTGAAGTGAGCAAATGGTTTTATGATACATGCATTCCATTTAATGCAGCAAATAATTTTTATTTTCAAGAAATAACATATGCAAATGCTAATATTGGTCTCAGATACAATATGCCCTCTTATCAGAAGTTGAGAGGAAAGTTATTAGATAAGACTGTCCTTGAAGTGAAAGAATATTGTTCAACTTTGAGAGAGTCATTAAAGGAGACATTATGTATTATTATAGCAGACGGATGAACAGATAGACGAGAAAGGACTTTGTTAAACTTTCTTCTCTATTGTCCTAAAGAACTTATGTTTTTGAGATCTCTAGACATGTTAGAGGAGAGGCATACTGTAGAGATTCTAAAGCAAGAGTTTGATAATAATTTGTAGAGTTGCCTTAAAATAGAAGAAACATGTGCTTTATATACATATAGATATATGGAATCATGTAAAGTACATATTCTCATTCATGTCTATCAGTATTATCGATTACTCAAAACCATGATGTACACATCTAAAAAGCTAAAATGATATATTTCATGCTTCTTTACGGTATAAAGGTAACAATGTATCTAAATAGGCCTTGACCGACCATTTTCGTCATTGTTGATCACCTTGTTTGTCACTAGAAGATACTTCTTCCTGATGGACATATGTTCCAGTTTTTCATAATATATATACTTCAGTCAGTCTTAACTTGGGCTATGATTAATTCATCTAAACTAGCTCTTTGTGTTATGATTGATAGATAAAAGTATCTTGTTAGTTGTTACACTTCATAGTATATATCATTTTTTATTTGTGTTCACACTCACACTTAGATAACCACATTAAGTGAGATCAATCTCAAATTCCTTTATTAAGCAAAATGTTTGACCAAGAATAAGTACCTACTGTAGCTTCAAACCTTAAGTCACTCATTAGTACATCGAAGTCACATGTTCTCATCATTCAACTCCAACTATCGATTCAATTTTTCATGTGTTGAGCAACCTACCCAAAACAAAAATCATACAACAACAAAAACAACTAAGCCTTTTCCCATACTAAACGGGGTCGGCTACAAGGATTCTTTGTTTCCACATAGCCCTATTATGTGTTACTTTAGCAGTTCACTCACAATAAGCTAGATCATTCTTTATTGTTTCTTTTCAATACTTTTGTGGTCATCTTCTACCTCTTTTAATACTTTTGAAATCTAGTTTTTCATACCTTCTTACTGGTTCATCTTTTGATCTTCTTTCTATATATCCAAACCACCTTAAATGATATTCTCTCATTTTATCCTCTATTGGTACCACAAATAATTTATTTCTAATAACCTCATTATGTATACTGTCTTTTCTTGTATGACCACTCATCCATCTCAACATCTTCATTTCTGTCACATACATCTTTTGTACATGTTGATGATTAATTGCCCAATACTGAGAACCATAAAACATGGCAGGTCTAACTGCTGCTCTATAATATTTACCTTTTAATTTTAATGGTATCTTCTTATCAAAAAGAATACTTGATGCTCCTCTCCATTTTAACCAACTAGCATTAATTCTATGCATAACATCTCCATCAATTCTTCCATAATAACAACAACAGCTAAGCCTTTTCTCATACTAGACGGGGTCAGCTAGATGGATTCTTTGTTTCCACAGAGCCCTATCATGTGCCATGTTAGTAGTTAACTCACAATAAGCAAGATCATTCTTTATTGTTTCTTTCCAACACTTTTGTGGTCATCCTCAACCTCTTTTCATACTCTCCAAATTTAGTTTTTCATACCTTCTTAAAGGTTCTTCTTTTGATCTTCTTTCTACATGTCCAAACCATCTTAAATGATATTCTCTCATTTTATCCTCTATTAGTGTCACTTCTAATTTGTTTTTAATAACCTCATTATGTATACGGTCTTTTCTTGTATGACCACTCATCCATCTCAACATCTTCATTTCTGTCACAAATATCTTTTGTACATGTTGATGATTAACTGCCCAACACTCAAAACCATAAAACATGGAAGGTCTAATTGCTGCTCTATAATATTTACCTTTAACTTTAATGGTATCTTCTTATCACAAAGAATACCTGATGCTCCTCTCCATTTTAACCAACCAGCATTAATTCTATACGTAACATCTCCATCTATTCTTCCATCACTCTGAAAAATTAATCCTAGGTATTTAAAACTTTCCTTTTGGGGGATGCAATGTGTGTCAATTTTAATTTATATGTCCTCTAAAGTAACCAAATGATCAAACTTACATTCCATATATTCCATCTTTGTTCTATTAAGTCGGAGGCTTTTGCTTTCTAATGTTTCTCTCCATAGTTCCAATTTTCTATTAGCTTTTTCCTTAGACTCCTCGACTAACACAATGTCATATACAAATAACATACACCAAGGTACTTCATCTTGAATATGTTTTGTTAACTCATCAATCACCATTATAAATAAGTATGGACTTAAAGTTGATTCTTTATGTAACCCAATATTAACTTCAAAGAAGTCTGTCATTCCTTCATGAGTCCTCACACATGTTTTTGCACCATTGTACATATGTCTTATAAGGTTAATGTATGTCAATGGGATACCTCTTTTTTTGAAGGTTATCCAAAGAACTTCCCTCGATACCCTATCGTAAGCTTTTTCTAGATCAATAAATATCATGTGAAGGTCTTTCTTTTTTGCTCTAAAATGTTTTATAAGACGTCTCAAAAGGTAAATCGCTTCAACATTAGATCTGTCTAGCATGGATCCAAATTGGTTTTGTGTTGTACTTGATACTTGTCTTAACGTCCGTTCGATAATTCTTTCCTATAATTTCATAGTATGGCTCATTAACTTGATACTCTCCTTTATTCTGAATATTAGTATTTTTATATAAGGTTAAAGTTGATCCTTCATGTATCCCAATATTAATTGAATACATTGGTAGAAATTATGGTTTATATATTTTTCTAATTTGGCTAACTCTCCTAAGCTAATACTAACATATTTATTTTCATTAAAAAGCTTATAAAAATAGTTTTTCCTTCTATTTCTTATATCATCATTTGTCACTAGAATTTTTTCATCCTCGTCCTTGATACATCTAACATAATTAAGATCTTTAGTTTTCTTATCACTAGCCCTAACTATCCTAAAAATATCTCTTTCACCCTCTTTTGAGTTGAGTTTTTTATATAAATCCTCCCAATTTTTAGCTTTTTCTTCACTAACGGCCTTTTTCGCTTTCTTCTTTGCTTTCTTATAATCCTTTAAAATTTCACTAGTTTTCTTAGCATAATGTAATTTGTAACATGCTCTCTATGCCTTGATTTTATTTTGTACTACATTCTACCACCAAGCTTCTTTTTGTGAACACATCTTTCGTCACTTTCCTAATATGTATAGCCATATTGTTCCACATATCATAAGGTGTACCAACATAATTTCAAACATCTTCTTGAAGGACTTTATGTTTAAATATATCTTCTTTCTCACTTTTGAGGTTCCGCCATTTAATTCGAATAACTCAATGCACTCTTTTCTTCTTTGTCCATTTTTTATTTGTAAATTCATAACTAAAAGTCGATGTTGGGTGATTAAGCTTTCTCTTGGAATTACCTTGCAATCTTTACAACACACTCTATCTTTTTTTGTACAAATAAAGTAATCAATTTGTGTTTGTGATAAGCCACTCTTATAACTAATTAAATGTTTATCTCATTTTTTGAAGATTGTATTGACTATAAAGAGATCAAATGCCACAACAAAATTTAAAATCTCCCTACCTTCCTCATTTATATCTCCAAAACTAAAGTTTCCATGAATACCTTGATATAAACAAATCATCTTCCTTTGTGGAATCCTTTCAATCACCTTATCTAACTCTTTCCCAAAAGCTATTATCATACTATCTTCTAGTCCTATTTGGGGTGCATAAGAACAAATTATATTCAAAACCTCTGCTCCTAACACTAATTTCAACATCATGATTCGGTCACCATTTCGTTGTATGTCTACTACACTATCCTTTAAATATTTATTTATAATAATACCAACTCCGTTTCGAGCATTTTCCTTACCAGAGTACCATAATTTAAAAGTTGTATATTCTGTCTCTTTCGTTTTTTCTCCAACCCATTTTGTCTCTTGTGAACATAGAATATGAATATTTCTCTGAATCATAGTATCTATCACCTCCATTAGTTTACCGGATAATGTTTCAATATTCCAAAAATCAATACAAATCTTATTATCTAGGACTAGCTTCCTAACCCTGTATCCGTCCATATTGAAAATGCAGAGACCCTCTCTGTAAATTATTCACTACATTCGGGCGACAATGTAGCGGGACTAACTTCTTTACCCTCACCCGTCCATAATGTGAGAACCCTCTCTGCAATTGATTCATTACATACGGGCGAAAATGTAGTGACCCTTACTTACTTATCACTACATTCGAGCATTGCAGCGCGTCGTTAGGCGGGAACACCCCAAAACAATGCTCATAATTTGTGTAATCCATGGTATAAAAATCTGCTCGCTGTCGGAAGCCTAACACAACCCTCCTCCTTTATATGAGCTTGGGACCGGAAATGCAAGAGTGATCCCTTACATGGTTGGAGTTTCCAAAAAATTAAAAGCTACCACTACTTAAAATAAATAGCAATAATCATAAAACAAAAATTATAAATAAATTAAATCTTATTCACTCTAAAAGAAAGAGAACTCCCATATTGAAGAAATTAAAAGCTACCACTACTTAAAATAAATAGCAATAACCATAAAACATAGCAAAATTATATGCCATGTCTCAACAACTCTCTCTCCAACTTTCTCCTCCTCTCTCTCTCACCTAATTAATGAGATGGGTCCATCTCCTCCATGTGAGGAGGAACCCAACAAAAGTTTCTCGCAACAGTCTTCAGGATCACAATGTTGCGAATGGGAACAAAGCGTTGTGTTTCATAACGAACCAAATTTGAGATTGAGTTTGTTTTGCCGATCAAGTATAAATGCCCTCTTATAATTTGTACTTGTTTTTTTTTGGAAAGAGCATGTGCCACTGCCATCAATTACATGTGTTACTAGTTGGAAGCAAAATTAGAAAAGAAATCACTTAATTCCCCTTCAAAAAAGAAAAGAAACAGGGAAAATCGCACATCATACTGTCATAAATTGCATTAAGAGTCTGCAGTTTTCCGGTTTATTACTCAGTATGATGTTCCTTCATTTCAAAGTAGTACAATCACAACAACGACTGTTATCATAATTGAGTTGAATCGGATCAGACATGAATTGAATCAACAGGAATTCGATTCCAGAGAATTGGTTCTACTGATTCTTTGGATCATTGTGCTAAACGGTTTGATTCGGACAAGAGTGACTATCCAAATTATATTATCATGTGTGCACCTATATGCTCTTGAGGTATTATAGTCGAACATTATAAATTCTTTCCATTGTGGTACCACTAGTAAGGTATACTTGTTTATCAGCAGCAGCAATTGCTCACCTTCAAGGGAGCAAAAACAACTTCTGTCAATGATTCAACGTGATAGTTTGGAACTCCAAAAGAGACGCTTGTTTACCCATATGTCTGGGGAAATTGCCTACTGGTTTTCTAATAGCAGTGAGTTTATTAGGGGCCCTTGTTACTGTTTCAAGAGCAATAATTGGTGAATTGAAGTTGTCCTTCAAATAAGGATCATGCCAATTTTGTGGACTGTGGGCTAATTTTGAAAGCATGATAAAGACCCTGAGTGTACTTTTTCTGGCTACATCTCGAAGCAAAGCGAAGGTTAACACACATGCGTGCACCCCTAGAGTCAAACTCACCTGCATTATGGGAGAGAGAGCCATGCCACGTGAGCTAGTGAGTTGGGTTGCGAGTGTACTTCTATCTTGTATTCAAGGATTTTACGTGTAGGTTGAAAATTTAAGGGAACACGTAACACTTCAAATGGAAACTTTCCAATTTCTCCTCTCTCCATGTTCCGTTTAGTGGGAACAGTGCACAACTTGGTACTCTTTAATAACATTAGAAGGGTTGTGAAATCACAAATAGCAGAATAAAACAAGTGCCACATCCTTTGTTTTTGTTTGATATGGGATGTAACATCATCATATTACAAGGGAAAAGTGTTGAAAAAACTGAGGTGAAAGACTATGGGAAAACACTATTCTCGGATAGAGGCTATGGACTATAGAGAGAATGTTTGTATTGCTTAAAAAAGCTTGCATCCCATTACAAATGACTTGTACATATATAGGCATACATATGGAGGTCTTTTTAAGCTATTAAATATTCAAAATTATGACTTTACTAGTTCCACACTTGACTACATTTTTCTCATACGAATTTAACAAACCTAGCTTGGAACTTACAAAACTCCATTGAAAATTCAATTTCTTAACTCCATACATATTTTCAATGTATAGGTAATCACAATGCTTAACTTCACATATATTTCCCATGCAATGGGAGACCCAAGATTTGACCTATAATAATTCAACATATGTTTCTTAGGTAGAGACAATTAAAAAACTTTAAAAATTAAGTTTACTTCTCAACACTGCCCTTTAAACTTAATTTTTCTTTCATCCTTCATGTTGAGCAAATGTTTATGCTTTATGTATAATTCAACCTTGCCTGGTATGAATATATCTGAAATTTGGTCATGTGTCTTCACATAAATAATATGATCCCTTAAGAAGTGGTATCAAGTACCGATATGTTTGCTTCTTTCATCATAGCAGATTCTTTGCGAGCTGAATTACTGACTTGTTGTCTACATATATAGTTATGGGCTCCTTTTGAGTGAACTGAATTATAGAAAGTAAATTTCTCAACGAAATTGCATGGAAAACACATGATGAAGCCACCACATACTCTTGGTTCACATGTTGAAAGAGTGACAATCCTTTGTTTCATAGATAACCAAGTGAAAGTGGTACCACCCATGAAGAAAATGAATCCGGTGTACTATTTCTATCATCAACATATCCACTCCAATCACTATCACAATATCCTAAGATGAAAATTGATAGCATGTGCATAAAACATATCATAGTTGGAAGTACCTTTAATGTAGCATAGAATTCTTTTTGTTGCTTTCAAATGAGTTGTAGGGTACTCCATAAATCAACTAATGACCCCAACTCCATAGATAATGTCTGGCTGCATACGCGTCAAGTAACGAAGGATTCCAACAAGACTCATATAATAAGCGGTTCACCAATTCAACTTTTTGTCCCACAATCCATCAGTGTGTTAACTAGATTGCAACCATTCATCTTAAACCTTTTAAGCATCTCATTTACATAGCAATTTGTGAATTGAAGATTCTATTTTCATTTGTCTCACTTCAATCCCGAGAAGGTAAGACATGAGGCCACCATCTATCATATCAAACTCCTGAACCATATTCTTCTTAAACTCTTCAAATATCGTGTAATTATTGTCGATAAAAATTAAATCATCAACATATATGTATACAAGTAAAATGCCACCATGCTTATAAGTTTTAGGGTAGAGTGCATATTCATATGAATATTTCAGAAAACCAACATCAACAAGATACTTATCAATTTCCTCTTCTACATAACCATTCAAAAACATAGATTTCACATTCATTTAAAAAAAAATCATTTATTTTGAGTGGCTAATAAAATAATTAACCTAATAGTATAAAGATAAGCAATGGGAGCAAATACCTCATCATATTTCATACCTTATTGTTATTTGTATCCCTTAGCTACCAAACAAGCCCAATGTCTTTGAACTTCACCCTTTGCATTCTTCTTTATCTTATAAATCAACTTCACTCCAATTACTTGATGTCCTTTGGGCAATGGTGCAAGCTCCTATATTTAATTTTCTTTATTGTATATATTTTTTTATCCATCACTTGCTTCCATTACTCATTCTTTAATGCATTTGCAAAACCAATTGGTTTACAATCACTAAGAAGATAAAATAAGAGGTAATTTTGATTATAAATACTACTTAGCAACCTTGTCTTTTAATTAAGACATTCATCTTCTTTATTTTCTCGTAGTAGAGTTGGTGGGTCTTCCACTGGTTTCTTCAAATTCAACAAGTAGAATTGAAATTTGTTCCTTTTTTTCAAAGCTCCAACATGCTTCCTCATTTAAATCAATATCTCTATTAATGATTTTTCTTCTATTAGTTAAATCATAGATCTTATATGACTTACTTGTAGCATCATATCTATTAAAGATATATTATTTGCTTCAATCATCAAGCTTGACCCTTCTAATAAGCTTGACTTCAAATGTTTCTCATTCGAGAGTATTTAGGAGTATCGCTTATTCTCATCTACAATAATAACAACAATAACAACTAAGCCTTTTCCCATACAACACGGGGTCAGCTACATGGATTCTTTGTTTCCACATAGCCCTATCATGTGTCATATTAGCAGTTAACTCACAATAAGCTAGATCATTCTTTATTGTTTCTTTCCAATACTTTTGTGGTCATCGTCTATCTCTTTTAATACTTTCAAAATCTAGTTTTTCATACCTTCTTACAAGTTCTTCTTTTGATCTTCTTTCTATATGTCCAAACTACCTTAAACGATATTCTCTCATTTTATCTTCTATTCATATCACACATAATTTATTTCTAATAACCTCATTATGTATATGGTCTTTTCTTGTATGACTGGTTTTGAAAGTGTGGTATGAATTATGTGTGGTCATCCACTAATTTATTCAAGAAAAGACCGTATACATAATGAAGTTATTAGAAATAAATTATGTGTGGCACCAATAGAGGATAAACTGAGAGAATATCGTTTAAGGTGGTTTGAACATATAGAAAGAAGATCAAAATAAGAACCTATAAGAATATATGAAAAACATATTTTGAAAGTATTAAAAGAGGTAGAGGACAACCACAAAAGTGTTGGAAAGAAACAATAAAGAATGATCTAGCTTATTATCAGTTAACTGCTAAGAATCCATGTAGACGACCCCGTCTAGTATGGGAAAAGGCTTAGTTGTTGTTGTTATAAATGAGAATAAGCGATAGTCCTAAATACTCTTAAACGAGAAACATTTGGCGTCATCCCATTCTAAGCTTCTTGAGGAGTTTTGTTTTTCACAACTCCTTGTAGGACTTCTATTCAACAAATATATTACACAAACTATCGCCTCTGTCCAAAACTCCTTTTGGCAACATTTTGGCTTTTAACATACTTCAAACCATATTAAGAATGGTCTAATTTTTTATGATTTTTCTTTTGAGGACTCTGTTTTGTTGAGGTGAATAAGATCCAATAAGCACATAATTAACACCATTCTCTTCATAATAGCTTCAAATTCTTTTAATGTAAGCTCCCCGCCATGATCCGATCTTAGTGCTTTCTTTCTCCTTCTCTATAAGATTTTTGAACTTCTTGAAGGAATAAAAAACTTCTATCCCTTTAAAAAAAATATACTCAAGTTTTCTTATTATATGCATCAATAACAGTAAGAAAGTATTTATGCTCACCACATGATAATTGTGTGGTCAGTCCGCATACATCCTTGTGAATGAGTTGTACAGGTTTGCTTATTTTCCATTGCAACTCTTTTAAAAAAGCGCTCCGATGTTGCTTGTCATAAATACATCCTTTACATAATTGATTTGGATGCTCTATATAAGGTAATTCAGTCACCATATGTTTTTGTAAAGATCTTTTAGACTTTCAAAGCTAACACGCGCGTACCCCAAATGCCAAAGCCATGGGTCTTCTTTAGCACAAGTCATCAAGCACTTAAATGATTCTAAGATTCAAAAAAACATTTGGTTCTTTGTCATCTCAACTTTGCAAAGCAACTTGCCCTCCATATCTTTTATTGAAAGACTTATTCTTCATATGGATTTAGTATCCTTTATTTAAGAGTTGTCCCAAGCTTATGATTTGGTGGCTTTTTCTAATAAACATTGGTGATGACTTGGTGACTTTCGATCTTTGTCCTAATTAAGATGTCACCGTTTTTCTTCATGAATATTTTAGATGAATCTCTAAAAGTAATCTCTTCATTTATAGATTTATCTACCTTCATACAAAGCTATTTCCTTCCACTCATATGGTTGCTAACACCAGTATCAAGATACTATGTCTTGTTTATACTATTTTCACCATCCTTGTATGCTAATAAGAGTACAAGTTCATCTTCATTCTTTTCTTCAACATAGTTGGCCTTTTCTTTGCAATCTTCACGAGTCTGATTCTAACATTCACTTGCATAATGACCATACTTTTTACACTCAATGCATTGAATTTTAATTTTGTTATGATGACCACCTCCTTGTGCAAAACCTCATTTTCTTTGTCCTCAATTTGAACTTGAAGCCTTTTCCTTTTCCTCTTGATTGTAAATACTTTTTTCTCTTCTTCTACCTCGACCTCTACCTCATTCTCTTTCATATTCTTCTCTTTGATCTCTTAAAGAGACATTCGATTGAAGCACTTGCTCCAATAGTTGGTTTTTCTCTTCATCAATCTTTGCTTATGGCTTGAAAGAATTTAATAAATTCATCCACCGTCATGGATTCTAAATCATTTGATTATTCAATGACTGCTATAATATAATCAAACTTTGAATCCATTGACTTTACTATTTTTTCTACGACCCGAGTGTCTTACCACTTTAGTTGGTTCACCATGATCAATACTCTTATAAAGTAGTTTGATACCAACTTATATTTATTCATTTGTAAGCATTCAAACTCTCCTCTAAGAGCTTGAAGATTTACTTTCTTCACCTTCTTAACACCTTTATAGGTGTTTCGAAGAGTCTCCAAAGCTTACTTTGTATTTATTGCAGTTGCAACCTTCTCGAAATCTCTATCATCAATTCCTTAAGAAGTGCTTTCATTTGAATACTCCATCTCTCATAGCATTCTTTAGTAAAGTCAAGAACTTGAAGTTGCATCATGCCGAAACTCATGTTAGGCCCTTATACCAATTATTGGAAAAACCAAGTAGGAGAGGTGAAAGATTATGGAAAATACTATGCTTCAATAGTGACTTTGAGCTATAGAGAGAATTCTTGTATTGCTTTAAAAAAACTTACACTACAAATGACTTCCACATATGTAGGCATATACATGAGGGTCTTTTTAGGCTATTAACTACCCAAATTTATGACTTTACTAGTTCCAAGCTTGATCACACATTTTGCATATGAATTTAACTAACCTTGAAACTTACAAAACTGCATTGGTAATTCAAATTCTTAATTCCATACATATTTTTAATGCATAGGTAATTATAATGCTTAACTTTACATATATTTCTCATTCATTGGGAGACCCAAGATTTGACCTCTAATAATTCAACATATATTTCCTAGGTAGACAACAACAACAACAACTAAGCCTTTTCCAATATTAGAGGGGGTTGGCTACATGAATTATTTGTTTCCACAGAGCTCTATCATGTGCTATGTTAGCAATTAACTTACAATAAGCTAGGTCATTCTTTATTGTTTCTTTCCAACACTTTTGTGGTTGTCCTCTACCTCTTTTAATAATTTTAAAATCTAGTTTTTCATACCTTCTTACATGTTCTTCTTTTGATCTTCTTTCTATATGTCCAAACCATCTTAAACGATATTTTCTCATTTTATCCTCTATTGGTGCCACTCCTAATTTGTTACTAATAACCTCATTATGTATACGGTCTTTTTTTGTATGACCACTCATCCATCTCAACATCTTCATTTCTGTCACAAATATCTTTTGTACATGTTGATGATTAACAACCCAACACTCAGAACCATAAAACATGGCATGCCTAATTGCTACTCTATAATATTTACCTTTTAACTTTAATGGTATCTTCTTATCACAAAGAATACCTGATGCTCCTCTCCATTTTAACCAACCAGCATTAATTCTATGTGTAACATCTCCATCAATTCAACCCTAGGTATTTAAAACTTTCCTTAAACTATCTTTTTCTTTTATGAAAAACCCTTTACAACCAATCTCTCCTTAAACTTATTGCTTGTTCTATCAATTTTATATTTCCTTTTTAGAACTCATTTACAACCTATGACTTTCCTTTCTTTTAGAAAATTTGCCAATTCTAAGACTTTGTTTTTCGCAAGGAGTTCAATTTCTTTATCCATGTCATTTTCCCAGTTTGTTGATTTAGACGAGTTAATAGCATGTTAATATGACATGTTATCAGTCAACTCATCTAAATCTATTGAATTAAACACTTCCTCAATGAAGTAAGTTGGATAATCCTTTAAGTAGGATCGATTGATTCTAGGTTTTTTTATGTATACTTAAAGTTTCAATACACTTAAGAAGGTCGTTTGGTTCAGAATCCATGAGTTCAAATGATGTATGTAAATCCACTAGATAATCAACGTATTCATCATCATTTTCAAGGATGTCATTCTTAGTTTCCTCTAAGAATTCAACATCTCTACTTAAACCATGGTCCTGTGATAAAAACGATATCCCTTAGAGCTTTTGAGATATTCCATAAAACTATATCTTAATAACCTATTGTCTAGTTTATTCCTATATTGATTAAGGATCTTCACATGTGCTATAGATCCTCACCTCCTCATATGACCCAAGTCAGGTTTTTCTCCAAACCACATCTCATATACTATAGAGAATACAACCTTATACAATACTATATTTAATATATATACGGTTATAGTTATTGATTCTCTCAAAATATCTTAGGAAGATAAACATCAATGAACATAGACCTAGTCATATTCAATAAGGTTATGTTATATCTTTATGCTATACCATTTTGTTGAGGTATTCTGGGTATGATATGTTTTTGGAAATACTAAAGTCTTTACATTATTTGAAGAATACTATAGAGGTGTATTCATTACGTTAGTTAACCCTTAAGACTTTGATTGTCTCCTTAATTGATTTTTAACTTCTTACTTATATTTTTTTAATACCTCAAGTGCCTTATATTTATGTGCTAATATATATATATATATATATCAAATAATCATCGATAAAAGTTATGAAATATACCTTCTCATTATGAAATCTCACCTTAAAGGGCCAATATAAATATGTGTGAATAATTTGTAATAAGATTGTTGTCTTATTTATTTCTTTGAGAAATTATTTTCAGGACATTTTTCATTGTATTCAGGCTTAACACTTATTAAAAGTATTTTCAAGAAAAACATATAATAAGTTAAAGTTGGTTAATTTTCTCAACTTATTCAAACTGATATGACCTAAGTGTTTATGCCACACATTCACATTAACTACATAGTTACAATCAATATAAGAAAAAAAGAATGATCATTTTCATTTACATTTAACTTAAACAATCCATGCTCAACATTTAATAAACCTGAAAAAATATCCTATCATGTTTTCCTATAGTAACCTTGTTGGAGACAAACGTAACCTCAAATCCTTTCTTTACCAAGATAGAGAACAATACAATATTGTGCTTAACAAAGGACACAATAAATACATCAGTAAGTACAATTGATGTGTCAATTATATTTTCAAATAAGTACCCAACCCTAAGAACATCAAAAAAGTACTATTTCTCATGTAAACTTGATCTTTTTATTCCTTTATATCCATTACTCCCTCTTTTTTCTTTGAGATGTGTCGGGTCATTCCAAAGTCGATCCACCAACCAGTCACATGGTGATCAATGAAGAGACAATAAGAAATGATGTACATTATGTCCTTATTTTTTGTTTGGCTATGATGTTGAGTGTTCTCACCATTGTTCTTTTTGTTGTTGTAGTCCCATTTTGCCACATTTGAATGATTTTATCCGAGAAACAGATTCCTATAATTTCTTAAAAAAAAAAATCATCCTTCTTATTATTCTTAGCAAACCTTTTATTAATTTTTTTCTTATTTTAGTTGTTTTTAGACCTTAACCCTAAATGACTTGGGCAACTAACAATTTTTTTCCTTTGTTTTTGTTCATATATTCTTGTTCAATTTCTAGTTTTAATGGGAGTTCAGAAAGGGTAAAATCAGGACAATGTCTAAGAGTTGTGGTTACCGTATACCAAGAAGGAGAAAGACTATTTATAATTATGGATATCTGCATTGGTTTAGGAATGCCTGATTTGCTACAGTTAAATCTTTAACCATTACCAATATTTTGTTAACATGTTTAACTATATTATCCCATTCTTTTATTTTATAAGAATTATATTTTTGAAGGAGTAATTGAATATGAAGTTTAGTTGTAATATCATATTTTGTAGTCAAAGACTCATACTAGCTCTTTAATGGTCTTGATTATAAGTTAATATGATAGTTTTAATTATAATACCATCCTTTAAAAATGTCTTATATTTTTCTTTCTTTTCGTCTATTGCAACAGTGGTAGGGGATAAAACGGTTTTCCTAAGTAAATAAACACCCTCTAAACTTAAACCAACAAGATTCTCCTTTTTCACGTTTGAAAATTTTAAACCATTTAATTTTTCAGTCTTTACCAGTTCAAAAACACAAATTGTGGAAGTCATTTTTAGTAATTTGGCAAATATAACAAGTAGAGGGTCTGAATATTTAAATGAAAAACAAAAAACAAGCAATAGATAATTAACCATAAAACATTTTCTAATAAGCCAATAATTAAACATAGCAAGGCACTAAATTATAGTATCTATAATATCCAAGTACGAAACTATAAATATTTCCTACCACTTAACAATAATATCAAATAACATACATGCATCATAATGAAAATATATGAAATTCAAATAGTTTTTATAATTTCAGAATAAGTCTAAGAACATAACAATAAAATAATCTTTTTGTCTACTTCTGTAATTTCTTTATAAGCAATGGGAAGACTTGTAATTCTAACTTTCTTTACAAGCAAGGACAAAAATGTAAATTTATTTTATGGCATTCTTTTAATTATGTAAAAAGTACAAGGGCAAGAAATTACTTTTGTCAGATAGCATAACAAAGATTTTAGCAAACATCCAAAGGACATGACCATAAAAACATCCTGAATACCGGGTCTCATTAATCCAGAGTTTATATAAGGACAAAATAGTAAATTTATAGTCATTATATTTCATAATTTTGACTAACTAGCAAAGGTAAGATCTATCATTAAGATGTATAGGGGTATTTCAGATATTTAACATTAAAATATCTTGACCTATCCGTAATTTATTGAGTAGCATATTGTAATATCTTTAGATGATAGGGGCAATACTATCTTTTAACCTAGAAATATCTAGACATATTAGTAATTTAAGAATGATAGAGTATAATTATTCTTGCAGTCAGGGGCAGCATGGACTTCTCAGTCCACTGCCTAAGGTGATTTACTAGAAACCACTGGCGGTTTCTCTAAATCAACGAACACGGGTAGTTTATCAGCCCTAATTTTGCACAAAACCGTAGTTTTGTTTTGCGATTTTCTTTAGAAAACCACAACTCTCTTCTCCCTCTTTGTTTCCTCTCTCTATGCTCTGGTCTCACAAAAGCGAGAAACTAGAGTAACTTTGGAACCACTACCTATGAGCGAGAAGAGGGCAAAAGAGAAACAAGGGGGAGGGAACCCAAGGGCCTAAGAGACTATTGTAACTTCAACAATCCATTTGTGTTAACAACCTCTACCACCTTAAAATGAGGCCACGTTCAGTCGTCTCTTTACAAAGGGTTCCTCTATTTCTCCCTTTTTCTTTGTGAGTAGGGAACCTTTTTGGCATTGTTTTTCTTTTAAGCAGGAACTTCGTACCTGAAAAGATACAATTCAGGATAAATCTTGTGCTCTAATACCAGTGAGGGTGAGTTGATGAAGTCGGGTTGCTCAGATCTCAAGTCGAACCATAAGCAACCCTTTGCAGAAGAAAGAAAAAGAGGAAGAAGATGGTGTATGGTTACCCTCAAGGGGTTTTCAGAGGGAAGATCAATATTTGTATATCTTTTTTGTTAGTATATATTGAATTTATACTTATCTTTTTTTCTTCCTGTGTTTTCCTCCCTGGGTTTTCTGTTAAAGTCATTTTATGTTTATTTGAGATATTTTTGTATCTTTTATTAAAAAAATGGTTTTTATTTTTGAGTTTATTTTTGTAAAAGGCAACTCATAAAATCTTGTTCTTTTCGCATTTCATGATTAAAGTTATTGGGGCCGAAAGTGACCATCAACTTACAAGTAGTCTACCATAGGGTCAAAATCAAGGCTGCATGGCAAGTGCATATCCATGGACATGCACACACATGTATATATATATATATATATATGTTAAGTCCTAAAAACCTCTCATAATGCATATTTATAAATTCTTCATGTTTTAAAAGACATGGGTGTTATTAAAAGAATGAAGATATAAAAAACATACCTTCAAAAAGCAAATAGAAAGCTTGAGTATTAGTATAAGAGGTATGCAAGACAGGATAATATATATATATATATATATATATATATATATATATATATATATATATAGCCATGCTGCCACTGATGCTATACACTCATTGCGTGACTGATGCTTACAATTGCTTTCCACAGCATGTGTCTAATACTATTGCACTTCATATATTCTTAAAAATTCTTAAATGTCACGAAAAAATAATATGGATAGGTGGGGCAGCATCGGGTTTTGACATATATATAATGAGAGAGAGCACCTAGCTCGTGATCCGTCGTCTATCACCAAAGTAATTTATACGAATGCACAGTTCAAGGCCTAATGCTGAAATGACTTTTCTCTGCATTTTGTATGAAATAGGGCTGCTTTTTTTTGTTTCAACTTTGTTAATGGAGTACTCTTGACGTGAAAGTAGACAATGAAGTGAAATAAACAGTGTTGTTATTTCCGGAGCTCATAATAATTATTTTTTCAAAAGCTTGTGAAGACAAGTGAGGTGTAACACACGACATACGCAGAATTATTTCGTGCGTCCCCATGACATTGACAGACAGTGAAATGGCATCCATGGATTCTTCGCTGCTGCACGCAAGGACCCAATGCAGCAGCTCCGACAACGACGTTCACGCTTCGATCTGTGCGAGCTTTCTTATTCAATGAACATTACGCAGAAATTCTCCCCGTGCTTCCTTCTACTGCCACTTTATTTTTCGGGGACCCTCTGCTTCTGTAGATTTGCAAAGAAGTGATCTCACGTCTTACTATCTTCTCGGAGTACATCCATATTCCTTTTCGATCTTGTTTTAGAATGATGCATTACTTTTGATTGCAAGAAACCACTTTTAAGTATGATTAAGCTTGCAAATAGCTTCAGACACTAAGGATTTAGTCCACCAAATCTTGAGTCATTTGAGCAACTTAATGTTGATCTCACCCTGATGTCTAGGATTGAGGACTGAAAGAATCTCCGGTCAAATGGTACTTATTCTACTTTCTCTGTCTCTCTCTCTCTCTCTCTCTCTCTCTCTCTCTATATATATATATATATATATATATATATAGAGAGAGAGAGAGAGAGAGAGAGAGAGAGAGAGAGAGAGAAAAGAATAAGAAATTGGAACTACTGTGCACCAGCATCCGTTAAGAATAATTACTATAATAGTACTTCTGTTAGCCTTTTCTGGTGCTGTTCGGAAACGGTCGGTAACATGCTATTAATAACCTGGTTTAGATCTTGTGGGTGAAGGAGACAATCGTTCTTTTTAGTAGATTTTACGTGGTATCACCGCCCCCTCCCTGCTTTTCTGAAGAACCGGGGTGATAGACTGGTATATACCGTACCCATATTAAAGAGTTTGAACGTTTGAAGTATCTCCTCTGTGTGATTGTTCAAATAAATTGCTAATGGCTATCCTGCTCTAAAAAGCACCACAGTGAAGGTTTAGATGGAATTCAGAAGTGGGAGCAAGATGTGAAGAATCATGACAGAAAATTGATGGCATGAACTTTCGCTTTCTCGTTAACGGTGTCTTGGAAGAACAATAGAAAATAACCTTTTCCTTTCTATATGATATTGATTCTTTGCATTATCCCAAGCTTTGAAGATGAATCCATAGCATCGTTTTGAACGTTGATGTTCAATGTCTAACTTTCCAGTGACTTGATCAAGATGCAGCTCATGCAGTGTGTCAACATTTTATAGTTCAAACAATTAAGCTGTTTTTGGCAATGAACATTCATGACATTGGTAAAGTAGAAGACGCACCTCACTTGAAAGGAACGTCCTCCAGCTGGCCTTGTTTATCTATCATAGACTATTGGTTGGAAGTAACAATTCCGTGCCATTAATTTGGTTAAATTTGAGAGAGAGAGAGGTACGCACAGTACGAGAGAGAGGGAGTCAGGTACACTGAGTACCACGATTGGTCTATTCATGGCACCGTGCTATCATTGTTGGTACAGCAAGCATGCTTGGAGAGCAGCAAAGCCTTATCTACATCTCAGATTCATTACAGCTTTGCTATTCGTGCAAAACCGTGCTCCCTATTATTAAAAGATCGCTACAAACTATGGCAAACGGTGAACAACTGTAAAGTGTTGGTCTCCCAGCTTCAAGAGTGTGATTGATTTCAGCTCTCTTTACATGCCCTGTCTTACTGAATGGTGAAAGAGAAGAAATAATGAAAACAATTATATTAAAAGTTGAAAGAATAGATTGGATGGAGGAATTTTTGACTGATGCTTCAAAATCCACCATGACTTTGTCAATGACCCAAAATAGGTTTGATTCATAGAAAAACTAAAAGACAAAAGTATTATCATGAGGTTGTTGAATTTTATTTTTTTTTAATAGCCTCTCTTAAACTGAGCTCATTATAATCATATCAATTATTTTCTTAGCTTAAGAAATGCATTATCCCTTAATGGTTTAGTAAATATATAAGCAATTTGATCCGCTTATTTGCAAAACTCAAGTACAAGCTCTTCAAACTTCATTAAATCTTTGATGAAATGATACTTAATATCAATATGCCAGCTTCTCCATGAAACATTGGATTGTTTTGCTAAGATAATTGTTGACTTTTTATCACACTTAATCATTGTTACATGCTCTTGCTTATGATTTAACTCTACTAGCATTTGATGTAACCAAATTACTTGAGTAGCACAATATGTCGTGGCTATATATTTTGCTTGTGCACCGGATAAAGCTACCACCTTTTGTTTCTTTGAAGACTAAGAAAACATTTTATTCCTAAAAAAAAAGCCAACTGAAAGTGCTCTTTCTTTCTCTAACATCTCCTCTGCAATCACTATCTATATATCCTATAAGTTTAAAGTAATTAGATGAAAAATATAGTATGCCATCATCCAAAATACTTTTAATGAATTATAAAATCCTCTTAGCCGCTTGTAAGTAAGTTTGTTTAGGAGTCTCCATAAATCTATTCACTATTCCAACACTATAAATAGTATTTAGTCGAGTAGACGTTAAGTATCATAAACTTCCCACAAGTATTTTAAAGTACGTAAGATTGACTTCAGTACCACTCCCTTCTTTTATTAAGTTAAACATTTCCTCCATCATAGTGCAAATTGGTTTACAAGCTGCCATCTTGAAATGCTCAAGCATATCTTTAACATACTTGTGTTGACAAATAAATATGCCTTTATCTTATTAAGTCATTTCAAGGACAAAGAAGTAAGACATGAGACCCATGTTAGTCATTTCAAACTCAAGTATCATAGTCTCTCTAAAGTTGGAATCATTTCTTCAATGTCTCCAATAAATATTAGGTCATCAACATAAAGACAAACTATGAGCATTTCTCATGTAAGCCAATCTTAACTTACAAAATATATTCATGAGGACATCAAACATAGCCATGATTTCTAAGATATGAATCAATTCTTGTATATCAGGTTCTGGGTACTTGTTTTAGGCCATAAAAACATTTATCAACTTGTAGATGAAACTCTCATGTCTCCTTTTCACATAGCCCTTAGGTTGATTAATATACACTTCTTTCTCAAGTACTCCATTTAGAAATGTAGAATTGATATCTATTTGTTGTATTTCTCAATGCCTTTGAGAAACCAAAGCAAGAATAACACGAACAATATCCAATCTGCCAATTACAGTGAAGACGTCAAAGTAATCGATCTCAATTTTTTGTTTATACTCTTTTAGCCTATCAACCTCTCCATTGGGCTTATATTTGGTCTTATAAATTCATTTCACACCAATAGACTTCTTGCCTTTTAGAAGTGGAGTTAGCTCCTACATGTTATTTTTCTTAATCGCGTGGATCTCGTCATTCATTCCTTGAATTTATCCTTTATCTTTTGAAGCTTCATGAAATGCTATTATATTACAATATGTGAATAGAACATAATTAACTATTTCTTTATTAGAAGCATCATCTTCTTTGGATAACACATCATCCTTCAATCGAGTAGGTACGACTCATTCTTGTCTTGGACGTGAAGAAAGTTCAATTGAATTGCTTGAAAAACTTCTTGAAAGACTGATATGATCATCAAATGTCTTGGAAGATTATAATGGTTTGGGCTAAACATCAAAATCAGTCAAGGTGGGCTGAATCGGTTTCTCCTATCTATAATAAAATAATATTGCTTCTTTTCTTTAATGCTTCAATTACATTGATCTTTCTCTTCAAAGGTAACATCACGACTGATTATTACCTTCCTTGTTATCCGATTATACAACCGATTACATTGATTCAATGTGTACACAACATCCAAATAAGCAATACACCAATTTTCTTTCTCCATATAGGCTTTAACCTCCTTGAAAGCATCAATAGTATCAAATTTATGCTTCAAAAAATAAATTCATGTTCTTCTGCTAAAGTTGTCAATAAAGGTCACAAAATAATTGTACCCTCTATTTAACGATTCTTCAAGTAGCCCATAAAGATTGGAGTGCACTAACTCCAATAACTTCTTTATTATCCCTAACAACTAAAGGAAAAGCATCCCACATTTTTTTCCTATCACACATAGTTCATATACTACATTTGTTGAAGAAATATTAGGTAGTCCTCGTACCATCTTCTTTCTAGATAATAACTTCATGTTATCAAAATTCATATACCTGAGTCACTTGTGCCACAACTATGAGAAGTCTTGGATTGAAGCAACGAGATAAGATGTGGTATACCAATATAAAAAGGAAAAAGGCAATTACTAGTCATTTTTATCTTTGTAATTAAGCATCTATTGTTGTCTCAAATAAAACAAACTCCATTTTTTTTTATCTTCGTATCATAGCCTTTTTCAAATAATTGTCTCATACTAAAGAGAGTATCATGAAGGCCGGCAACATAGAATACATAAAAAATGCATTGGTTCAATCCATCCTTCTCCTTTATATTAATCGTTCCTTTTCTCATGATAGGAATATTTGAGTTGTTCCCAAACTTAACTTTCGAGTGGTAGGTGCTATCAAGATTTCAAAATAGATTCCTATTACCACACATATGATTACTACATCCTATCTCTAAGTAGCAAACATTCTTTTAGTTCTCCATTGTAGCATCACAAGTGAACAACAAGGCATTATCATCCTCATCTCTGCCATTATGAGAGTTTGTAAGTTTGGTGTGAAAATTTGGACTTTCCACCTTCTTGCTTCTACACTCGGATTTGTAATATCCATACCTCTTGCATTTGTAGCACTCAATATGCAACTTATCCTTTTCAATTCGATATTCTTTTTTCTGTCGCTCTTTTTCCTTCTTTTGTTTAAAATGACCCTTTCTCTCATGTTGTAATACCAGTTGGCTTTGCAAAACCTCTTTCACTATTTTGTATTTTTCTTTTAGTCATTGCTCATGGACTTTGAGAGAGAACATAGCTCATCAATGGATAAAATAGAGAGATCTCAAGATTTTTCAATAGATATTACGATATATTCAAATTATAACCTTTAAATCTAAAGAATCTTTTCGACGATTTTTTGGTCTTCTATAATCTTACCATTGGCCTTCATTTGATTTCCAAGAGCCAACATTCATGAGAAATAATAAGAAATCGACTCGAACTTCTATATTTGAAAAAACTTGAACTGTCTACGAAAGCTTGAAGACAAACCTTCTAAACTCTCTCAACTTCCTTATAAGCTTTGACGAGAGTGTCCCATGCCTTCTTTGTCATCTTTGCATTTGTCACATTCTCAAATAGAGAAGAATCTAATGATTGAAAGATATAAAAAAGAGCTTTATGATGTGCAATTGCCTGTTTCACTAATCTTTCCTTGATGATTTCTGTTAACTCCTCTAACCCAAATAACACCTTCATTTGGATTCTCCAATGCTCAAAATTCTTCTATAAAAAATGGCTTCCTATTTACGGAAGTCATTTAAGAACTCTCAAAGGAATTAAGCTTTGATACCAAATATTAAAAGAGAAAAGAAATAGTGGAAATAACTAAGACAGAGAACTCAAGAGAAAGAAGAAATAAGAGAGCACTCACGAGACATACGGACTTGACTTCCACAAAAATTTTTAAATAAATTTAACACTATCACTAAGACTTTATTAACACTTATTCAACTCACAAAAGTTATTTTTTTGTTTCACGAATATACATAAATTATATTTTATGTGATTTTGAAATAAAAAGTTATTACACCCGTATTTTCGCCGGTGTCACCGGCGCCTATGTGGCATAGCATTAACTTATTACTCTTGTTGCCACAATCGAACAACTCAATTACTGTCTCTTCCTGTCTCCAAGGGAAGTAATTGGGCCTTCCCTACTTTCGAAAAGTAAGAAGTATAGTGAAATGTTTTGAGATATTATGCACTTTATGTTGATGTGAATCAGACAGAGGAGTCCACAAGCTTTTAGTGAAATGTTGAACCATGACAATGACAAACCAATGCCTTCATTTAATCACTCACGCAGAGTTCCGCCCAGTTTTCAAGCCATCTGCAACGAGTCACTAAAACAAAACCTGTTCATCTAGTATAAATTGTAGTTTGATGGACTCACTTGATGCATCAGCAAAACCAATAAAAACCCTAAAGATCTCAGTACCAACAGAGTGCTCTAGTTAATATTTCATGGCGATCTTCAAGAAGATGAAGGACAAATTTCACAGGAGAGGAACCAGGACTTCTTGTGATGACAACGAAGGGAGTGAAATGAGGAAACCGGCGCGTAAGATTAATGTGAAGGAGGGTCATTTTGCAGTTCTAGCTATAGAGGGCGGTGAGTTCAAGAAGTTCATCGTGGCCTTGAGCTTCTTGAACAACCAAGATTTCTTGAGGTTGCTGGATCAATCACAGGAAGAGTATGGTTTCGATCAGCGCGGCGTACTTAACTTGCTTTGCTCGCCATGTGAGCTCGAAGGCATTCTGTCCCGGAAGTCCAAGCAGAAGAGAAGAGCTTTTGGAGTCACAAAGGTCTTGACGAGGCGCTTTCAGAGAATCAAGGATGCTTAGTGAGTGAGATTATGAGGCAATTAAAATTATGTCTTAAACATGAAAGTTTTGTAGCCCTTGTCGACTGCTTCTCATTTGGCATGATCTTCAATCGTAGGCGTCTGTATGAATGTATGTTATATATGACCAGTGGCCGATCTACTTTAAGGCTATCTTCTTACTCAAATTTGAAAAGTTCTCGAGTCCACCACTTATATAAAAAAATATAAGTGCTTTGTAAACATGAAATACGGGTGCACCTCATCTCAAAAAATTTATTTATGTATTGATGATATAATCCAGACAAACTATTGTACGATGGTATTTTGTTGTATTTAACGTGATGATGAGCTTTTATTTTCTAACCGGCCGCTAAATAATGCACCATGTTAGTTTCACGAAAAATGCGACTTTGGTTAATCTTCTCATAGTTCAGTATTTCACAGAGATATGATCATGAGAATCACTGAGAAATCTAATTTCTTTAAGATATCAAGTTAGTGCACCTGTTGCACAAAGAGCAGCAGCTCCTCGTTAAGGGGTCGACTCAAGAGAACCTGCAAGTGAAGGTCATGAGTTCTATACTCGCAGTGTTCATCTGATAAGGTTCTGTTTACCGAAACCCAGCTTCCTTAAGAAATGCTGCTTTTTAAAACTCTTTTTAGATTATATGTGAAATAAAGCCTAGAGCTGTCTAGCTTTCAAAAGTTGGTGAATCTTTATCTCCCTTAGTGACTCTTTTTTGTGTTACAACGGGAGGCCATGCATAACACACGTTGCATACGTACACACATGCAACCCTTAGAATTGAACTGGCCACCTACAAGTGAGTGTCAAAGAGTCCTACCGGTGAGCTAATGCTCTAGGTGCTTTGTCTCCCTTAGTTTTGTTTGTCAAGAAATATATGGGAGAAGATCATTCTACATAGACAGTAAATTTCTTTGTGATGTTCATCTACACAGAACCAGCCTTATAAACCCAAATTAAGAAAAAAAGAAGAGATTTTACCTTTCCCAGTAATATATGGTACTATCTTTGTTCATGTTTCTCATAAAAGGTAGAGGGCCCCATTAGTCCTGTGTGGCTAAAAAATTTCACACACCTCACCTTTATTATTATTTCGATTATTTTAGTTTTCAATCCTCATGGCCATCATTATTGTTAATAAGATTATTATACTGTTATTTTCTTATTTTATTAAATTTTAAGAGTACAAGTAGGGGTCTGCTCATCTAGTCGGATTTGATTAGGGTCATCTTGGGTCCAGCTCCAAATTACTAAATTAGGTTGGCTCGGACCCAATCTTTTACTCCAGTCCACTTTCAAGACCAACACATGTTCGCCATCGGGTTCAGCTGAACACCCCTCCCCTATATATATATATATATATATATATATATATATATATATATATATATATATATATATATATATATATATATATATATATATATATATATATATATATATAGAGAGAGAGAGAGAGAGAGAGAGAGAGAGAGAGAGAGAGAGAGAGAGAGAGAGAGATGAATTTGATTATATAAATACTCATACACAACCTTTATTTATAGGAAGAGGCATGAGTTCATTTAGAAAGTTACATGCGTGTCTCATTTCATGCCCACTTGCCTCATTTGCTCTTTCAACACAAAACAATAACACGACTCCCGACAAGCTAGATGAGCTAACACGAGCTTGTTGAACTTTGAACTGTAAAACTTTCCATATTTGTTCTTAAAAATGAAATTCCAGCTCATTAGAAAATATATTTGGCTTTTTTAATACAATTTTTACTACACAAATGAAACTCTCGACGCAATGAAAACAAACAAACATCTAATAGTTAATTCGTTTAGCAGGTATAGATAACGTTATATACACTCAACCCTACCGTCTAAATGTGTGACACCTAGACATGGCTTGTTTCTTACCGGTCTGGCGGTTCCAACCAGAACCAACCTGGGGAAACCAACTGAACCCGAAATTAGAATCCAACTTGAAACTTGAGATAACCTGGTTTAGTTTCGGTTTCACCTTTTATAAAATGAGAACCAGAACAAAACTGAAACTGATGATTCTAAATCGTCAGTTCTGATCTTTTATTACATTTTACCTATATTTTTAAATTTTTTAAAATAAAATTACCGGTTCCAAACTAAAACCAAAGCCATCCCAAAACTAACGGTTCTGGAATCGAAGCCTTAACCGGACCCAAACCCATTTGAGTACTATTTCAAGTACTGGACTAACCTGAACAAACCTTTTTAAAACTCGTAGTTTCAGTACACGCCCAAGTAAACACCACATGCAGCTCCCCTGGTCTACGTCATCCTGAGAGAGAGAGAGAGAGAGAGAGAGAGAGAGAGAGAGAGAGATCCCATCGTTGGTTCAAACATTCTTAGATCAGGCATGATAAAGGGGCAGCCTATGCTGTTTTATCGAAGATAAATATGATCACAGACTAAGCGTCACGACTCTGTATCTTTGCAGTGTCAATCCGTTTCCGGCCATTGAATTGACCACTCAGATAAAGCCTTGATCAAACACTTTTTTGCATAAAGCGACATCACTGCCGTCGTCTCAAAAGTTCATGCATAACATAACTGACTTAGATTTTTTCTACCTTAGTTGGGACAACCGCTCATACACACCTTCAGCATTTAATAACTCCAGGCATCATGTTCGCAGACGCAAATACTCTACAAGTTAAACACCACCTGTTTTTCGTGTGTGCTTCTCTCTCTCTCTCTCTCTCTCTCTCTCTCTCTCTGTGTGTGTGTGTGTGTGTGTAGTTGTTGTTGTTGTAATCACAACCTTACTATACAAGTAATGGAGGAACTTTTCCATCTAGGTGGGTTATGGTCACTCGTTAAGGTAATCTAACCTTTTGTTCGTAAAATCACCTGGATTAATTAGTACCTGATCGTCAATGTAATTAATTTGGAGAATAAGGTAATAATTGAGGTGAAAATAAACTGGGTGTTCTAGAAAGCCTATTCTTATTTAGTCTTCAGAGGTTTAGATAAAATAATTTAGATATGCGTTATCATAATCAGGATAACTATAAAAGTATAGAAATTTAAAACCTTTCGAACAAATAACAGCTCGTGCTAGGTGGATAACTGTGATTGTAGCTGTATCTCCCTTGCAATCGTTCCAAGAAACCTTCTAAAGCCACTACATATATATATATATATATATATATATATATATACTCTCTCTCTCTTCACGTTTTAGTCATTTCTGTAGATAGACGAATGCCATGTTCAGCGATGCAGCACTACGAACAAGTTCCAGAATTCTGCAAAATCTTGTCTCGATATTTATCCCCATCCTTTTCTCTTGCAGCAGCAAGAGAAACCGCGAGCCTTGTCAAACTTTCTACGCTGTCTCTCTCTCTCTCTCCATTTATAAATATATATATATACTCTGTCTCTCTATCTTCATGTTCAGTGATATCCCTAGACAGATGAATGTCATGTTCAGCGTTGCAGCATTACAAACTATGTTCCACTTTTCTGAAAAAATATTTTCTCCAAAGGATTTGTCCCCATCCTTTTCTCCTGAGGCAGCAAGAAAAACCGTGAGCAGTCAAACTCTCTCTCTCTCTATATATCTTAGAGAGAGAGAGAGAGAGAGAGAGAGAGAGAGATGAGAGGGAGCAGCACACTTTATATGCATGAAGGGCTCGATTTCATTTTTGTTGATGTGGTTGTTTGCTTTCGTTTTACCCTTCACATGGTGTGCCGCTCTTTGTCTCACATTTTACACCACAAACACACCAGATGTGTTCAGAGTGACAACTTCACATGATAAATAAAAAAGTGCCTCTATCAGCTTGTAAAATAAGGGTGCAATCCAAAGGTAATTAATATCTCATGAAAAAATCCACATGATCTTAAAAGTGACAATTTCACAAACTACAAAAATGCTAAGATTGAAATTCTTCAATCAACTGCATTTATCTGAACAAATGTATTTGGTCCGACACGAAGCAGTTGTTTCCACCTCTTGTATTACGGGTCGCCTCGCATTTATTTTGTACAGCCACATGATGCCTCCCAAAGATAAGTACAAGAGTAACCCACGTGAAAAGGAAAGGATCTCATATGGAAACGCATTCAGCTTCGTCCATCGTTCTGCTTAATTACCATTCAACACGGCTGTCAACAGAGAGCAAATACCCTTCTACATGCAAATAACGTGCGGAATGAACCGAACAGATCTGTGTCCACAATTTGGCCACATCGATCCCTTTGCTCATCAATCCGAGTCAGACATGGGCTCAGGAGTTTAACACTGTGAACTCCAGAATGTCATCAAGCACAATACTAGCTATGCATCAACTACCATCGATTGATCTCTTGATATAATCTTTGCATCAAGTTCCACAGTGAACATGTTAAAGATGAAGCTTAACATTTATAGATGTGAGGTATTGTAGAATTGAGTGAGAATCAAAATGGCAAAATTCAATCCTGAATGTTGCAAGACACGACAAAGATGAAGAGGAGGGGAAAGGATTAAAAATGAATACACCAAATTTAACGTGGTCCAACAGCCTGCTAAATCCGACTCCTATTCTACAAGCAAGAGCGAAACAAACTTTACTCGATGTGCACCAGCAATCCAAGACGAATTATAACTCTGTCATGTCCTCAACTCACCCCTCTCAACTCTTAAAATCATGCATTCTACACACTCCTTAGCTAAAGGGTGCAACAAATCTAGATCGATCGATCTATCAAGGAAGTCGGCGAAGCCTAAAACGATACTTAAACTAAGCCACGGGCAAGATGATTTACAAGAACTCTCTTTTATCCTCAAGTCGTCTCTCCCACCGTACTTAATCTCATGAACTTACATAGTATTTTTTATTACAATAAGCCCTAAAAAGGAAACGATTAAGTCTGCATTAACAAAATTGAAAACCTAATGCTATTCTAAGCAAAATTAATAAATATCTACCTTGGCTTAAATTCTTCATAACTTTTAAGAACCCTGCACTCTACAAACTTCTCCTTTGCTAAAGGGTCCAACAAGCCTAACTCGATTTGTCAAACAAGTTAGTAAATCCTGAAAGAATACTCAAACCTAGCTGCAAGAAGGATCTTCATCGTGATGACGCTGTCTAACTTTTCCGCCTTCAATTACTTGAATCTGGAATCCAAACCACTCAAAAAATCTATTGGTGTGTCAACCTCTCTTTACCTTCAACATAGCATTATGACATCGGTTTATTGGATCGAAAGGAAAATATCACAAGGATAATCTAATCTAAAATACAGTAAAATGTAAATCGATACACCCATTGGAGAGAAGAATATAATAGCCGCTCGAATCCGCTTTCTACGCCAGATGTGGGACAACAACTAAGCTTTTTCCTGATGAGATCGGCTATAATATATTTTTGTGTTTTCATAGAGCCCAACAAACGTAGATAAACTTTTTTATTGTTTTTTCTAACACTGTTGTGGTCTTTTTTTTTATAATATTTTTACGAGCTTGTTTTGGTTGTTTTTCTATATCTTCACATCATTTAAAACTATTTTCTCTCATTTTATCATATCTATTAGGATCACACTCAGTTTGTTTCTAATTACCTCATTATTTGTACGGTGTTTTCTTGTGTAATCACTCATCCACATCTTCATTTCTAACATGACATAACTCTTCTTGTCACATAGAATGTGATGTACTTCCCTATTTTATTTAACTTATATTAATTCTATGTCTAACATTTTCACCAAATTTTTTAATAGTTCTCAAAAACTAATTGATATTTAAAAATATGAAAACAAAATTTATTTGTAACCATTGAAGACAAAATAAGGGAACTGTCTCACGTTAAATTGTCTCCCTCACCAACATAATATCATGAGCTACTAAGTTTTCTAAATCAACCAGGAGACTTGACAAAGTTGAAAACTTAAAGTTACTAGACTGCAAACTCAACAACTAAAAGTCCAGTTAAGCATAAGCCGGTTTTGGTAGAACTACGCCAAATGAACTGAATAGACTTAAGCACGAGCAGCTTGTCTCCCCTCCCAGTTGGACGGCTACGAATAGACCAAGCTATATATCATGCGTCAAATCAGAACAAGCTTTTTCTTCTCCCTTAACCCCTTTATGCTGCAAACAAATCGTGGTGGAGGATGGCTGCCCTTTTTTCTCCTCTCTTACACGAGAAAATCATACTAACAGTTGAGAAATCTCTTGTAAAATTTCAATGAAGCTAGTCTCTCATTTCACTTAAGAGCGAGTTGAAAAGACCCTTCAGACGCCTCACTCAGAGACCGATTCAACAGCCAGTTAGCTTCAAAATATCTAAACTAAGTTAGATTAGGCAAACAACCCCAATTTGACCACACATTGCAAGTAGTGAAACGACGTTTCATTGACCTCTCTGAACTAAAGACAGAAGAAGGTTCGATCTCGCTGCTTCTCTCCCTTGATCCCCATCTATAAATTGCACTCTTAGGCAGAAGTCTCAAGCATAAGCAGTCAGACTTTACTGGCAAAGGAGGGCAGCTTGAGATGCCCGCTTATTAGCTTTGCAGTTGCAATTATAGGATAACACCATCAAGAAGCAAGGTGACAAGAGGTCAGGAGTACGATCTCAATTAGTTGGTCATAGTGCCATCTTTTACTAGGGATCAGGAGGGGACCTTCAGAGCTGTCTTCGCTCTGTTGGTTTAACTACAAGGTGAAACTTTTCGAGGGCTTTTAAGATCACAAAAGAACTCAACTGTCTTCCTAAAATGTTGCTGAAAGGTGCAGCTGCATGGTTTCTTCTTGGGAGGCGCTTATCTTCACTCACAGAACAAGAGCAGCATGATCATGCAGCAGACCGCTGCAAGAAGCATGGCTACAACTACATCAACAGGCTGAAGAGGGTCAGGAAGGGCCATTTCGCCGTGTTGGCTTTTGAAGAGGGCAGCCCGCGGAGGTTTGTTGTTCCATTGGCATATCTGACGAGCCCAGCTTTCTTGAAGCTGCTTGAGAAGGCTCAAGATGAGTATGGATTCGAGCAACATGGAGTTCTTAGATTACCTTGTCACAAGAGTGAGCTGGAGGGAGTTTTACATGAGCTCAGACACGGAAAGAACAATCCATGGCCGGATTGCTTGAGTAAAAGATCAGCATATTAAAATCGTATATATCTCAGAAACAATGCACATGAATTTGAATTTATCTGTACCTTTAGTATATCAATATCAAGTTTCTGATGTGTATGATTGTGAATATGTGCGACGTGTCTATTTAACAATTCTTTAACTAAGCATTTTCTCCCCACACGGAGTTGGCAAAGGAGGCAAAATAAGGCCTTCCTAAACTCTAGTGGGTAACAGTAGATCTTTAATGAGATACGGTGAATTAGTCCTGGAAAGATCAGAGCTTGTGGTAAAATATACAAAGTATCACACTCGTTGTCGGCTATCTAATCAGCGGAGCCACTTTAGGGCGAGGTGAAGCTTTGGCTCGTTCAAAATCTGAAAATTTCTCTCCATCACTTTAGGGCGAGGTGAGGTATTCGCCTCATCCAAAATCTAAAAAATTCCTTGATTTAACACTGTATATAAGAAAATACATATGTTTTCTGAATATAAATACAAGGGAGTTTTACCTAAAAAAAATCCAGAGTCCGCCACAGTACCTAATGCAACTTTTCCTTTGTGCCGACGGATTGATTCAAGCATCAAGCAATGGTAAATGAAGCAGAGCTAGTATTTTGTACGATCTCTTTGTGGCTTTGTTTTGCATGAGACACTTTCTTCTTTCCAATGATGAGCTCACAGTTTTCCTTTTTCATGAATGAGTGTCGTATCAGTGATATTTGTGGGAGCTTTCTGATTAGTTGTTTTCTTGTAAAGTGTGTTCGATCAATGACAAAGTGAGATGCAAGAGCCGAGGTACTCGATTGACTTGACCATAACTCATTAGCTCGTCTCTCGAGCTTGTGTCGACTTTGACATATGAGCAAACAGAGTTGGAGCTCAAGATTAGCACTTGGTTGAGTCTCCCACAAGCCTAATCTAGCTTTACACATGTAGTAATCCCTCGCTTATTGAAGGAATAAGAGGACACACGAAAGCCATGGAGAAAAACCTATCTTTCTCGGCCTTTTTGCTAAGATCTTTCTTGATCGTTGGGCGTTTATGGTTTAAAGTTGTTTTCATCAAGAAAATTGTTGGAGCTTTAAGTTGGTCGGGGTCAAATTGAAGTTCGAACTCCTTTCTCTGCTCACTCGAGCTTTAAGGAATGCCCCTACCGTGGCGGTTGGTGGGGAGTGTTTGACTCCAACTATCATTCTCATTTATTACATATCAATGAAATCGTCATGTTGAGATCATATGAACGACATTCTTTGGTTTTGGTGCTCGAACATGCTATTCCAGATCACCTGCCCCAACATCATGAAGAAATGCTTTTACCTATAGGAAGCACTCTAGTTTGGATTGCAGACTCAAAATCCACAATGTATAAGGTTCTGGGTCTGCACGTGATCCATACCGTTTAGATTCGTCAACGGCACTCACAAAAGGCGCTTGTCTTTTGTTGGGGAGTGAGTAAGACACTCCAAGTTCAGGGATTTTTCTTGGATCAATTGGTCACTCCAAAATAGAAAAATATAATTCCACAAATACTAAAAAGGAAATCCAAGTACCTATTCCTAGACCCTATTTTAAGATCTGATGTTATTATGAATAAGATCCAATACCAATGGTTTTGCAGTGAAGATGAAGTTTTAAATCATAAATTCTCAACCCTTTTTGTTAGGTTTCTTTACAAGATGCAGAAAAATAAGCCATATAGAAGATCAAACCTCAAATCAAATTGATCTTGGTATAAAAAAAATTCTAATGCCAAGGAAGATTCTAATGGAGTTGACCATATTCTAAAATGATTTCACGCTCGATTAACTCTAAGCAACGTGCATCATGGTGAAATGGACCGGATCGAGGGGGTCTCACTAGATCCCTCCCAATTTGTTCGGTAGTGCGTTTTGTTGCTTTGACACTCAGTTCAAGTGTAATTGGACTGAATTGTGAAGTTCTAATGAAGTTCTATTATACAAAATTTTAATAAAAATATATGTTTTCATACAGAATGAACTTCATAGACATGCTTCCGTATATCCACATGACACAGGCGGTATGCCTAGCTTGGTTTAGGCAAGCTTAGTTTGAGACAGTGGCGGATCTAGAAACTCTTTTAGGGTGGGGCAAACAATGTACTATAGTCCATGGATCCCACCATGGGCTATGGGCTTTAATTTGATTTTCAAAATTTTGTGCCTCGACCCTCGTGTAAGTGGGATTAGATTGAAGAGACCAACACTATGTACAAACAGGTTCGTCATCTAAGAACTAGAGACCAAATTCTGCCGTCCCAAGCATTTTACTGCTATCTAATTTCTAAGTTAAGAACCGCTCTGGTGATATATTATTACTAATCGTTATGTAGAAAGAGTATGCAATAGGTCACTTAGATAGGAGGTCAGCTCACAAGTTGAAAGCCATGAGTTCAACATTCAGGGCTTGCATCTAGCATTGGCCTCCCAATTGTACCTTGATTATTAATCTCACTCAATCTCAAGCTCACTTGATTCGTTTAAATAGTGTTGGACGTATGAAAAGATGACGAAAATTCTAGTAAGAAAGTACGAGAAACTAGATAGTGAAAATATTAAAAAAGAAAAAAACCATAAAAGTATTGAAAAGAAATAATAAAGAATGACTACTTACCCTAAGTTAACTGTTAACATGAACTTTATGGAAACAAAGAATCCATATAGACTCCATAGCAGACTCTATCTAATATGAGAAAAGGTTTTTGTTGTAATGCTTGCCAATCAACATGACAGAGGGGCCGATCTCTGTTCATGCTTGCCAATCAACATGACAGAAGGTCTGATCTCTGTTCATACCAGGTAAAGGCACCGATGACCGGTAGTTTGGAAGATGCCGAAGAGTCTAGTTAAGTGTAAAAAGCCATGCGCTTCAAGAGCAGGCCTGGTTATAAACTGTAGGCTATTATGCGAGCTTTTACCTTGGCAAAAATGAAAAAGGTTATAACAGTTGGAAGAATATGAGCTTCTCCCAAAAATACATATATTTTAACCACGGGCAATTCAGTTCACCCTAACTACAAATTTCTTGATCAGCCACCCGTGACGTGAGAGTTCATATAATTTCAACTAGTTTGATATGCGGCGGTGATTAAAACCGCCCAAAGTTCATGGTAGCTGGCGGCAAAGAGAGGAAGTTCGGGTAGGACCACTCAGGCTTGCCGAGCCAGGATAAAGGCGACAGTCCAATTCTTTGGAAAAGACCGCCTTCTCCATATCTACGCCCGAGAATTAGTAATGTGACCGGAGAAGCTTGGATACGGTGAGATGTGTCAGTCACCGGAAAATTGAGAGAGAGAGTAGAGAGAGAAAAATAGAGAGAAAGGCTATTACCTTAGTGGCTAACTACCAAAACAAAAGAATAGTGACGGTTTTGGAATAGCATTACCCACACACTGGTTGCCCATTGTACAGATTGCAGCCCGAGGTGATGAGATTGAGAAGACGGTGAGATGCATTGGTTGCTCGAAAATAGAGAGAGAAAGAGATTGGGGATTAGGGATTCAGTTTTTTCGTTTATATTTTGGATCAATTTAGATAGGGATTGGTCTGATCCATTTTTATAAACCCAAAACTATTTTCGGTGGTTAGGAATTGTTGGAAATAACCAAAAGAATCACCACAATATACAAAACATTTCCAATGGTTTCAAGCCTTCATAGTTGAGACACAAAAACCGCTGGAAAAGATTTTCAATCATTACCGACAGTCTTTTGAATTGTTGGAAAAAATAACAAGACCATCAGTAAATTATGGATACATAAATACCGATAGTTTTTGTTATATTTATGATGGTTCAACTTTCCGAATTGTTTTCTAAATATTTTGAGAGTTGTAACCGTCGGAATAGTTGCACTAGTCATCGCAAAAAGTCGAATTTATACGAGTAACTTCTTGATATTGGAATCCGTGTGAAATTGATAATGGAATCCGTGTGAGATGTAATTAAAAGCAAAGTGGAAAGATTTTGCCAGACTCTACTTTGTAAATTGGTTCGGGCCGTTTTGTGATTGTGATGGGCCTTTGGCTTTTTGTATAGAGTTTCTTCATTTCAATGAACATTTAGATTTTTCTTTTTTTTACTTCACAGTGAAAATGAACTTCTTTGTTCTCATGTGCTGATGTCTAACTAGAATATCGTTCCTTACGAACTTTGTTCTCATGTGAAATGTCTTTGGTGAAAAGCACTTGCCCGTGCCCATTCACCCATCTCTTCCGGCTTATGGAGCACGAGCAAAACTTAGGACAAGTCTCATTCTAACAACGAGCAGCTCATCTTCCTTCGCACCATAATCAGTTTGTCAATCTGCATGAGATAAACGATTCCAATCAATTGAAATATGATGGGAGCTAAGCCACACTAGTTCTCGCCGGATCGATTTAGAACACAACGCCAAGGATTTTGACTGAAACTTAGCAATCTAGTTTTGGTACCATGAGGAGGACGAGTCCAGATGCATGTCCGGGATATGGATCTCATAACCTTTAACTTGTGAGACGACCCCCCTAGCCAGGTGAGCTATTGCTCGTCGTGCAGCAATCTAGTAAATGGTTTTAACAGGTAGGGGTTTTCTTTTACTTGTTTCTTCTCGTGACAAGGAATCCTATTCGTGGCAAATCCAAGTGAAGAAAGTTTTGTGCTCATCACTTAAAACCTATTGGATAAGTGTTCTGGAAGCTTCAGTCTCTTGTCAATGATTTTTTTTTCACACCACCTCTGCCACGTGGATGATATAGAATGGTCGTCGTCATATAAGTTACCACCCCAATCATCTGAAGGTGAAAATGACAGCCAGCAGTATCTGTATCTCAACAGTACTAAGAATTGCCTCTTCAAGCTTTGAATTCCGAGTGCCCCACAAGAAATTCTATAGCTTGTGGCAACGGGTGCTGCATAAGGCGCTTGCTTTCCAAATTTCAGCAAGTGGAAGGAGGGTTCCTTCAATTTGAGCCATGCATACACACATGCATGGCATAGAGCAGCATCCACCGCCACTAGATGATTCTCAAATGAGGCCCTAGCTTCCGGCAACTATTAGAGCACACTGCAATATATCATGAACAAGCTATCTGAGTAGAATTCCTTCGTTTGTTTCTATAGAAATATTGATTCCTGTTAGCAGTTTATCGCAACATGCGAGCATTTTCCCCTTATATATGCATTATCCGTAATTCCTCTCTCTCTCTCTCTGATTGGCAATTTATGTTACTAAGTGGCAGCGAGCAGCCCTTTAATCATCACGGTCTGTGGTGGAAATTGAACCAACATTCGTGTAACAATTGCAGATTTTAGCGTTTAAGTGCGTTGGACAAGGAAGATGGTAGGTGCCGACAGAGGTTAGATGAGGTCATCTGCAAGTGGTCATGATCTTGAGCCACCAACGTTCCTGCCATTCCTGTCATCTTACCACCACCGTCTGATCATGGTCTTTTGTCAGAACACGATCTCCAAGGTCACTTGGTCCGTTTGCTGATCGATGTAAATCTGTTTCTGCAATCTAAATGAGACTGAACTGTTGTCCTTGAGTAGCTTAGTCGCTGCGTCAACTGTCCCTTCTTGAAGACTACTTAGATGTTGGAGCACTCTCTATCTGCTAAAACTTCTAATCCACCAACTACATTCAAAGTACCACCCTGAAAAGGCTTGTTCATGCATCCAGCCTTCATGAAGACGCCCTTCTAATCAACAATGGCGCAGTCAATTATCCAATATCCTTATCCTCAAGTGTAAGGGGAGGCTTTGATCCAACCTTCTGGTGGTGGTAGCCACCTATTTGCATAGAATTGTCAAAATTTTGTATAGAAGAAAACCGAGTTTTCCATCAAAATAATTCGTTTACCTTTACAAAGAGCAACAACTCTCCTGGCTAGCGGGTAGAACTCACAAGTTGAAAGTCATTAGTTCAAGACATGGGGCATGCATATGGTTCCGTCTCCCTATCGTACACAAAAGTTGAGCTTATTGCTCATCAAAACTTTGACTAAAATGTAAACCTTATGTCCAACATAAATCACAATTTCTATCGGTGTATTTAAAAGAATGAGTAATTAAATATATGAAAGTTGATAAATGTTGAGGATCAAATAATATTCTTATAGAAGTATGAAAAATCCTAGCAGAGATGGGGCCCACTTGGCTCACAAGACTATTTAATAAAATATGAAGAACCTAAAATATACTCGAAGAATGAAGAACGAGTACACTTCCGAACAAGGGAGACATTGAGAATTGTGCGAATTATCGAGCTATCAAATTAATGAACAACAACAACAACAACAACAACTAAGCCTTTTCCCATACTAGACAGGGTCGGCTACATGGATTCTTTGTTTCCACACATCCCTATCGTGTGTCATGTTAGTAGTTAACTCACAATAAGCTAGATCATTCTTTATTGTTTCTTTCCAATACTTTTGTGGTCGTCCTCTACCTCTTTTAATACTTTCCAAATTTAGTTTTTCATACCTTCTTAGAGGTTCTTCTTTTGATCTTCTTTCTATATGTCCAAACCATCTTAAACGATATTCTCTCATTTTATCCTCTATTGGTGCCACTCCTAATTTGTTTCTAATAACCTCATTATATATACGGTCTTTTCCATCAAATTAATGAACCATACTATGAAATTATAGGAAAGAATTATCGAATGTAGGTTAAAACAAATATCAAGTACAACATAGAAACGATTCATATTCATGCCCGACAGATCTACTATTGAAGTGATTTACCTATTGAGACATCTTATAGAACATTTTAGAGAAAAAAAAACCTTCAAACAATATTTATTGTTCTAGAAAAAGCTTACAATAAGGTGTTAAGAGATGTTCTTTGAAAAACCTTAGAAAATAGAGGTATTTAATTGACATAAATAAATATTATAAGAGACATGTACGATGATGCAAAACCTTATATGAGGACTCATAAAGGAATGATAAACACCTTTGATACATCTGGGAACAACTTTAATTCTGTATTTATTTATATTTGTCATTGATGAGTTAACAAAATATATGCAAGATGTAGTACCTTGGTGTATGTTATTTGTAAATAACATTGTGTTAGTAGATGAGTCTAAGAAAAAAGTTAATAGAAAATTGAAACTATGGAGAGAAACATTAGAAAGTAATGGCTTACTTAGTAGAACAAAGGTAGTATATATGAAATGTAAGTTTGATCATTTGGGTACTTAAGAGGATATAGAAATAAAATTGACATTGCATCCCTCACAAGAAAAGTTTTAAATACCTAGGGTTAATCTTTCAAAGTGATAGAAAAATTGATTGATATGTTACATATAGAATTAATGTCGGTTGGTTAAAATAGAGAGGGGCATCAAGTATTTTGTGTTATTGGTCTGCATCCGATCATTTTCGACTATTTTCAAAAAAAGGCCAACGGTATTGTTGATGACGACCGTGTTGGACTTCATGGTTAATTAATGCCTGTTGAGTCTAATTAAGTCCATGTAACTTAATTAAAATTTTGACCATGACAAATACTTTTAAATACTTAATTTGATATATCTTTGATAAAGTTAAAAGCTTAAAAGTGTCAAAGTCATGTACTTGTGACAAATTTTTGTATATCAATATGATTGGGCATTCTTTAGTACCGTATTAATGGTTTGAAGAATCTCATGTTCTTTTAGATACGATAGCTCTTGAAACTTAGTTGAAAGAATTTGGATAGGGTATGAAGACTACACTGCATGTCAGATAAGACTTGAGTTTGGGAGGTATCTTCAGTATTTTTTTATACAAAAGAGTTTTGATTTACGGTCAAATGGACCTTCTTGGGAAAAGACGGTTATGATAGGACCCGAAGAGGCCTGACTCGTGCAGCAGATCTGAGATTTGTCATTTTATTATAAAATCTGATTACGACTCTAATAAACAATTACGAAGACCTTGGTGGTTGCACTCTCTCTCTTCACGTTCTTTGCTTCCCCTGCACTTGCTTTTTATTGAGCCGACTACTTTGCTCTCTACTCAAGTCACGTACTCCAGTTCCTAGTAGTTATTTTATCTTCGAAAAAGGCATCGGTACCTGTGCTTACTTCATAGTGAAAGATTGATTTTTCTAAGGTAAGTCTATGAGGGCGACTCAATCATATAAGTACTTTACTGATTTTATTTATTTGCTTGGTCCTATATGTTGTTTACTTATGATTTTCTCTCGATCTATGCTTTAAATTAATGTAGATATGTTAATGTTTGTTGCATATTATATATTTATATATGTAGTACTATGATTTCTTTCAACATAAGATCTAGCAAAACAATAAAAAAATCATCAAAAAGCAGTAGTTATAATTGCTTAATTTGGTCAAAAATACACAATTTTTAAAGACAAGGATAGTTCAAAAAAATATAACCAATGAAATTTTGTTGAAACCTAGAAGGACCCTTATCCCAATAGATCCCAATCAAAAATATGGTACCAACATGGGAAACAGAATCATTCATTTTCAACTGCAATGTCCATCGAAAGAAAATTTGCTTTTGTTAGCAACATGCCAGCCAGAAAGACCTTTTCCGACTCTCTAACAACAGTCAAGAAAAATATTTTGTTCGCAATTTCGGTTTGATTTGTAGGTAAAATGTTTTCTTTGCAGTTGCAGTTATCTGATAATAAAATTCATCAATAACAATGGTATGTGCTGTATATATAATTTCAAATAATAGTGGAAAGTAAAAGCTCGTTTAAAGTCAAAAATAAAATTTTCCAAGAATGTCACTACACAAACACTTAATAGAGTTCATGATTTAAGAGTGAAAGCAAAGTTTTCCAATGCATGGACAATGTATGGGTTTACATCTACCATATACAACCAAAACAAGAAAAGTAACAACCATAACTCTAAGCAACCTAGAGGTAGTATGACCTTGACTTCCAAGCTTGAAAGATGATTTGGCCTTGGAAATGTAGTGATTATCTGGTTGTTCTTCACATTGTTGAGTAATAGGACAGGACTCCACTTTGTTCTTGGACATGTAGTCAAAAGGTTATTAGCATAAGCACATATTAGTACAAATTTATTTATTATCTAAAATCATCTTCTATGCAAAATTGCATATCACTGGTTGTTGTTCAGAACCTAAATTGCTTTGCATGGCTTCACGAACCATGTCATGTATCCTTCCAAACTGCAACATCATAACCATCTCACAGAAATGGCTGGCAATCGGTTTACCTCTTCAATTATGTAGGGATTTCAAATTTGCACGGTTCATTTTGCTTCGATCCATCTTTCTTTTTCTCTAACAATGATAACCTCTTCAACATGAGCCATGGTATACAATTTTGCACTGCTCATTTTGCAATGGGTGGCATGAGTATAATTTCACATTATTTAAAAGTTTTGAAAAAGTATGAATGATATTTTTATTACACTCATGCCACCCAAAGACAATGGGTGGGTAGGTGTCAATGGTGGCCAAGATTCAATGACTCTCTCCCTATATATATTAGTAAGCAGATGCACATATACATATAATAATAATAACATCAATGAACAATGCGTATACATGCTTAAATGGATGTGCTCATGATATTAAGAATGCTCTTGCCAAGTGTTTGATGTGCTGTCCCAGAATGAATGACATTCAAATGCATATTTCTGAACATAATATAGAGAACAATTTTACCAATATTGTACCAATTATAATAATAGGAAGGGGTTGAGAGTTTAGCAGCTCCTCTAGTCATCTTTCACATTGAACAATGTCTCTCACTCACTCTCTCTCTCTCTCTCTCTCTCTCTCTCTCTCTCTCTCTCTCTCTCTCTCTCTCTCTCTCTCTCTCTCTCTATACATACAAGAGTAATAATAAGAACATGCAACACATATATATATTTTATATATCAACAAGCAATACAATGGAAACAAGTATATATCAGCACATATGTGCCGACATTTTTATGTATGTACATATCAACTCATGTATATATACATACCAACAAACAATGTCGCTGCAAAAGTATATAATCTTTCTACTATTCCTTTCTTGAATGTCATATAGCATGTGCTTAATATATGTGCACCACCATGTAAGTATGATTGAACACAAGGAGTGATAGTATTATCATTAACTATTATGTCTTCCACCATATTAATTGTGTATGCCACATTAGCATACTTGTATTGATATCGAAATATATATGGCTTGTCTTCATAATCTACTTTAGAAACACAATCCATCTACTTCTCATTTTTAAGTCTTATACAAAACACATTTGAACTAAAATATAGTATCTTTCGGCAAATAGTGAACTTTGATAATATCCTATAGCACTCCACAATATATTCCTTTGTTACCTCCTTTTGCAGCCACACCTCTATTATATCTAAAAGTTATTTATTCTAGAACTCAACAATTAAATGTATATCCATTCACATGGAATTATTCATGTCATTGAATTGATGTTAAAGTCTCTCTAGCAATGCAATAAATTTCTCCAAAGATACTTTTACAACTTTTTGTATGTGTGCACAAGTAGATATAGGTACTTTAATATAAGTTTAAGATTGCATGTAATATTCAAAAATATATGATAAAGAATATTAGTTACATAATCCACAAACCATTCAATAAAGCAATTTTGCTATCTACTTTGAATGTCATAAGTATGCTTGATGTGTGTTGGTGTACTCACATTATATCATGTTTGTCTTGAAATAAATTACTCTTGCTGTCACAGAAAATTGATGGCTTCTTCTAAGTCAACCCACTATCACTCTCCAAACCATGTAACTAAATGACCTCCTTTATTGCCTTTGTTAGTGTCATATACTCATCATATGTAATAGAAAATGCAAAATAGTGTAGAGTGTCACCTTTCAACTAATGGCATTAGTAACAAGTGAAAATATATAACCTATTACAGATCTCCTCTTATCCAAGTCCCTTGCATAGCTTGAATCATCATAAGAGTCATTCCTCTTGGCTTTATCAATAGTTAGAACATCAGTTGGACCCTTTAAGTACCTAAAAATCAATTTCATTGGCATTTAGTGCTCTTTACCAGGATACACCATATATATATGTGCTCATAACTCTGACCATATATGAAATATCAGGATGACCTATGCACTCAAATATGGAACATCGGACATACCCTCCATCTTCAAAATTGTTTTAGGTAATAAGTCTGCAGACAACTTGAAATGAGTAGTAAGTGGAACAGTTAAGGGCTTAGCACTATTCATGCTGAATAATTATTGAAGCACTTCATCAAAATAAGCTTGTTGAGACAAGAAGAACTCTCAAGTACTTCTCTCATATAATTTCCATCCAAATATCTTGTTGGCAGTACTAAAATCCTTTATCTCAAACTCCTTGCCAAATTGTTTCTTGAAAGCATTAGTTGTTGACATATTCTTAATAGTAATAAACATATCATACACGTATAATAAGTATTTAGAAGCATCAAGCTATACTTAGAAGCATCAAGCTTCTTGTAACACACAACTATTATATGCAGTACAAGTAAAGCGAAAGCCATTATAAATCATACATGTATCAAATCTCCTACACTATTTTGTACAGGTGATTGTTGTAAACCATATAAAGACTTCTTAAGCGAATGTGATTTTTCATGCTTGAAAGAACAAATATATTAGGCCGACTTGTATAAATCTGCTCCTCCAACTCACCATATAAACATGTAGCCTTCACATCTAACTGCACAAGCTCTAAATCATGAAGGACCACCATAGCAAGTAAGACTCAAATAAAGGCACACTTCACAACTGAAGAGCAGACTTGATTAAAGTCGAGGGACTTGATTTCTTCATTAGCAGCATGATTATGTTGATTTTCATATGAACTAGAGATAGCTTCTTTATAATTATTAGGTTCTTATGCATCGGTGGACTCTACAATTGACATGGCAAAACCAACTTTGCATACCTTTGAGGCAAACTAATCTCTCTCCTCTCCCCTTCTCTTGCAATACTATATGGTTATTGTCCTTCAACTTCACTGTCATTGTCTTCTTCTATGCTATCATTAAAATACCAAACTGAAGTACTAGAGTTTCAACTTCTTCTTTTGGTGTTGATTTCTCCTTCTAACCATCTAGTAAAGTAAACTCACTACACTTCATGATACGAATCCAAGAGCATGCAGAGACAAGCTGGGCATGTAGAGATTGAACATCAAAGATAAATCCCATTCGAACAGTTGTCGTGTCCAAAGTCAAGAGTTGGTTGAAGGACCCACGACTCGATCTAGGGATAGGGCTTAGTAATTCTTGATTTAATGGATCTGTTTTGATGCTTAAGTAGATCTATTAAAGTTCATATTGAGGTCAAGGGTGCTTATTTTAAACTTTAAAATGCACTCATTTCACCTTTCTGTTCTATTGGTTAAGTGGGAGGTGAAATGTTTAGTCATGATTATACTGTCAAAAGCAGTATTTATTTGATTGGCTAAGTTGGGAGGCCTGTTTCCAACATAAATACCCATTTTCTGAATGAAAAGGCACTTGTTTGGATTGCATCAAAGTAATTTTTTCTTCTCTTATCTGGGCCTTCAAGGTTCAATGGTGAGTTTCTGACTTTCTCTCCTTATAAACAGTCCTTGTTGTGATAGATTAGAAGGTGATTAGTATTTTTTTCTCCATTTCTTACTCCTCATCAAACCCATTTTCGGAGGAATCTTGTTTCGAGGTGAAGCAAGCACAACACTTCACATCTATGCTATTAAGTAATCTTAAAGATTATATATCAATGAATCTTAACATGTCTCCCTTCAACTCCACATACACAGCTAGGAATATGCACTTCCTTCCCTTGGCCCATGTTTTACCATCCCTCACATGAACATATACCCTCTCAAATTAGAGTAATTGATAGGTGGCTCGAAACATAGAAGTTTTGTCATTAATAGCAGTTGATGGAAATATAATCAGTAAGACATTTTATTTATCTTTTCTACAATACCATTCTGTCATAGCATTTCGAGACAAATGTGGTATCTCATTATGTCATCATTGTTGCAAAAATCATTGAATACATTAGTATAAAATTCCAACCCATTGTTCAATCAAAGACACTTAACCTTTCCTTTAGTTTGCTTATCAATCAATGTCTTCTCCTTAACAAAAGTTAAAAAGTTCTTTGTTTGTAGATTTTAATAAATACACTTGAATAATTTGAGAATAACCATCAGCCACAGTCACAAAGTACCTGGCATCACTATTAGAAAGAACTTTGTTCAGACCCCACAAACATGAGTGAATATAATCTAATGTATGTCTCGTCTTTTGTGTTGTCTTCTTGTTGAGCTTCACTTCATTTTTAATGCAATTCTTGCAAAAAACTGTAGGTACATTCTTATACATGTTTAATAAGTTTTGCTTGCTAAAAATAATTAATCTTTTGTTACTTGTTTCTAATTGCTACTCTATGATGCAAGTACAACTTACCCTAAAATTGAACTCCTTTAAAGAATATAAAATCCAAATTTATGGTTGCCCTTCATGAGTATTATTAATCCCTTACATACTTTGGGGACTTGGTTTTCTCCACGAAACCATAGATCATGAGAATCAAAAGTCAAAAGAGAAATAAGATTCCTCTTGTGCTTCAAAATATGCCAACACTTTAAGGTTATAAAGACATCATCCAACATCCTCAATTTGGTAATTTTTTCTATTTTATTTTTGCCTTCTAATAACAACAAAGAATTATCACCAAAATATGCCATTTTACTCAATTTATCATATATTACAAACTAATACATGTATGGACACATATAAATGGTAGAACTAGAATCAAGAACCAAAGAATTTCTCCATTATTGTTATCATAAGAATTCGTAAATGCTTTTTCAATATTTGTTGAACTCCTATTTTCTTCCCTTTGTTTTCGTTCAACATTAGACTATCGCTTCTATAATGGCCCTATTCCTATACTGAAAGCACTTGGCTTTCTTTGCCCTCGATTTGGATATAGACTTCAACTTCCTACGAGAAGAACCATCCTTTATCTTTATTCTTCTCTTGTTCACTCAACTTTCTCCATTTGTTGTTTTCTAGAATGTTCTTCAACTCTAAAAGTGCTTTACTGAAATGCATGAAAATTGCTTTGAGTGAATTGTTAACATCCTCAAGCAAAATACCATCTTTCTTGTAAAATAAAATATTAATAAACATCTCACAAGAGGGCAATAACAACAATAATAGAATGAAGGTTTGATCCTCGGTTTCAATTTTGGTATTTATGTTCTACAAATCCATTATAATCGAATTAAACTTCATAGGATGATTCCTAATAGATGTACCTGTGCTCATCCTAAGATTGTACACCTCTTCTTCACATATAGTCGATTGGTCAATGATTTTGAAGAGTACAACTATTCTAATTTCTTTCATGCCTTCGTTACTAAATCTTTACTTTACCGACAATTTTATGCACAACGTTATCAGTGATGCTCATGAAAATCTTACTCAAGGCTCTTTCATATTTGCCTCGTCTATCTCTAATTTACCTTTAAAAAGCTTTTTCTCAATTCCCTTCAAAAATTCTTGCAAAATTAAAGACTTTCATCCTCACCTTCCATATATTTAAACTTATTCCACCACTGAACTTTTTCCACTACATACTTTATCGAAGATGAAGATAATTGTTGCTACCTTTTCTAAATCCTAGAGTGAACATGGTTCACTCTATACCAATTATTATGCAACATGATGTAGATGCACACTTACAATCACACACCATTTGTAGAAAACAGGAAAAGGAGGAATAGAAAAAAGGGAGTGCAAAGATTTGCATGGTTGGTCAAAATGTGCCTACTCCACGGGGAAGAGCATAAACATGCTTTTCACTATAATGAAAAAGAATAGCGTACAAGCAATCATCTCTCACAATCTTTTTCGCTTACAACCCTAACTCTTAGGCACCATCACTTTTATAGCCCTTCATCATAACACATCCTTATTTTGATCTCCATTCTGCGTCACACAATGAGTTTTTCAGGGTTGATTCACTTTGATGTCAGCACGAACTCAAGTCGCATGACTTAAGTAAAAAGAAAAGAACGTGGACTGAATTAGAATATCTCCATACTTCGAATGTTTTATTTCTCATGAGCTGCACCGCCATATCATGTTATTTTCAGAGTCATTGCACCTCAAAATTTAACCAAAACCTCGTGCAATGTTTGCTACAATTGCACCTAAAGCAATAAAAGATCACTATAGCTACGCTAATTCGTGAGAACCCACCTGGCAGGTCTCTCAACTCCAACAAATGAAGGATTTGAGTTTGATTCTGGATGCATGCATACCACGCTTCAGAATCTCTATGACCAAAAGAAAGAGACAGCATAGCTAGTTTATAGAATGTAGATCATAGTTTGGTGATACATTAAGCAATATTTCATATCTTTCAAAATCTGTGCCATCCATTTTGCCAGTGGATAAAAGCTTTTTCTCCAAGCCGTTGCTCTCTCTCTCTCTCTCTCTCTCTCTCTCTCTATATATATATATATATATATATATATATATGTGCGTGTGTTTGTGTTTGTCTTTGTGTGTTGCAAATAGTAAAACACCCACCAAGAAAGGTGGTTGAGATTTCAAAACATGCTCAGATCAATAAAGTTCTAGCAATGGTAATATGGCTGTCAAAGGGAGGTACTTTTGTCAAAGAGATAGGTGTAAGTCCTTATAACTGATGAAGCATGAGATCAATAAAGTGATGATGCCGCTGACCTCTGTCTAGGAAGACCCTGCATTCTTGATGCAGAACCGGATGGTCGTCTGTGGGTTGCAGCAGCGGAAGCGTGAGTTGCAGTTGCAACTTTACGAGGTTTCCTCACAACGGCTTACTTCAAGGAGATCTGTATTTTTCTTTTGGTTGTCTCTCTGTAGTTTTTCATGCTCAACCGTGTCATTTCTCTGCTTTATTTATAGAGCAGAGGCTGCTCATGATCTCCTGGCTTGCCTATTGGGTTTTCCTCTTCTGAGCAGTCCGAAATCGGACAATTATCGTGAAATCCGATAACCATCCGGCGGTTACTCATGGCCCTATCTGGTAACCCCCTCTGGTAATGGACTGGATGACCAGTCCAGCCGTTACCAGATAAGGTTACCGAGAATGGCCACCCTATCTGTAACATCTCCCACTTGGCCATTCGAGCCAAGTGTATTGACATACTGGTTTTCCTCCCACTTTTCCTGAGTTTTACCTAGTTATGTCATTTCCTGATTACTATTGCAATCAGAACTTGTTGTGTGGTTATTTTCCTCCACAACAATTTATTTGTTATATGATTGTTTACCTATACAACACCAGTCATCCGTTGTATGGTTATTTTCTTACACAACAATCAAACATACCTCAAACCCATGTTAGTAACATGTTTTGAGAAAAGTTCCTCTGTTATGCCTTTTGTTAAGGGGTCTGCCAACATATCTTCTGTTGGCATGTATGAGATGGATATTTTCTTTCTCATAACCATATCATGAACATAGTGGTATTTTACCATTATATGCTTGCTTTTCGAGCAATCAGCTCCACTCTTGATAAGAGTAATTGCTACATTGTTATCACAATAGATAACTACTGGCTCGTCTATTATTTTCAACTTCAATTCTCGTATGAAGCGGCTTATCTAGACAACACTCGTTGCAGTCATATAACAAGCTATATACTCAGTTTCTTGTGTATGCAATGCTATATAACCCTGTTTCTTACATGCCCAAGAAACAACAACACCTCCAAATAAGAATATTTGTTCTGAGGTTGATTTGTTGTCATCTTTACTCCCAGCAAAGTCAGCATCTGAGTATCTTACCACTTTCAGTTCATCTGCTTGAAAACACAATTTCAAGTCTTTTGTTCCTTTTAGATACCTTAAAAATCCTTTTTACAACTACCTAGTGATGCCAACTAGGATTACTTTGATATCTACTTACAAGACCAACAACAAAGTTGATATCAGGTCTTCTACACAACATAGCATACATCAAGCTACCAACAGCTTGTGCATAAGGAACATTAGGCTTATCGTCTCCTTCACTGGGACAATCAGCCTTACTCAATTTGACCCATTTTGCAACAAGTGTATCTGCAGACTTGCATTCACTCGTTTTAAACTTCTTGAGGATATAGTCAATATATCTCTCCTGACTCAGGCATAAGAGTCTAGATTCTCTATCTCGAGAGATCTTTATTTCCAGGATATAGGATGCTTCCCCCATATCCTTCATTTCGAACTTGGAGTTCAACCATGACTTGATTTTGACAATCATCTCGTTGTTATTTCCAATCAACAATATGTCATCTACATATAATAATAAGATGATAAAGTGGCTCCCACTATTCCAGACATATACACAGTGATCAAGTTTGTTAGCCACAAACCCAAGTTCTATAATAACATTTTAAAAAGTCAAATACCATTGGCGAGGTGACTATTTCAGGCCATATAGAGATTTTTTCAACCTATATACTTTATCTTCTTGGCCTTCAACCACAAATCCTTCAGGCTGCTGCATGTATATGATTTCTTCTAAATCCCTATTTAGAAAAGTTGTCTTTACATCTAACTGATGTAAATCCAAATCATAGTATGCAGATATTGCCAGGATTATACGTATGGATGCAAATTTTGCAACTGGGGAATATGTTTCAAAATAATCTATCTCTTCTTTTTGTGAAAAACCCTTTGCAACCAACCTCGCTTTAAACTTGTTGATTGTACCATTGACCTTGTATTTCTTTTTCAGAACTCATTTACATCCTATAGCTTTCCTTCCTTTTGGCAAATCAGCCAATTCCCAAACTTGGTTTTTCTCAATTGATTCAATTTTCTCATCCATGGCTTTCTCCCAGTTCGTTGCTTTTGATGAGTTCATTGCTTGCTGATAAGTCAAGTTATCAGTCAACTCATCTAAATCTACTGAATTATATACTTCTTCTGCAAGATAAGTATGATAATCCTTTAAGTAGGACAGAGTGACTCTTGGCCTCTTATGTCCACTTAAGGTATAGGTAGTTTCAAGAAGATCTTCAATGGGCTCAAAGGATAATTGGTCTAAGTCTACCAAATCATCAACACATTTCTCATTGTTTTCCAAGATGTCATTCTTAGTATCTTCTAAGAATTCAATATCTCTACTTTCAATGAGTCTGTGGTCCTTATGATAAAACTGATATCCTTTTGAACCTTTCGGATATTCAATGAATATACATCTCAAGGACCTACTATCTAGCTTATCTCTACACTGATCAAGGATCTTTACATGTGCAACAGATCCCCACCTCTTGAGATGATCTAGGTTGGGTTTTCTTCTAAACAACATCTCATATGGTGTAGTGAATACAGCCTTACATTGTACTCTATTGAGTATGTAAACCACTGTACTTATTGCTTCTCCCCAAAATACCCTTAGAAGAGAGGTATCGATTAACATTGACCTTGTCATATTCAGCAAGGTTCTATTATATCTCTCAGCTACACCATTTTATTGAGGTGTCCTGGACATTGTATTTTGTTTTGCAATACCAAAATCTTTGCAAAATTTCAAGAATTCTGTTGAGGTATACTTACCTCATCTGTCTGATCTTAAGACTTTGATCGAATGCCCTAACTGGTTTTTCACTTATTGCTTATATTCTTTAAAAGCATCAAGTGCCTCAGATTTATGTGTCAAAAGATATAAATACATATATCTAGAGTAATCATCGATAAAGGTTATAAAATAACCCTTTCTCTGAAATGTCTTTACTCTAAAAGATTCACATAAATTTGTATAAATAACATCCAACAAGGTTGTTGCCCTTGTTGTTTCCTTGGAAAAAACTTTTCTTATCATTTTTCCTTGTATACAAACTTCACACTTGTTGAAAATATTTTCTTCAAATCCAAGCAATAAGTCAAAGTCGGATAATTTTCTCAACTTTTCCAAACTTATATGCCCTAGGCATTTATGCCACATATTCACATCAATAGTAAAGACACTCTCAATATGAGTAGAAGATGTACTAATTTCATTATCATAAAATTTAAACAATCTTTGTTCTATATCAAATTCTCCAAAGAATAATATTCTCTAATATTTTCCCACAATCATCTTGTTAAGAATAAACTTAACCTCAAAACCTTTCTTTACCAAGGTAGGGACCGAGACTAGATTGCGCCTTATAGATAGCACAATTAACACATCGGTCAATATAATTGGTTTGCCTTGTACAAATATCTTGAAGGACCCAATACCCAGAACATCTGAGAAAATACTATTTCCCATATACACTCGATGTTCTCTAGGTTTGTATTCCTTCAGATTCATTACCCCTTCATTGGTCTTTAAGATGTATCGTGTTGCTCTTGAGTTTATCCACCAACTTGTCATCGGACGGTCCAAATATAAACATTCTGAAATCACGTAGATTATGTCCTACTTCTCTAACTGTCCGCATTGTAGGTTATTTCCTCCACCTTTGTTATTTCGGCAGTCCCTTTTGTAGTGTCCAATCTTTCCACATTTTAAACACTTAACCCAAGAAGCGGTTTCCTACGATTTCTTAAAATTTTGACCGTCTTTCTTGTTATTCTTGCCAAACTTCTTATTTGGTTTTTTCTTATGGTTAGTTTTGGAGCTAGACGCTATCTCATCCTATACCACTAGCAACTTATCTTTCTTGTTTTTTAGCATGTGTTTTTGCTCTATTGCTAGTTTTAGGGGCAACTCTGGAAGGTTAATCTCAGGCCCTAATCTTAGGGCAATGGTGACCATGTTCTATGACTGGGGTAGGCTGTTTAGTATGGTTGATATCTGTATCGGTTCAGGGATGACAGATTTTGCTACGACTAAGTCTCTAGCCATTACCAGCATGTGATTTACATGTTCAACTACATTGTCTCCTTCCTTCATTTTAAAGAAGTTATAATTTTGTAGTAACAACTGCATATGCAATTTTGCAGTTGTATCATACTTAGCTGTTATTGAATCAAACAGCTCTTTAATGGTCTCGTATTCTTCGAAGACCCTGATCAAGTCATCCTCCATGTAGGTTAATATGATTATCCTTGCTATAATATCATCTTTTAAAAATGTTTTATACATTTCTAATTGTTGCTCATTTGTGTCTAGGGGTGACGGACACATAGTTTCCTTTAATACATACTCAACACCTTCAAGTGTTAGAGCCAGTGGGATTCTTCTCTTTTCCGTTTAGAAGTTAAGACCGTTTAACTTCTCAATTTTTGCCAACTCAGACACACATATCCTAGAACTCATTTTTATGTGTTTGGCAATAGTAATAATTAAACGATCTAAAAAGGAAACAAATACAAAACCAAGAGCACACACAGCAAGAATCATGTTAAAATGATGCATAATATCAAACAAGTAAGCCAATGAGAATTTCATAAGCTCTTTGGAACAAATTCGAAATTTTTCCCGAAGAGTCTCTGCCTTTATACCCCTTAAATAATACTATGGGCAAATCTATAATTTTATCTATTTATCCCATTTTTATAATTTTGTAAAAGCTTGAGGACAAATTCGTAAAATTATTCTTTGGTATTTGTGTAAAATTCGTAATTGATCGGGGTTAAAATTGTATTGGCAGAATTTGTAATTTTTCAAAAGTATAGGGGTAAACCTGTTTTTTGACTAGATGGCAGAACGAAAAATTATCTAAACTGGGAAGGGCAGAAAGGCAAAGTGATAGCTCGATATTTTGTAATTTTCATAAACAGCCAGAGGGCAAAATAGTCTTTTTACCCAAAAATATCTGGACAATTCTGTAATTTTGCCTAGTGGCAAATTCGTAAATAAGTAAAACCGACGGGGCAAAACAGACTTTTTAGTTCGTTGCACAAGGCGGTTTTCTAGAAATCGCTGGAGGTTTCAGAAAACCGTCGGTTTTTTACCCATAATTTTCTAAAAACGCTATTTTTTTTAAACTATAAAGAGAGGAGAGAGAGTGTACACGAGAGAAAAAAGAGGGAGAGAGAGAGAGAGAGGGCTTCGGTTGCCTTTTTCGGCTTGTTTCGGCCTTTCTAGCTCAATTAGGCCGTCGCCTTTGTTTTTGGCTTGTGCAGTGGCTGACCCTTTCTGACTTGTGTTGTGGCTAACCCTTTCCAGCCTGTTTCGAACTTTCTGGCTCAGTCAGGCTGTTGTCATTGTTTGGCCTCAAATCATTTCCTTGTCACGGCCACAGATCTGGCCACCACGGCCACCACTTTCTTGCTGCTCAGATCTGGCCATCGCCGCTGGCCTCAGATCTAACCGTTGCCGCTGGCCTCAGATCTGGCCGCCACCGCTGCCTTGCTGCCAGATTTTTTTTTTCTTTCTCTATTCCTTTCCTGTCTTGTTGTCTCCTTCTCCTTTTTTTTTCGCTTACCTTCTCTTCCTCCTTTTTGCAGGGTTTTTTAGACCCTAATACTAGTGATGATGCCGCTGACCTCTGTCTAGAGCAGAGACTGCTCATTATCTCCTGGCTTGCCTGCTAGGTTTCCCTCTTCTGAGCAGTTCGAATCCAGACGGTTACCGTGAAATTCGGTAATCGTCCGGCGGTTACTCATGTTCTGAACTATTCCCTATCCTTCATAACATTTCGTTTCTTTGTTGAACTCTTCAAGCTACCTTCTAATTCTTTAATCCCCTTTCTCCGTGGTTTCTCACCAAGTTAATAATGGAGGTTATCTCAGACAACTTGTTTATTTGGAGAAATCCAAATGTGGAGGATTCTAGACACTAACATATCCCTTCCACCATGGCAACTACTGTTGGAGCTTGAATTTGTGGTCCTTGTCGGCTACTCTCTTGTGCTCCTGCGAACACCTCTTCCCTTCAAAATGAAGCAACACTGTGACATAATTAATGCATGAGGTTGATGCTCAGACACTTGCGTAGCTCATTGTTAAGTACTTCCTCAAGCTAAAGAATATGATTGTCCTAAATGGATCTCAAATATGCTAAACGTATTATAACTTTTCATTTGTCACCTTCAATTTTAGTTTTACATATTATACGTTGTCTCTTAGCTTTAACAGAAAAGGTTGTTATATTATGAACTTTCCGGCCGGCATTTTTCGGAGAACCAGTTGGTATCTAGTGATGTATATATGTCATATTCGTTCTGCTAAAAGAAGATATAAGTAGCACGGCGAGTCAACATACAAATTAAGGGTCATCAGTTTAGTACCTGGTGTGTGCATCTACTTTCTGACCCCACCATTGTGTTACATTTAATGTCTAATTAATGGTTGGATTAATTAAGATGATGAGACATTAATTACATTTAGTGTTACCTTACCTGGTGTGTGCATCTACTGCCTGACCCCACCATTGTGTGGTAGCCCTTTCGGTTTGACTTATCCAACAATGTATGCTTTCCAGATGTTAAAGTCTGCATAGATGTCAGCTCAAAACAATGTAGCATGGTACTTTTGCAACTAAAGTGGCATTAAGATGGCACGCTTAAGCATGCTCCATTTCATAAAGGTACCATAGGTTATTAAATAGAATCACAAGATGATAATTTCATAAATTATAAAATATTGAAATAAAGTTTTTCTTATTTATTTTTATTACATGTATTGCCTCAAATTGAAGGGTTTCACTGTTCCAAAATTGAAGAAACAATCAACCAACAAATTAATCTTTTAGTGAGAGAAGATAAAAATGAAATTTTTAGAGTATAAGAGAATAAAACCAAATGTGAACTAAAATCGAAGATGATCATATATCCATCAATTACATAGAAAGAACGTGAAAGAAAAACAAGCAAAAGACACACCTCAACACAGGGGATCTTGATACTACAGTAACTTGGAGGCAGGGAAGACGTTTTTCACCCTCACCTAACGGGAGTAAAGATGATGGTCTTCACGATGCTAGTAAGCACCTCCCCTGCAGCATGAGCTCAATGAAGAAGGTGCGGCATGTTGAGTCATTCATCAATGAGCTCGATCCCTCCCCATGCTAGAATCGCATCATCTGTGTGGGGCAGGCATTCCTCAAGAAAGAGGCCCTATAAGCAGCAGGAAGTGGGAGATCAGGCCCTATAGATAATCTGTAGAAGTAGCAAAGAAAGAGTATTGTTCTTATCAAAATGATATGGTGATCCCTGTAGCTCAACATTTCCAGTTCGGAACCGGCCAAGCTGTTCAAACCGAAACTGCACCGTTGGCAATAACAGGAACCACTTAAGCTGTCCTCGGAACCCTAACCGGAAATGGAGAAACCAGATTCGCCTGCCGTTCATGGTACCCAAAATCCGACCCAAAACCAATGGTTTCAAACCTCCGTTAACTAAGTTTTATTATATATTTTTCCAATACCCATTATCACAAACTCATCGGTAACTGAACAGTATGACTCCTTCTACCGTTGTTGTTGGTGGGTGGTTCGGTTCCGGTTTCAGGCAACTCTGAACCGAACATATCTACTTGCAGCTATAGCAAACAAACCAGCAAGAAAATTTTAAAAAATAAACTTAGATCGTCGTGTTAGGCTTCCGATAGTCAGCGTAAAACTTCGTCGCATTTTTATAACATGGATTACAAAAATTATGAGCATTGCTTTGGGGCGTCCCCGCCTAGCGACGTGCTGCAGAACCCGAATGCAGTAAGAAGTAAGCAAGGGCCATTATATTTTCGCCCGAATGTAGTGAATCAATTGCAGAGAGGGTTCCCACATCATGGACGGGTGTGCGTAAAGAAGTTAGTCCCGCTACATTGCCGCCCGAATGTAGTGAAAAATTTTCAGAGAGGGTCCTTGGAATATCGGAACATTATCCGGTAAGCTAATGGAGGTGGTAGATACTATGATTCGGAGAAAGATTCATATTCTATGTTTACGAGAGACAAAATGAGTTGGAGAAAAAGCAAAGGAGATAGAGGATACAGGTTTTAAATTATGGTACTCAGGTAAAGAAAAGGCTCGAAACGGAGTTGGTATTATTATAAATAAAGATTTAAAGGAGAGTATAATAGACATACAACGATATGGTGACCGAATCATAACGTTGAAATTAGTGTTAGGAGCAGAGGTTTTGAATATAGTTTGTGTTTATACACCCCAAGTAGGACTAGAAGATAGTATAAAGACGGTTTTTTGGGAAGAGTTAGATAAGATGTTTCAAAAGATTCCACAAAGGGAGATGATTTGTTTAGGAGGAGATTTAAATGGACATGTCGGTAAAGAGGCATTAGGATATCAAGGGATTCATGGAAACTTTGGTTTTGGGGATATAAATGAGGAAGGTAGGGAGATTTTAAATTTTGCTATGGCATTTGATATCTTTATAGTCAATACAATCTTCAAAAAATGAGATGAACATTTAATTACTTATAAGAGTGGCTTATCACAAACACAAATTGATTACTTTATTTGTAAAAAAAAAGATAGAGCGTGTTGTAAAGATTGTAAGGTAATTCCAGGAGAAAGCTTAATCACCCAGCATCGACTTTTAGTTATGAATTCACAAATAAAAAAATGGACAAAGAAGAAAAGAGTGCATCGAGCTATTCGGACTAAATGGTGGAACCTCAAAAGCGAGAAAAAAGATATATTTAAACAGAAAGTCATTCATTATATTGGCACACCCTGTGATATGTGGAACAATATGGCTATACATATTAGGAAAGTGGCGAAAGATGTATTAGGAGTATCTAAGGGAAGTGTATCGGCACAAAAGGAAGCTTGGTGGTGGAGTGAAGTAGTACAAAATAAAATCAAGGCAAAGAGGGCATGTTACAAATTACATTATGCTAAGAAAACTAGTGAAACTTTAAAAGCTTATAAGAAAGCAAAGAATGAAGCAAAAAAGGCCGTTAGTGAAGCAAAAGCTAAGATTTGGGAGGACTTATATACAAAACTCAACTCAAAAGAGGGTGAAAGAGTTATTTTTAGGATAGTTAGGGCTAGAGATAAGAAAACTAAAGATCTTAATTATGTTAGATGCATAAAAGACGAGGATGAAAAAATTCTAGTGGCAAATGATGATATAAGAAATAGATGGAAAAACTATTTTTATAATCTTTTTAATGAAAATAAAAGATGTTAGTATTAGTTTAGGAGATTTAGCCAAGTCAAAAAAGTATATAAACCACAATTTCTACCGACGTATACAAAAGAATGAAGTCAAAGAGGCTCTTAAACATATGAAGGGTGGTAAATTGGTAGGACCAGATAATATTCCTATAGAAGTTTGGAAAATATAGGAGAAATTGGAATCACTTGGCTCACAAGACTATTAAATGAAATATGGAAAAACGAAAAGATGCCCGAGGAATGGAGAGCAAGTACACTTATACCTATACATAAGAACAAGGGAGACATTCAAAATTATGCGAATTATCGAGGTATCAAGTTAATGAGTCATACTATGAAATTATGGGAAAGAATTATCGAACGTAGGTCAAGACAAGTATCAAATACAACAGAGAACCAGTTTGGATTCATGCCAGACAGATCTACTATTGAAGCGATTCACCTTTTGAGACGTCTTATGGAACATTTTAGAGCAAAAAAGAAAGACCTTCACATGATATTTATTGATCTAGAAAAAGCTTATGATAGGGTACAGAGGGAGGTTCTTTAGAGAACTTTGGAAAAAAGAGGTATCCCATTGACATATATTAACCTTATAAGAGATATGTATAATGGTACAAAAACATGTGTGAGGACTCATGAAGGAACGACAGACTTCTTTGAAGTTAATATTGGGTTACATCAATGATCAACTTTAAGTCCATACTTATTTATAATGGTGATGAATGAGTTAACAAAATATATTCAAGATGAAGTAGCTTGGTGTATGTTATTTGCATATGACATTGTATTAGTGGAGGAGTCTAAGAAAAAAGTTAATAGAAAATTGGAACTATGGAGAGAAACATTAGAAAGCAAAGGCCTCCGACTTAGTAGAACAAAGACAGAATATATGGAATGTAAGTTTGATCATTTGGTTACTTTAGAAGACATAGAAATTAAAATTGGCACACATTGCATTCCCCAAAAGAAAAGTTTTAAATACCTAGGGTCAATTTTTCAAAGTGATGGAAGAATTGATGGAGATGTTACACATAGAATTAATGGTGGTTGGTTAAAACGGAGAGGAGCATCCGGTATTCTTTGTGATAAGAAGATACTATTAAAATTAAAAGGTAAATATTATAGAGCAGCAATTAGGTCTGCCATGTTTTATGGTTCTGAGTGTTGGGCAATTAATCATCAACATGTACAAAAGATGTCTGTGACAGAAATGAAGATGTTAAGATGGATGAGAGGTGTTACAAGAAAAGACCGTATACATAATGAGGTTATTAGAAACAAATTAGGAGTGGCACCAATAGAGGATAAAATGAGAGAACATCGTTTAAGATGGTTTGGACATATAGAAAGAAGATCAAAAGAAGAACCTATAAGAAGATTAGAAAAACTAAATTTGGAAAGTATTAAAAGAGGTAGAGGATGACCACAAAAGTGTTGGAAAGAAACAATAAAGAATGATCTAGCTTATTGGGAGTTAACTACTAACATGGCACACGATAGGGATCTATGGAAACAAAGAATCCATGTAGCCGACCCCGTCTAGTATGGGAAAAGAATTAGTTGTTGTTGTTGTAAACTTAGATCATCGTTGAATCATGAAGTTTAGAACTGTGGGTCTTGAAAATGTTTAGGGTACTTTCAATTGTTCCATATGGAGAAAGATTTGTCATGGCTACATTTAAGATTAGACATGGCAGATATATTTCAACTGAACCAATGAGGAACAATAGGTGCACTGTCCTCTTGGGGCCATTGTTATTCATATGTTCAATTATGTTTTACGAGTATATATCTCAGGAATCCCATACTACGTTATGGTTAAGATTTAAATTTGGTTCTCATCTTTCACATCTCAATGCCTGATACATTTACTAGCACCAATGCCTTAGCTTCATACATTTCCTCTTTAAAACAAATTTTAGAAAAGTATAATTATCACCCGAATGTATCTCAATGCAATTCTATTTTCATTATGTTTATGCCCCCAAATCAAGGGTTATATTGTTCATGAATAAAAAAAAAAGTATATCTTATACTAGGGTGTTCACGGTTTGGTTTGGTTTGGTTCTAGCCTCAAACTCTAACCAAACCCCTACTTGTGGTTCTTGGTATTTTGAGAACCAAACCAAATCGTGGCATGATTTGAACAAAACCAAGGGTTACAATTTGGTTCGGTTCTGAATCATTATTTTAGTTATTTAGGATTTGACTAAAGATAACCGTTAGTGCTCCCTTCCAAAAAAATTAAATTAATATCATATGGTTAATGATCATGTGTCAGATATTAATTTGATAAAAACAGATATTACACTTGATTTTATCCAATAAGCAAAAAAGGTACTTTTTGCTCTAACCCTTGAGACCCATTTTATAGATGTCATGGATCCCCTCACTTTACCTCCCTTCTCAATGCAGTACTAAAAATTTTCTTTATAAAAAGGTTTTGAGAGCGGTTTGGTTCCATTACCGAAACCATGTAACAAACTACCCAATATTTCTCCAATTAGAACCGAACCGAATCAAATCGTTTGATATTCAGAATCGAACCAAACCGTTGGTTAGATTCCAATGGTTCCTTGAACACCCCCTATCTTAAACGGATTTAAATACAAACAGAAACAAGTTTCAAAAAAATGGTTTTACAAACCCCTCTCTTCTTTCAAAAAATTAAGGTGCATTGTTAGAGTATTAAAACTTATGCCCCACCCCTTTTGTTTTTCAAAATTGTATACTTTGTTAGTGAATAATAACTCTTGGAAACATAGTTTTTCTTCAAAACATGCCCTAAACACCCAACAATACGTTATATATGAGACCCCCAAAAAGCAGAAGCCCTTTTTGCGTTACATTGTAATAAAGCATTGTAATTTATCACATGCAAATATAAATATATGTACCTCGATCATATCATTTCAAGTACCAATAAAGGACAAACTCATATTATATCATACAATGCAATATGATTTTTACAACCTTGGTTGAAACAAATATTATGAAGGTCAATTTGTGAGACACTAACCATGATATTTGTTCGAATCAATTTAAAGGAAAGAAAAAAGATTATCTTTCACAAACACCCTTGTATACATATTTGGATTCAAAGAATCCCAAACCTCTTCATGGTGGAGGTGAGGCAGCCGCGTCGCCCGAAATCTGAAAAAACACAAAAATCTACATAATTAGTCTCTTTTTAGGTCCCCTCACCTGAATTTCACAGTGCCTGCTCCAAGAGAATTTCAAGATCTGTCATTGGACACAAAGTAACAGTAGTTGAGTCCTCGACCTTTCATATTCTTTTCTTCAGATTGATTTTCGGCCTCCATATGTGAGAATCGTTTCTCCTACACAACCAACTAAGCTCTTCAGGGATTAGAAACACGAAAAGATTAAGGTATCGGTAGGATCAACTGGTAGTGTCATTGGTGGCAGACGAGAAAAAGCTTTTGGTGTCGAGGAGTTCAAATGAGCGAAATCAAGGAGATCCATATAGTTTTTGAAAAAGATCATGGATTTTCTTGACAAGTTGTAGATCCATATTTGGTGGTAGGATTAAAGGTTTTGAATGGGTAATCTGCCAACGTCAAAAGAAAGTATTGTATTAGGTCGCCGTGCACTATCTTCAATTGGCGACAAATTAAAACTTCTTGTTCAACAATCACAATCCTTGACTGATGGCAATTAATCTACCGTCTTCTAGGGCTTCTTCTCTATTAGTGAGCCTTTCAATACCTCGTCGATGATTGCTCCACTTTTGGTGTCATCCTTACTCAGTCATCACCTTTAATTAGGAAAGATACGGATGAAAAAGAACTCTTGAAATTCTTATTCTTCGTGCCAAAAGTTCCCTGTATTTCCTTTTGGAAAGATGCAATAATTCTTGTTCTTAAGTTAACTGAAAGTTTATCCTAACAGTGCCTAAGCGTAAATTTTTAAATCTTTTTAGTAATTACGGCACACACTTCTCCCAAGTCAGAGACCATAGAGCTTCCCTGAGGTGTAAGAGAAGATAGAAGATAAACAAAATAGAAAGGTTCCAGAAGTTACATAACAGAACTATAAAATATGATAATCAAATAGAGACATCAAACCTAGCCCATTTTTGAAGCAGAGCTAATGGCCTCATCTGTCTCACCCAAGGGGCAATGCGGGCAGAACCCGATGGCCACATTATATATAAACACATGCTCATCTATTACTTTTCAATAGCATAAGTTTAATTTAAAAAGTTTTTGAGGTTTTTGAAAAATATAAAAGATAATTTTATTATACTCATGACTTCAAAAAGTAATAGTCGGTATGAGTGATAGCACTAGTGGTAGATAGGATCCCATCGCTATATATATGTGTGTGTGTGCATATACATATATATATATATATATAACATATATATGTGTATAGAAAAATGTCACAGCTCAAAGGGGCGATTGATAGGATCCCCGAGGGGCCACATGCCGGGCCGGGCCAGCTGGCCCACATTTCTGTATTGGCATATGCTAAAATGGCACGCCATCTAGCACCAATGTTGATTAACAATCCATATAGTGGACCTCACTTGGTGTAGAAGGTAGGCTTGGTCTGTGGTTATATTTGTCACAGCTCTTTTTACAATAAGCACCTTCCCTTGAAGCATGCATCTGAAAAAGCAGTATGGTGGATTGGGTTTAGCCAGCTATCCTATCCAGATCCAAATCCTGGTTTACATTCAGCGTGCCGAGGTGAAGTAGCTGCCTGAAAATTTAAAAAAAATAAAAATTATATAGCTGGCCTACGGTCATAGAGATTAGAAATGCACAGCATTTAAACCATGAATTATTTTTGGAGCTCAATACAACTCTTTCAGATTAGAAACCAGTGTCCAGATAAACCCATATTTAAGGTTTGCAGCTTTGAGTCTGGGTCGAAATCAGGTTCACCCAGAACAGAACAGAACTTTTGTTCAAGTCCATTTTCAAGACCCCAATTCGATCAAAACTAGGTACAGGTCGACCCGGCTACAAACACATTGTGCGGGTGTCTGCAGAGAGAGATATGTATGTATGTACATTAGATAGATAGGTAGATCATTTATGTATATATAATGTAATGTATATTATATAACATTTTCAGGCCAGATTCCAGTCGGGTCCAGGTCCCCCGGTATTTTGGAACTGTCTGGACCTGAGCCCGGATTCCTAGCCCCCGATCAGACATGGCTTCTTCAGGTTGCTTTGCCCATGGTCAGGTCATCTTGGGTCCAAAATTGAAATAAATAAACCCTAAATTTTTAAATTTTCAATAAATTAATGTCAATCATGTGAGGGACAAAAGATGATCAGTTATGATGCTTAGAATATGCATTTTCTGTTTCTTGGAGTTCAATCATTGAAGCATCTTTGCTTGTATGCACAATGACCCAAGAGCTGTTACTGTTAGATTCTTTTCCTGGTGGCTGAGCTTAGTGTGGCTAGACATGGCCGGTTCTGTTTATCGTTCTCTGTATAGTTTCAAATGGTCATTTCGGTTCTGGATCCATGTGCGGATGAATAGTAACTGAACCAGTTGGGTTCCGGTTCTACGTACAGTTAAGTTGTTCTGGTTAGAGATGGTTCCTTGGCTGGTTTGGTTTTGGATTGAACCCATTAACTGGTTATAAACTAGACACGTCTACTGATGGCCACTTTCAGTTTGAGGAGTGTTCGTGTTGGATCGTTTTTGTCATATCATAAGAAGATCAATTGAACATGACCAGGTCATTTTCGTGTTATTGTTAATGGACCTGAATATGACACTAGACATGCATACATACACAAGCACGGACTATTTCAACTGTGCCAGGGTCAAGTGATTTTGTTCTATGCTAAATTGCCAATCTGGAAGCAATTTCATGTCTCGGGTCGTTCTCGCTTCATTTGGTATAAACAGTTCAACCTGAGCATGACCTGAATTCTTCAGGTCATTTTGGGTGGACATGAACACCATATGACTCTTAAAGGGAAGATCATGTCTTATATTACCAGCGGTGAGGAGCAAGGAAATATTATTTAAAGGTGTTCAAGGAACTGATGAAAAAACCAAACCATAGGCTCATTATTTTTCATTAGTTTCATGGTTTGGTTTTATTCAGTTCTAATATTAGGGTTGTGTTAAAATGTATAGAACTGAACCAGAACAGGACCAATGGTTGTGTTTGGTTCGCCTCCATTTACTATAATGGTCTGCTTTGGTTCTTTAAAAATTGAGAATCGATTATATCTTCAGTTTGGTTCGATGATGAGGCTAAAGCCAAACAAAAGACCACGAACACACCAACCTCTCTCTCTCTCTCTCTCTCTCTCTCTCTCTCTCTATATATATATATATATATATATATATATATATATATATATATATATATATATACCCACTACTAGCAATGATCACTCATCTAATGATTGCTTTTCGAAGGTATGAATATAATAATATTTTTTATATATTTTTTTAAAATACTTTAAAAAATTATGTCGGAAAGAACTATCAACTAATCTAAAAACCAAAAACAATTTAGACTAAATCGAAAACCGAGCCTTGCCCAACACCAAAGTGCACTCAGAACAACCGTCACCACGGTCCATGCCCAACCGAATCATACCCGATGTTTTTCGGGCAATTGCTACCACCGGTTTGTCTATTTTCATCATAGATCACCAGAACCAAGAAAAGAATAGTCGAAATTAAGTCCTGGCTGAAAGAAACTAGCCGGGATATGTCAGTTTTTGGTAATGGTCTTTGACAGTCGATGAGAATCCGTCTAGATTGCCGGAAAAAGACTTCTAAGTTTTTCTTTGATAAATGGGCACAAGCCACATAAGTTAAAGTTCATTGACAGTACGTACATTTAATTTAATTAAATAACTGAGTTAATTTAGTTCTACGTGAGCAATAATTGCCATACAAATAATATAATGCATTATTAGAGATTGGTGAGACGCCATAATCCACCAACCGCCATATATCCTTTCCCTTTTGTTTTTGGCGTCCGACTCATCTTCCATACATTATACATCACCATGCCCATAGTTAGGTGGTGCATAAAAGCGTGCATTCACAATGATCAAAATGATGACGATGATGATCATGGTAATTACATGATGTTCTTTTATGTTGGTGGGACGTGAATGATAGTGAAAATTAGTGGGATCATAAATACATGATGATCAATGGCAGACCTATTTTAGGCTAAGGTGAGGCATTCGCTTCACGGAAGATCTGAAAAATTCTTGTATTCGTTATTGTATATAGAGAAATAAAAGTGTTTTATGAATGTGAAATATAAGTGTATTTTAAATGCGCTTTATAAAAAAATTCTCGAATCGGCCACTTATGATGATAAATGGTGATCATATAATGACGATGGATATATGGATTATCTGTTGCCTTGGTGTACACATGATGATTTGAACCGGATCCAAAGCGGGTGGATAACTGACTGAAACTAGAACCATTTAATCGGGCCCAGAACCATCCACCACAACCTGGTTCACTTACACTTCCTCCTTCCATGGTGGGAGATGTTTATGATTATGAAAACCAGTAGACTTGTCCGGTGGGGTGTAATGTTTATGGGTTCAGTTAATGTCATCCTCCTCTTCTTATCTCATAACAACGCGTAAAGGGGGAACCTGAAACACGACAAAGAAACTTGACTCGAACAAGACCCGAATTCAAATGATGGAATTTTTGAGTTCTCATGCCTAACTTGTAAGGAAATATGGTCATTCTCGGCAACCCTAGCACAGAAACGGCTGGACTGGCCATCTAGCTGTTATCTATGAAAAGGATGCGAGAAAGGATGGTTGTAACGGCCATCAAAGGACGAAACCGTGCGGCAGTTACGGAGCTTATCGTTAACCGATCGGATAAGGGGCTCAAAGAAAGGAAAGCCCAGTAGAGAATCTGAGAGGAAAAAAGAGCAGGCGTTGCTCTATAAATAGAGAGCATACAGTGAAATACACAAAGAAACTGAGCATTCCTCCCAAGCAAAACCTACTGAGAGAAAACCTGAAAAATACCAAATCACTCATACCTCTTTGAAGATTCGTTGTTGTTGCATACCTGAGCACGAGGAAAGAGAACATCGGAGGGTTGACTATAAGCCAGAACCGGCAGGAGTCGACGAAATCTCCACATCTAGTATCAGGGTCTGGTTTTGACCTTGTAAACAGGTATGCATTAGTAAATAAATAAAAAAGGAAATAAGAGGGACAAATAACTTCCTTTAACTCTCGGAAGTGACAGAGCATTCTGCCTGAGTCGAAGACAAAGCAAGAGGGAAAACTCTACTTGATTCGAGACAAGGCAGAGGGCAAACCCTGCCTGAGTGAAGATAGGACAAAGGTCGGCCACAAAGCCAAGAAGACTGCCGGCAAAACCCTCGGTCAGGAGGCTAGAGGAAAGCCAAAGTAGAACCTCGGCCAATAGGCCAAAGGTCGACCGCAAAGGCAAGAAGGCTGCCAACAAAAACCCTCGGCTAGGAGACCAAAGGAAAGTCAAAGCAAAACCTCGGCTAGTAGGCTAGAGGTTAGCGGCAAAGACAAGGAGGCTGTCGGAAAACCCTCTGTTATGAGGCCAGAAGAGACTGTAGGTGGCTATAGGCCAAGAGGCGGAGGAGGCAGTCGGTTGCCCTCCTATCACTCTCTCGCTCTCTCTCTCTCTCTCTCTTTCTTGCAAAAACCAATGATTTTTTGAAACCGTCCCCGGTTTTGGAAAACTGTCGGTGGTTTCTAGAAAACCATCTCAGGAAGCAGACTCAAAAGTTCATTCTGCCCCGATCGGTTTTTGAAAATTATGAACTACCACTAGACAAAATTACCAAAATATTCAGATATTTTCGAGTAAAAAGACTATCCAGGCGAAATGTCAATTTTTCCCTTTGGCAGTTTATGAAAATTATGAAAATTTGGGATATTGAATTACTTTCCTACCCTTCTCGGTTAAATTTATTATAATACTGCCATTGTGTTAAAAGATAGATTTGTCCATATCCTTTTGAGGAAATTATAGATTAAGGGCAAAATTATGAATTTACTCCTGATCAGTAATGAATTTTCAGAAATACCAACCACCAAGTTTATTGTTCTGTACTTTATCACTGCCACCAAATTTTAGAATTACTATTTTACCCTTGGTGTTTTGAAAAATTAACAAAGGCTGGATTTTTTTTAGAAAAACTATAGATTTATCCTAGCTTATTTTTATATTAAAAATGAGTTATTTTCAGCTCATTTTTGTGATATTTTGTATCGTGCTAATTAGATTTATACTATTTTGTTTTATTGCTTGATAAATGTTTTCCTTTTAGACCGTCTAATTGTTATAATTATCAAATATATAAAAATAAACTCTATAATATGTGTGTCGTACCTATGAAAGACAAAAAAGTTAAATGATCTAAACTTCTAAACATAGAAGAGAAGTATACCACTTGCTCTAACACTTAAAACGCAATAGAGAAACAAATATAAATGTATAAAATATTTCTTAAAGATGATACAATAGCAGCAACATTCATATTGACGTACATGGAGGATGACTTAATCAGGATCTTCGAGGAATTCAAGACCACAAAAGAGTTCTTTGATTCTATAACAACCAATACAACTGTCTAGTTGCATATCTAGTTGCTACTATAGAAATATAATTCCTTCAAAATGAAAGAATGGGATAATGCAGTAGAACATGTAAATCATATGTTGATAATGACAAGAGACCTAGCTATGAAAAAATCAGTTATCTCAGAACCGATGTCGATATCCACAATATTGAACAGTCTTCTCCTGTCATGAAACATGGTCACCACTACATTCAGACTAGGGCTAGAAATTAACCTTTTTGAATTATTCCTAAAACTAACAATTGAGCAAGAACATATGAGTAAAAAAGGAGAGAAAAAATTGCTAGTAGTAAAAGATAAGATAGGGTCTAGCTCCAAACCCAACAAAAGGAGAAATAAATCAAACAAAAAGTTTGACAAAAATAACAAAAAGGGTAGTTAATTTTTTAAGAAAACGCAGGAAAGTGCTTCTTAGGTCAAGTATTTTAGTTATGAAAAGATGGGACACTGTAAGAGAGATTGTCACAACAAGGGTGGAGGAAATAACCCATAACACAGACAATCAAAGAAGTATGACATAATCTACGTGATATCAGAATGTCTCTACATGGATAACCTAATGACTGGTTGGTGTGACCAAACATATCTCAAAAACCAAGGAAGGAGCAATGGATTTAAAGTAGTACAAACAAGGAGAACATCGAGTGTTTATAGGAAATAATACTTTCTTGGATGTTTTGGGTACTCCATCCTTTAGAATATTTTTACAAGGCATACCGATTGTATTAACTGATGTATTGATTGTGTCATCTATAAGGCGCAATCTGATTTCGATCCCTACCTTAGTAAAGAAAGGTTTTGAGGTCAGGTTTGTTCCTAACAAGGTGACTATGGTTTCGGACTCTAGAGAATTTGTCGTAGAACATGGACTGTTCAAACTGAAAGTTAATGAGAATGAAAATCCTTTTGCTTATATTGATTGTGCATTTAATATTGATGTGAACGTATGACATAAACACCTTGGCATATGTTTGGAAAAGTTGAAGAAATTATCCAACTTTGACTTATTGTCAAGATTTAAGGAAAATACTTTCAATAAGTGCGAAACTTGTATATACAAAAAATTACAAGAAAAGTTTTTTCCAAAGAGACAACAGGGGCAACAATCCTATTGGAAGTCATTTACATGGATTTATGTGGATCTTTTAAAGTAATGTCACATTGTGAAAAGGTTTATTTTATAACTTTTATCGATTATTACTCGGGATATATGTATTTATATCTCTTAGCACATAAATTTGAGGCACTTGAAGTTTTTAAAGAATATAATTAGAAAGTTGAAAATCAGTTGGGCATTCAATCAAAGTCTTAAGATTAGATAGAGGTAGTGAATATACCTCTACAGAATTTTTAAAATTTTGTAAAGACTTTGGTATTGCAAAGTAAAATATAATACTCATGACACCTCAACAGAATGGTGTAGCTGAAAGATATAACATGACCGTACTGAATATGACAAGGTCAATGTTAATTGATATTTCTCTACCAAGGATATTTTGGGAAGAAACAGTAAGTACACCAGTGTACATACTCAATAGAGTACCATATAAGGTTGTATTCACTATACCATATGAGATGTAGTTTAGAAAAAAACCCAACCTAGGTTATCCCAGGAGGTGGGGTTCTATTGCACATGTAACGATACTTGATCAAGTAGGTCTTTGATATGTATATTCATCGGATATCCTAAAGGTTCAAAGGGATATCAATTTTATCATAAGGACCACGGGCTGATAAAGAGAAGAGATGTTGAATTCTTAAAAGATACTAAGAATGGCATTCTAAAAAATAACGATGAGTATACTGACGATCTAGTAGACCTATATCAATCATCATTTTAACACATAGAATACCTTCTTGAAACAACCAAAACTTTAAGTAGACATAAAAGGTCAAGAGTCACACCGTCGTACTTAAAGGATTATGACACTTATCTTGCAGAAGAAGTGTAATTCGGTAGATTTAAGTTAGTTGATTGATAACTTCACTCATCAGTAAGCTATGAACTCATCGAAAGCAACATACTGGGAGAAAGCTATGGATGAGGAAATTCAATCAATTGAGAAAAACCAAGTCTGAAAATTGGTTGATTTGCCAAAAGGAAGAAAAGTCATAGACTGTAAATAGGTTCTGAAAAAGAAATATAAGATCGATGGTACAATCGATAAGTTTAAAGCGAGGTTAGTTGGAAAGGATTTTTCGCAAAAAGAGGGGATAGATTATGTTGAGATATATTCTCTTGTTACAAAATTTGCATCCATAAGGATAATCCTAGCAATATTTGTATATTATGATTTTGACTTACATCAATTAGATGTAAAGACAACTTTTCTAAACGAAGATTTAGATGAAATCATATACATGCAGTAGCCCAAATGATATAGAGTTGAAGGCTAAGAAAATAAAGTATATAGGTTGAGAAAACCCCTATATGGCCTGAAACAGTCACCTCATCAATGATATTTGACTTTTCAAAATGTCATTATTGAACTTCGGTTTTTGGCTAATGAGCTTGATCACTATGTATATGTTTGGAATAGTGGGAGTCACTTTGTCTTCTTATCCTTATATGTAGATGATATATTGTTGACTGGGAATGACAATGAGATGATTGTCAAAACCAAGTCATGGTTAAACTCAAGGTTCAAAATGAAGGATATGGGAGAAGCATCTTACATTCTAAGTATAAAGATCTCTCGAGATAGAGAATCTAAACTCTTATGCCTAAGTCAAGAGAGAGATTAACCATTGTATAAATTAATGTTTTTTTCTGGTTCGAGGTGGTTTAGGCCCCAAAATGGAACAGAAACCTGGTGGCTAAGAACCGGAATCAAGGATCATTGGGTTCGCTTCTGGTTACACCTTTCATGGAACCGGAACCGGCGGTTCCAAACCACTGGCTCGATATAGATATTTTTTTCTTCTAATTTTAAAAAATTAATGTTTTTTCCAGTTGAAGGTGGTTTAGTCCACAAAGCGGAACTGGAACCTGGTGGTTCCAAACCAGAACTAGAGACGAAATTGGCCCAGACAGGGTTTGGTTCCGGTTTTTAGTGCCAAGAAAATGGAACCAGGCATGTCTAATTTAACATATGCTACACACAACAGGGTGGGGGTGTTAAACCGTGTTCACAGATCAGGTTCAGATCCTGTCATTTTGGGGTTTTCAGTCTCTTCTATTTATTGTAGAGAATCAGGTTGGCAATAGCATCTTTATCTTTCGGGTGGTTAAATATTCCCGTCAACCGGCACCCGGAGCAATAACTCAATGGCAGGGAGGTCTGACGCCCTCGCTGCAGGCAGGAGTTCCACTCTCGAGGGTGCACTGCTTTGGCCTCCGGTCTATATCTCCATCACAAAGATAGGATCATGGAGATATTGGTGTAAGATTATGCAGAAAACACCATTATGAAGCTAAAACGCCTCCATAATAGTGTTTGGTGCATAATCTTACACCAACATTTTGAACGTTTAATCTTTATGATTCACAAGGGATATTCAAATATATGGTTGTACCTTTGTACTTGCATTTTATGTATGTGAGTGTATTAAATACAAAGTGATTTGAATTTTATTATTGATCTCAAAAATGAAACCTTGAAAACTTTTGTCTAACATTATGCACCAAACATCGTCATACAACTAAGACGTATATATGTATATATATATATATATATATATATATATATATATATATATAGTGGTATATGCTCTATCCAATATATTATTAAATTTTTTCGAACATCTTTATCATTCGAGCCCGGCAATCAACCGTGGAGATTTGAAATGAAAAGTAAAGTGTATCATTGAGCATTAAATGTGAGTATAAAAAGTACAACAATACACTTGTTTTTTGAGATTCAAATCTCTACCCTTAATCACCGCGATCAAACAATGGAGATGTTTAAGAAGGATTGAGCAAGGACTAGGCCCTAATAGAGAGAGAGGGGAAGAACAAGAGTGAGATAATTCTAAATGGATAATGTTTTTCAATACATAATCATACATCGACTTCTCTATTGTTCGATATTTGTGATAAACGGTCGAGAGGATAACACCAAAAAAAAAAAATTTATATATATATATATTAAATTAATGTATTATATACAAAAGCTTGATAATATTTTTTTCTTTTTTATTCAACTCTATTAATCATGTCAACCAAATGATGAAGATGTACCCAAAAAATTTATACATGTAAAACTAACTATATATAGAGTACGTAGAAATCCCAAGCATTTGAAAGTCCCCACTTAATACAATTTCTCTCTCTCTCTCTCTTCTCTCTCTCTCTCTCTCTCTCTCTCTCTCTCTCTCTCTCTCTCTCTCTCTCTCTCTCTCTCTCTCTCTCTCTCTCTATATATATATATATATATATATATATATATATATATATATATATATATATATATATATAGGTGCTTTTCTCATCGTTCTTTTTCTGTGTTCTTTGGCTTTCACCAAATTATTGTAGAAATACATCCAAAAATAACTTTGGTATATTTTGATTATGCATTTTTAAGAAACTCCAGTGGCCTCTAAGGGCTTTGTTGGGGATCTTGCCTTTCAACAGCTTGTCTTGTGTCCAGATAAAGAATGAAGGTTGCACTAAGGGGGTGTTTGCAACGGCCCGTGCCATGCAGGCCTCCGAAACCACAATTAGTGAATGCCAAGCATAAAACTCATTGGAAACTTTTAACCGTAGTTCCAATTAATTAATTCTAAAACTTTTGGTTTACCAATATTTCTACTCAATGATCTTGCTTAACCATTTCTATCTTTTTCATCATTAAAGCTGACTTTGTCAAATGGACTAAATTAAATTAATCCCATCTGTAAATCTCTCCATGAGGGACGAGGGACCGTTCATCTCTCCTAGATTAACGGCGTTGCTCGACTTCACTTTGTAAGATGCCCGGCATGGCACCATGGAAGCATACAAGTTATGAAACGCCATTAAATCATTACACTCCAAGACAAATAAAACGAACACATCGCACTCAGGGCGATGGCTCACCTGGATCCGGCCTCCATGCTCTAATCAAAGAAAATCAATTAGTTGTTTATTTGACGGAAACTCCCCACCATGTGATTTGTAGATAGATACATAGATAGCTTATGCGCAACACGCACAGTGCATAATAGGCAAAAGTAACCATCGTAGCTGCATCTTTTGTGGCAAGGTGTTGCTTTTGCCTATGTACGCACCGTGCGCATTATGTATATGTGATATCCTCACACGCTTTACGTGTGTATTCTTTCCAGATAAAAGAGGCCTGGATGCGAGCAAGGGTGTTCACTGTTCGATGCATTCTAGCATGAATCTCGAATCAAACTGGTATTCGTGGTTCCTAGTATTTAGAGAATCAAATCATAGCACTATCTGAACCAAATCGAACCGATGGTTCCGGTTAGATTCGGTTCTTAAAAGTGGTTCTATATATTTAGGATTTGGCCAAACAGAGTAATACGACATCTTATTATTTGGGTTTATGGTTTAAATTTAGTATGTATATGAGATTAAAAAACTCATATATATATATATATATATATATATATATATATATATATATATATATATATATATATATATATACTTATGTAATGGTTCAGTTCCAATACTGTAACTGTGAACCAAACCGCCAATTATTTTTCGTGTTAAAACCGAACCCAACGAAACGGTTCCTTCCACCTCTACATGCAAGCAGCACCCACCTTCTCCCATACGAAATTATGAAAATTCAAAACTGAATTAAAAAGACAGCGTGCAAGAAAAATACAACACAAAATACAGGGGGAAATTAGTTCCGAACACTATCCCGCCAATTCTCTCTCTAGTCTCATCTGTTTTTTCGTTTCTCGTTTGGATTTCCAAGCTAATTGCTTTCCGTTTATCTACAATTGATATTCCACAGAGTAAGATGGCGTTTCACCTCACATTATAGAGCAGGCGTTTGGGTTCTCGTCGCTAAAAATCTGGGGTGCATGCACGTACTCGATAACATACCCGTGCCCGGAATACTCCATCTTGTTTGCCTCCACCTTCGCTGCCTCTATGATCTCCACCGGCTTCTTCTCACCCCCGCTGCTGTCCTTCTCCTTCTTCTCGCTGCCACCACCATCACCATCCTTCTTCTTTACCTCGCCGTCTTTCTTCTTCTCACCACTCTCTTTCTTCTCTCCACCGCTTTCTTTGGGCTTTTCAGCGCCGCCACCCTTTTTATTGCCGCTGCTACCTCCAGCGGGCTCTTCTTTTTGAGAGACGATCTCGACGCCACGTCTCAACTTCTCCTTGAGATAATCCGGCAAGCTTTTGACGTCCATGGTGCCCTTTACCGTCACCAAATCCTTCCCAGCTTGGACATCCACGCTATGTACACCTGCAATTAAGGTTCGGATCAGAAGCAGTTCAAATGCAGACCCAATTCAATTTGCTCATTCCAACCGCTATCCATGTTCATTTGAGCACAGTGCTTAATCTGTTGTTCTATGGTTCCACCGCTTCAATAAGTGGTTATTGGCCCATCATCTTCTATTATTTTATTATCCAAAACCATTCTTCCCGATCAAAACAAACCTTTCCTATAAAAACCACTAACTACTATATACATAAGTGGTTTTGGTGATAGTGGCAGCAGTTTTGACCTGTGTAAGATGGTATTTGACAATGAAATAGTAGAAGATAATGAATCATTGAAACCAATGATGGATTGAGCAACCATGCTTGGTTAAGCACAAACGATTATATAGAGAGAGACCATATTCTACGTGCATACTTATATATGCTTAAATGATCTCAATTATTTTATTGTTGAGATCAACAATTGAGATCTTTTGTACAAAAATGATATAGTAAATTACATCTATTCTACAAAAATACAATAGGACTTATTGTTTTTTAACTTAGAACTCAACCATTGATCTCAATGATCGAACGATTGAAATTACAACTAACTATATTTGAGCATGAATAAGTGTGTGCATAGACGATGGTCTCTATACGAGAATATTATAATACACATACCCATCGACATCCCATCATCATTAAAAATCTCAATTGAGCGGTAGATGAACTCAACCATTGATCTCAATGATCCAACGATTGAAATTACAACTATATTTGAGCATGAATAAGTAGTGTGTGCATAGACTCTGCTCTCTATACGAGAATATTATAATACCATAGACTCTGCTCTCTATACACATACCCATGGATGTCCCGTCATCATTAAAAATCTCAATTGAACGGTAGATTTGAGCATGAATGAGTGTATGTAAATATATCCATGCTCAAGCCTAACACTGCATGCACCTCCGAAGATCTAACTGCCGAATGTGGTGGTGGAGTCGGAGTGCCCCTCTCGATTGAGCTAAGGCTTCGAGTGGAATCATCCATGAAAAGGTCAAAATTCACTATTTGAATTGGCTGAGACTAGTGCAGTTTCCCCACTTTGAAGTGTAGATCCCATCTCAATATTGTAAAGTATAAATGAAAACTTATCACTATATATAAGTGTAAATATATATATATATATATATATATATATATATATATATATATATAATGAGAGAGAGAGAGAGAAATTAGTTCATGTGCACTTTTATTTATCCTTAAACATTTTCAAAGATTTTAACATTTTGGTCAATATTTATTTCAAAAGCAAAAAAGTATTTTTGTACCTTTTGTAGATGCATTAATTGTATCTAATACTATTTGTTTTTTCTTTTAAGATCTCAATGGTTGAGCTCTTTAAGAAGATTATAACACAAATTAGCACGTGCATGGATTATGCTTTCTCTGTCTATCTATCTATCTATCAATATATATATCATGCTTTATTGAGTATGACATACACTTTTTCATTAATATTTGTTAATCATATTAATACCTTTTAACCATTAGTCAATATGGACCATCGCCTTCTACTAAAATTATTATCATGGGTCAAAATCATTGTCACCACCAGTAAAACTATCCAAAAACCACATTGAAAGTGGTGGCATTGGTTTTCATTGGTGGATGATATTTTTTATTAGTGAGAGAGTAATAGAAGGTGTGAAGGGCAGCATTCATTGGTTATAGTATTGGAAAATAGCAAAAAAAACAGGGTATGTACATCCTACTAAATTGAATAGAAATATTTCTCTCTTTACCGAGTCCATTAAACGAAACAGGGTGTCTCGTAGCTCGTTTCAACTCGTTCATCAACTTAAAATCTTGTTAATTTTGCTTCGTAGATCATTTGATATCGGCCAAACAGGCTTGGTAGATCATTTTAATTTTGCTTGGTAATATTGAGATGGGTGACCCTTTTATTAATAAAGTTAGTATTTTCTTTTATATGAGTTTCCATAAAAAAGAAATGAACTTTTTAACTATGGCCAAGTCAAAAATACTACTTTTATACAACTTGAAAAACACATCATTTGAGTGGATTGTACCTAACCAATTAGTTGGTTTAACATGGCTTTTAGCAGACTGCTACCTAACAAATTATACATAACTAAGCCAGCTTATTTAAGCTAAGCTGAAAAAATAATTGTTTATGTTCAGCCCATAAAAGCTTCACGAGTGCACCAAGAGCAACTCACCTGGCTAGGGTGTGCAAAATGGCTTAGTAATGAGTTCAAGTTGTAACTAAGCCAGTCATGAGTTCAATACTGGGGTGTGCAAAATGGCCGCAGCCTGCCCTCGGTAACGCACGAGCTCGAGCCCAAGTTGAACAAAGAGCACCTGAGTTCATTTGCCAATCCCTAATAATACCTAATTCTTTTGTAAAAACTAAACCAAAAATAACATTATTACAAAAACAGAAAAAAATACAAATAGTATGAAACTATACTTATAAGCTTTATGATTTTTCCACCAAATTATTATCTTACATGTGTATATTGTGTGATGCATCAGCCTATAAAAATATGGCACGACAGATCAAATTACAATAGTTTTCTCAATTTTTCTTGATAAATCATTGTGTGTATATATATATGTGTGCGTGTGTGTGCACGCATGCATGTGTAGCGACAAATCAAATTACAATAGTTTTCTCAATTTTTCTTGATAAATCATTGTGTTATATATATATATATATATATATATATGTGTGTGTGTGTGTGTGTGTGTATATATATAGATATCGATGGAGAGAGAAAGAGGATGCCCACCCTTGATCTTGGCGATGATGCGCTTGATCTTCTGGATGCAGCCATCGCAATGCAGCCTGATCTTCAACACCACCACCTTTACCGGCGGCTCCTGTGTTTTCCCACCGTTACCCATCAGTTATATCTTCTTTGACCATTTTGTCACCGGCAAAAAAAATGTAACACCAAAAACCCTAAAGAAAAAAACCTTGAGAACGGCATTACACACTTTGCGTCTCCCCATTTTCATACTCTTCATCATCAATTTTTTTTTTAGAAAACACATTTACGAGGGCATTTTGGTAAATGAAATTAGAAAACTCACCCACGCCAGTACCGCCTATTTCTCAAGTAAGAATTTTCCCAAACAAGAGATTCCTCTAAGAATGTCTACAGTTTACTTCCGATATTTTACGAAACTACCCCTACTGGATGTCGCAACCGTCGTTCTCCTCAAAAAGTTCTTCTTTTCCAAGGAAAAAGAGCTAAATTCTCTAGAATACATCGTAGATCTGAGAATATTCTCAAGATTACCAAACACTGCCGTTGGGGAAAGTTTTTCCCAAGTAGAGGTGGAGAAAGGGAAAACTTTTCTCCATTAAGGGGATGCAAAAATCTACCTCTTTCTTCTTCTCCTCTGGCTTTTTCTCGGGTTTCTCTTCCTTCTTCTCGCCTTCGATCTTCATGGGCAGAGGATTCGGGGAAATGATTTCTACCTTCTTCTTCGTCTTGGATTCCAATCCTTCCTTCAGTTTGAGACCGTCCATTTTCCCCGTCACCGTTATCTTGTTGCTGCTGAAATCCACCTTCACCCCATCCACCCCTAATTCAAACCCCAAACAACATTCAGAAAAGCTTTCAGTGGAAAATCGGATCCAACGACGGAAAAAACGAAAAATTTCCGATACTTACCATCGCTCTTTCCGATGAACCGTTTTACTCTTCTGGCGCAACCTTCGCAATGCAAATCCATCTTCATAACCAAGGTATATCCGCCATCTCCCTCTTTCTGAGCCTTCTCGTTGCCTTTCTTTTCCTCTTTCGCGTCGCTCTTCTTCTCCTCCTTTTTCTTCTTTCCATCGTCGCCTTGCTTCTGGATTCATACAAACGCAAACCCCAGAATTAATCCCTCACGGAGGAGAACAAACAAAAAACAACAAACAAAATGAGGAAGCCGATTCCAGTTCAAAGGAAAATGCGGAGATGGGAAAAAGAAGTTAGAGACTCGGCAGCGTACCTCGCCCATTTCGCACGCGATTTTTGAATGCTCGGATCAGAAACAGATGGGAAACAGTTTTCTGAGGAAAAGAAAAACGAAGAAGTGGAAACTGGAAGCGCTTCGGCAGGCAGCCTGATAAATAGGCACTTGGTAGTTGACACGCCATGGCCAATTATGGATGGATGGATGATGGTCATGATGATGGCGGGTATACATGCATGAAACATGGGATCCGTACTAGATGGGACTCTCGAGTCCCCGCAAACAAACGCGCAAGCAATCATTTTTTCTTACATGGGCCCTTGTCGCCAGTCGACGAAATTACTCTATTATTCTTCTTTTGAATATATTTTAGCTGTGGCGGGGTGTCCGCTTTCCTTTCCTTGATCTGTTTCTCAAATAGTCCTTTGCTTTGTTGTATTTTCAAATAATTACCTATTGTTTCTTGTAAACTAGAAACGATAAAAAATAAAATTAATGTTCTCTTGCTTTCGGAAAACTCACCATACGTTGGATTTTAGTGGTTCATAAGGTCTTTTGTATTCTATCAAGTGAACCAAACAAGATCAATTCATCTTTTAAAAAACAATGAGAATGTGAAGATTTTTTGTTTTAGTGGTTTTATCATATCAAAGAGAACAAAGCAGATATACATTATATATATATATATATATATATATATATATATATATATATATATATATATATTGTGACAAGAAGAGACAATTGAAGTCAAAAGGTATATATAAAGCACAAGACCAGTAAATGTTTTATTTTGGAATGTGTTAAAAAGCTAATCATGGACATGTGGAGTAAATGTTTTCCATAGCAGAAGACCAGTTTACAATTTGTTCCCCCCTTAAGCAAGGTCTCGAGTTCATGTGTTGAATATGGAGAAAACTAGCTAGGAGAGCCTCATACTAAAGTGGGCGTGAGTCAAAATGGACTAGATGGGTTCATTGTGAGCCTTTGTATACCAACCATTAAGGAAAGTTCATAATAGATGTATAACTGTAATTGATTTTATTAGAGAAAAAGTTGATGTTACATGAGTAATATATTCAAAATAGTTTGGATATTGAGAGAGACAACCAAACAAAGATCCGAAGAGAAGGTACAAGAAATAGGATAGCAAACACTACAAACACAAGAAGGTCTAGGAAGTATTTAGTGGAAATAATAAAGCATGGACTTTTAGAGTCAAACAATTCAAGAGTCAAATAGTGATCACATATAAAATGTAATTAATGTCCCCAAATTGTGTCTTAGCTATTGGTAAATCCGAACCACCTGCAGATGCATGCAAGCTCCTAATGGATCATTTGTGGCCACTTTGGCCTTAATGGAAATTATTCCCATAATTAAGAAGGTGAGTCTCCTTCCTAATTATTAGAATTATATTTTTAATTAATCATAACATTTTTGAAATCATTTTTAATAAAATAATTTTTCTTATTTACGTAGAAGGATTGAATAAGAATCTAATAAGATAAGTTTGATGAGTGAGGAGAGGAGCCTATATGTGTAGATATCACCTAATCTCTTGTTTATGTGATATCTTTTTGAGAGAACCTCCCTGATGATGCCAGTCTAGTTGATTCAAAGTCCAACAATGTCTTCGCGACAACATAGCTGTACTGGATGGTGCGCACCATGACTTCTTTCGGCAAGAGAACTTAGTATGGAGCAGGGTCTGGTTTTGGTTGTTAAAAGTTATCATCAGTATGAGAATTTCTAACAGATGAAACCGTGGGAATGAGAATAAACTCCGATCGGAGGCGACCTGGAAAATGGTCAGAAAAGGAATGTGGATTTGAAAATGTCTTTTTTTCAGCTGTAAAGATGGAATAATGCATGAAAAGGAGGTCTGGGATTCTTTTAAAAGGAAAGGCTAAAAGAGACTTTATCGTGCAGGAGGAAACTTCAACTTCTCTTCTTCCCCACGTGCGTCGTCCTTAGAGCTTCCCTTTACATAATTACGGAAATCTTCCTCGACTCTACGTAATTACCATAGACCACCCAGAATTTGACCACGAACAATCTCAATTACCATACTACCCTTACCGGGGCGTGGCTTCTGGTATGGTGCCCTTGTCCGGGCCCTTTCTCTTAAGAATAGAAATTGTTTCACCCTTGCCGGGGCACGCCCTCTTCCGGAACCAACAATTCAATCTGGAACCGAATCGAGCTAAAAACTAACTGGATTCGGAACAGGTAAAACTAGAAGTGGAATCGGGACTCATCTGGTCTGATTGTGGTTTCACCTTTTATCAAACCAAAACCCATGGTTTCGGTATTTTTTGAAAAAAAACTTATAAAAAATAGATTTATAACCAAACCAGAACTGACTCGGAACCGATAGTTCTGGAACCGACAGTTTGAAATCGTCAACTCGGGTTTATGTGAAACCGAACATGTCTACCTTCTTGTAACCAAAAAATAAAAAATAAAATTGGTTTGTCTCGGCGTATCTACCTGGTTATCATATGATTATAGTAGGATATTCATGTAAGGTAAGGTTTAGGTCATCAAAGACACGGCCGGTTTCAATTCCAATTTAGAACTATTGGTTCTGGTTTCAGTTTTAGATCGAGTCATGAAACCTGCAAAATTATTAAAAAAATAGAAGATCATATGAAATCAGTGATTTGAAGCCGTTAGTTTTTATTCTAACATGATTCCACTTTTATAGAAGGTGGAACCAGAACCGAACTAGGTGGTTCCCAGTTCTTAGCCTTGATCGGTTCGAGTTAGAGCCATCAAAGCCGTTCATTTCTATGTCATGAGTTGCTGATTAGGTTTACCTCTTTCACTTGACTCGGCCTGCCATTAACCCATTTGAACCTAAACCGGCATTAGCAACACCAGCAATGCTGCCTTTGGCTCAAAAAGAAAAGTTCTTATTCTCACCTGGCTAGGGGGTCTACCCACAAGTTGAAGGTCATATGTTCGATGCCTGGGGTGTGCATCTGGCTGCTGCCTCTGCATTAAAATGAAAAAAGAGAAGACCCTTTTTTTTTATGTGTAAGCTGGAACTATGTAGACACTTAGCGGTTGCGTGTCCCGGGTATCGAACCTTGGTTTAAGTCCTCTAAGTCGACTTAATCGACCCTTTGGGTTTGGAGCTGACTATGGTTGATAGGATGCCTTAAGTTTGAAATCTAGCTCCAAAAGACACTGTTCACCTGGCTAGAGGTTCGACTCAAGTCAGGAGTTCAATACTTGGGATGTGCATGTGAACAGGGTCTTTCTAGCCCCAAATTCAATAAAATAACATGACGACAATTTAAAAAACTTAATTTATAACCTTCTTTTCTTCAAGCCGGTATTGTATAACCAATTGAATAAAATCTGGTCCATTATTTTCTGAAACTTTAGCTTATCCAAATCCCAATTAGATCTACATCTTGGTTTAGTAATTGAATTGGAAATCCAAATCCAAAAAAATTGGTGCCGGATTTGGATTGGATATGGGCCAGAAAAATCTGAATCGATCCATAGGGCCAGACCCATTTTGATATCTCTATTGGTTGGGTTTCAGATTGGAACCGGCCATGTGTGACTTCCACCAACAAGTTGATTTAAAAAAATTAAGAAACAACAAAAAAAATTTAGCATAGCATAAATATTGTGTAACACAAGATTGTATTGTATTGTATGCACGACACTGTTGCAATAAATAGAGATTTGTGATATTTTTTTCTTTTTTCTTTTTGGATAGGCGAGATAGGGTTAGACAGACCAATAACAGAGGCACTCTATGGTATTGAACTACTGACCTTTTGCCATAGAGCCAACTCCTAGCCAGTGAGCTTTGCCGCTTTAGGAGCGAAATTTTTGTTGAAAATTGGATTTGGCAACAAAATTTTTAAAGAAAAAGAAGGAAATGAGGATAATGACAACATCAAGTTCGACAACAGATGAGAGAGGAATCCAATTGAGATCACACATATATTTGATTTAGCAAAGAAGATTGATAGATACAGAAATCTTATTTCTCTTTTTTCATTGATGTAATCCTTTTGTATTTTCATATTTGATATAATCTATTTATGTGTATCACAGTAGAATCTCTCATGTTTGGGGCGTTATGAGAGAGGTTTCTCCCCTATCTAGTTTCTTCTGCTTTCTCTATTTTTTCTTTTAAATTTCTTATCAATTTGTGCTTTAGGATGAGGTGAGGCATGCACCAAATCCGAAATCTTAAAAGTTTCTCAGTTAACTATTGTATAAAGATAATACAAGTGCTTTGTAGACGTGAAATACAAGTTTCTCGTCTCAAAAGAATTATGGAGTCTACCATTGGATATAATGATGCTGAAATTCATCAGTTAGCCTCGTTTTCATGATATCGTATCACACTGTATTGTTTGATAAAGGCCAAAACTTAAAGCAGTGTTAGGCGAGTAATGAGGGGAGGAAGAAACCTCGAAGAAGAGAATATGCTACTTTTCATGTCCTTTTTTTTTTACATTACAACACAGGAACCTTCTTAACCATTCATGAAACATAAAATTAGATAAATACTCATACCATAAGGATAACCACAGAAAGTTTTGATAACAAATATGAGAAACTAGGTGGTAAAAATGTTAAAAGAAGAAAAAGATTACGAAAGTATTGAAAGGAAACAACAATTGATGTAGTTTTTGTTGAGTTATGATACAAGATCTACCATCACAAAAACAAAGAATCCATGCACTCGACCCCATTTGGTAATAGAAAAGGCTTTGTTGTTGTCGTTGACGAATGCCATATCTTTTTCATGACTCGACCCAAAATGTGTTTTTTGAATCAAATAAAGCTCACATCTATGAGTTTGTAGCGGAAGCTGTAGATTTGGAAGGTAACTGTAATAAATGAGGTTGGGCAGTGATTTTGAATAACTGATCCTTTGTGTGGGTTTTCCCTAATTGCTCAAGAAGGAGGCTCCAAAATCTTTCGTATTCAAGCTTCTGTAATGGCAGATTCAGTAAAGGACGACTCGCATTTACATCGTGCCTTGAAATGCAAGTTACCTTGCCTTTCCCTTCATTTCCTCAACCACTTCATTCATCTTCTTGCATGGCATTATTATACCGACTCTCTCTCTCTCTCTCTCTCTCTTTCTCTCTCTCTCTCTCTCTCCCTCTCTCTCTCTCTCTCTCTCTATATATATATATATATATATATGATAATCAAGCCCAACGAGACTCATAGGGAGGTTTTTTGACTTTTGGCCAACTTAAATTACTGTTCATGTTCAGCACGTTTTGTTGTTTGAGCTGATAAGTTCCGAGCCTAACATGGAGTTGCTTCTTGAATTCATTACCTTAAACTTTGATATTCAAGGAACAATGAAACCCTTCATCATGTAATTACAAGTTATTGTGAAGGCAATTTCCATCATAAGATTGGGAACTTCTAGCATTTGACTACATTTACAGATATGATTACCCAACCCCCCCACAACCCACATACATATATGTATATACATATCTATGTATATCTATGTATATATGTATGACGATATCTATGTATATATATGTATGACGTATAGTGATATATATATGCTCAAATCAATCCATGCTTAAATATACTCAAACATCTCCATCGCTTGCTCAACAACTATCAATGGTAGATATTTTAATTAAAAAAGTGAATTATATCATTGTACATTAAATATGAATTGTGAATCATATAATTTACTTTTAAATTTAAATCTTCACCATTGACCACGATCGGATGATGAAAATGTTTGAGTAGTAAGCATAAATGGGATTGAGTACAGGTCACTATCTCTTTCTCTCTCTCTCTTTATATATATATATATATAACACGTTCATGATCTACTCGAACCTATCTCAGTCCAATCCGAGCACTGGATGATTGATGTGGTTCATCTCTCATAGTCTATATATATAGAGAGAGAACATGATAGATGCTATACTGAAATATTTTTCAACCATCCACCTTGTGTTGATAGATAATTGAAATTTAAATTCAAAAAGTGAAAAATATGAATGTAAAAAAAGTATACTAGTAAAAAGTATACTTTTAAATTCAAATTTAAATCATGGATCATCCAAAATAAATGGTTGAGATCTATTTTGATATGCTAATACTGAAGGCATATATCAAGTTGTCTCTTTCTTCTTCTTATATATATATATATAAAGGGAGAGGAAGTAATCCATACTCAATAATACATAATGACTCGTTTTGTATGATTCTATCGTTTCAACTTCCGAACGCCAGCTTTCATCACGTTTCGTTACTCTTCTACCACCCCAAACTACCATAGCCACCGTCAGAACCACCTATAATACTTAAATATTTATATATAGGTTGTTTTATAGTTTTATTTAGGTTTTTTACGTAGTGGTGATAGTTTTGACGGGTGAAAAGCCGTTTTAGGTAGCAGAGGAATAGTAAAAGGTAGAGGCCGGGGTTGAAATGGTAGAACCTTGCAAAACGAACCATTAAATATGATTAAGTATTGAATATGAAATATTTCTTCTCTCTCTATATATATTATGTGTATTAGGCGATGCTATGAGAGCTGAGCCACATCAATAATGCAATGTCTGGACTGAGCTGAGATTGATTCAGGTAATTCATGAGCGAAACAAGAATGAGCCGTACGCAAGCTGATGTATGAGCGTCTCTCTCTCTCATTCATTGGACCTTAATACATAGTCGGACCCGCCTTCTCAATAGTAGTCTCCTCATAATTATGATTCCCAGACTCTACACGAGACATGCATGAAGATGCCAATCTGTGGTGTGGCAACTGTACATCCTGATCAGGTAAAAGTCTGACCACCTTGCTCTGGTTTTTCAATTTTCATCATAATATGATGAAATCTTTATAAATGTCTGCATCTTGAAATCAACAACTGATCCATTGGAAATCAAGTAGTTGGCATCGACACGCCATTGATGAAGATCCATCACACAAGTAACAATTAGATTTCCAGAATCCATGCCCCTTAATGGAGTAAATTGGATGATCAGCCGCTGGCCACCGGCCGCCACCTCTTTCGCTGGCTCTCTTTCCATAATATGAACCCTCGCCACCTCTTTAAAAAAACTTTTTTTTTTTAATTCAGTACTTAATTCATTTTTTTTTCAAATTTCAAGTGGAGTGGTCGCACCACCCTGCCACAATGTGGATCTGCCACTGCCCTAAGTCATTTAGAAGCAGGGAGATAATTGGGGTACGTTCTGTTACTTAGCCCTAACAAGAAGGAAAGAAGCATGCATAATTCTTTTAGTGGAAGACGAGGAGCAGACAACATAGACATGGACAATTCCCCTCTGAACCTGAAACAAGAGAACATCAAAAAAGATAAAGAAAACCCTTTAAATTAGGACCTTGAACAATGGTTCAAACCTGGTTCCAGTTTCGATTCTATGAGAATGAACCTTAACCATACCTAGGGTGAGACGGTTTGCTGGTTCGGGATGGGTATACCTACACCTGTTCCCAACTAGAACCTTAATGGAATGGGTACAGGTTCGTGTTTTCTTTTTCCAATTCGTTACGGGTGGCATGAATACACAGTATATATATGTGTGTGTATGTGTTTATATATACATACATATATATACATATATATATATATATATATATATATATATATATACATACATACATATATATATATATATACATACATACATATATATATATATATACATACATACATATATATATATATATATATATATATATATATGTATGTATATATATATATATATATATATATACATACATACATATATATATATACATACATACATATATATATGTATGTATATATATATATATATGTCGGGTATGGGTTGGGCATCTTATTCCTGTACTCAAACCTAAACCTGATAAGGTCGGGTATTCCCTTCTCCACTTGGGTCGTGATTGTGTGTGTATATATGTGTGTGTATGTGTTTATATATACATACATACATATATATATACATACATATATATATATATATGTATATATATATATATGTATATGTATAATATATATATATGTATATATATATATATATATATATATATACATACATATATATATATATATGTATGTATATATATATATATGTATGTATATATATATATATATATATATATATATATATATATATATATATGTCGGGTATGGGTTGGGCATCTTATTCCTGTACTCAAACCTAAACCTGATAAGGTCGGGTATTCCCTTCTCCACTTGGGTCGTGATTGAATGGATCAGGTCAATATTTCCATCCTTAATTATTGCATATTTGGTAAGCTAATAACCATCAGAAAAGAGCTGGATACGAAATTAGCTCATATAGGAAAAGATCTGGACACAAACAATCATTAATGGATTCAAAAACGCCAATTTTTAATCTTTTTTAGTCGATTCCTTATTTAAATCTAATTGGATTTAACTAAATCAATGTAGCCGACCCCGTCTAGTATGAGAAAAGGCTTAGTTGTTATTGTTGTTGTTGTTATAGACGTAAAACAATTTGAAATAGCGTTATCACAGAAAAACATAATATAATGATTCTTTTATCGGTGCAATAGGGAGGCAGCAAAGTCAGATGCATGTCCCCGCTATCGAACTCATGACCTTCAACTTATGAGTCCACCCCCTACCCAGGGTAGCTGTTGCTTGATGTGCCCAAACGCCATGATTTTGGGCCTACATCAGAAGGACCCGGATGTGGCTGCAGTGGACATTGTTATAAATGCAACTATCGTCTATGGTTTTCTAAATCATAAGGATTTATATGTTCATATACAACAAATAATATCTCATAAACTAAAAGAAAATCTCATTCTTTATAAGTTATATACCAAAAGAATACTAATCAAACAATATTAAATGAAGTACCTCGCAACATAACTATTTATAAATTAGAATTTTAACTGAAAAATCATTTAACGAAGTTAGTGCTTACTTTGCCAAATCAATATAATCTATTATCAGTTTTTGGTGAACCAAACCAAATTAAGACTAGACTTTACCAAGCCATCACTTCCGTTTTGGTTCGGTTCTAAGTCGTAGTTCATTATATTTTAAACATGTTAATATATTAAAGTTACAATGCTATATGACAAATAAATTCAGTAAGTTGTTCATTTATAAAGTATCACAGTATCGAATTATGTTGATATCAAATGCATAAAATAACCTTACCCTATTTTCTACAATTCATACTTGAGAAACAACATCAAATTGATAGCAAGAATTGATGACCATGCTACTCTTGGGTGAAGCTTCCAAATGTATCTCAAAAATGGATGCTTGTGTTTTTTTTGGTTTATCCAAGCTACAAATGGTCATCTGAAACACCCAAGAAATTTTTTTTTCAAACTGAACTAAACCCTAAAAAACAACAAAAAAGATCCAAACCAAATTTGTAGTTTGAATCCATTTAATTGGTTTGAATACCCACAGTTAGGGCTAACAAAGCATCGTTGATTATCTGTAGTGGCAGAACGAGGAATATTTTTGTGTGAGGTGCACTTGTATTTCGAGTGAGACACATATTTCAAGTTCACAAAGCACTTTTATTTCTCTATATACAGTGGTAGGCCAATGATGGACCCATTAACTTTTTAGATTTCGATTTTGAGTGAGGCTCATGTCTCACCTCGCCCTAAAGTGGGTCCACCACAGATTATGTGGGGATGGCAGGTGAGCTCAAACGGGTGGGCTTGGGCAGACTTTTGCTCCACACGACCCTGCCCTGCTTCCCGAACCTTTTATTAAGACCTGTCTTGCCTTGCTCCGCGAGTTTTAGGGTTCTCAACCCACACCTAACTCAGTAAACCCACCCTGCCTTATACCGTGCCCTAATAATTTAAAAGAAATTGTGCATAAATATATATATCATATAATATAATTTACTTAAATATAGTATATTATACAAAATATTACATTAAGAAATATATTATATAATATATATTGTAATAGTATATATTATGTTATTATAACATTAACTGTGTTGTGTGTGTGTGTGTGTGTGTGTGAAGCAAGTGCCTAGCTGAATACCAGTCACTAGAACTAAATATCAACTCTTTATGTTACATTGAGATGGATAAGTGAATACATAACCTACAGTGGGACAGCAAACATCTTTGATGTTCCTTTATCGTGAAAAGTTGGTATGCTTTTGATGTATATAGGAGGAGAAAGTATCTATACATCACCCGTATCGCCTTCAAAGCTTAAACATACAAGTCAATATACATGTTTTCTTTTTTTGGTTACAAGAGGAAGCCGAAGCCTAACACACACTTACACATGCACCCTCCGAGAGTCAAACTCCCCACCAGCAGCAACGGCGCTAGAGCACCCTGCCGTTGAGCTAATGCTCTGTGTGCAAGTCAATATATATGTTACTATACATACCTGAGGTCTCTCTGAGAGGATCATTGTTGGATAATCACAGTTATGATTAGTTAGATACAAATGTCCCAACATATCTGAAGCCAATTATGAGGAATGTGATAGCTTGTAAGAACAAATAGAGGTAGAAGTGATCACGGCCAAACAAGAGATCATAGATTGCACAGTACAAGAGGAAGAGTCCTATAAAGATCTCCAATGTGTGAATCCTGATAATTGAACACCAAAGGATGTTAGATAATAATATCTTTGAAACTACCACAATAAGGAACTGAAGAGAGAAACGAAGACTATAAATCCTTAGAGATTTTCTCAAGTAATGGCATCAATTAGAACTTCTGAACTTGCACAAACAAGCACCTGCAGCAGCATGACTGGTGATTGAAATGACTTTGTAAGACATTGCAAAATCTGCTTCTAACCAGCTTTTAGAACCACTCTAATTTTTAGAACCTCAAGAACAAGTGAAGTTGTAAGTGTTGTAGTTTAAAATTTAGGAAACAAGATTGATTATTCAGTTCAAGTACTTGGTGTCACTTGGCAAAGACATAAATTTGTCTTATTTCTCTGGCATGGTTTATATATATATCGTGGTCCATAATCATATTGAAGCATACTTTGGTGAAACCCAACAAAGGCAGGGTGCTAACAAGCTACAGTGCCATACATGCTGGCCTTGTACTTCTTTCAGTAATACTTTTCCTAGACAAGAGCTATGCAGCACTAATGGTACCTTTCTCCAACGGCTGATCTTCGCTTCTTCTTTGTCTTGATGATAGTTTTCTGCTTTGTTGTGTTTCCAAGCTTTTCTGTGACCACCCACTCGTTCACTCGATCTGCCTCTGTCAGGCCAATGATGACTGCCTTTGTTCGATGCAGTGACATTACATTTTCAAAAAGTATCCAAAATACAACCAGATGAAGCGATCTGTTAGCGAAAACAAAAAAACAGAGTTATACCATTTTCTTGGAAAACAATAGTTATTATCCCAATGAAGTTTGGTAAGACGAAGCTTGCACACCTAGCTGTGCATATGGCATTTAGAATAGTGATCGTGGAAGGAATGTAAATTGCAACAAACTTGGGAAGATGTATTTAAGGAACCAGCACGCATAGCGGGATGATGATGCAGTAGAAAAGGATGTTACAGATAGGGTGGCCATTCTCGGCAACCTTATCTGGTAACGGCTGGACTGACCATCCAGTCCATTACCAGAGGGAGTTACCGGATAGGGCCATGTGTAACCGTCAGACGGTTATCGTTTTTCACAGTAACCATCCGGATTTGGACTGCTCAGAAGAGAGAAACCCAGCAGGCAAGCCAGAAGATCATGAGCAGCCTCTGCTCTATAAATAGAGCAGAGAAATGACACAGTTGTGTGTGAAAAAATACAGAGAGACAACCAAAAGAAAAATATAGATCTCCTTGGAGTAAGCCGCTGTGAGGAAACCTCGTAAAGTTGCAATTGCAACTCACGCTTTCGCTGCTGCAACCCATAGACGATTATCGACGACCGTCCGTTCTGCATCAAGAAGGCAACAGGGTCTTTCTCGTAGGAGGTCATCGGCTTCATCATTGGTATCAGGGCCTAACAAACCCTGCAAAAAGAGGAAGAGAAGGTAAGAGAAAGAAGAAAAAAAGAGAGAGAAGGGGACAACAAGACAAGAAAAGAATAGAGAAAGAAAAAAAAATACGGCAGCAAGGCAGCGGTGACGGCCAGATCTGAGGCCAGCAGCAACGGCTAGATCTGAGCAGCAAGAAAGCAGTGGTGGCCAGATTTATGGCCAAAGCAAAGCAAGAACTAGATCTGAGGCCAGAAGCTAGACGGCGGCTTGACTAAACCAGAAAGGTTGAAACAGGCCGGAAAGGGTCAGCCACCGCACAAGCCTAAATGAAGGAGACGGCCTGACTGAGCCAAAAAGGCCGAAACAAGCCGGAAATGGTCAGCCACCGCACAAGCCTAAACTAAGGCGACGGCCTGACTGAGCCAGAAAGGTCAAAACAGGCCGGAAAGGGTTAGCCATCGCACAAGCCGAAACGAAAGGTGACGGCCTGACTCGGCCAGAAAGGCCGAAAAAGGTAGCCGGAGCTCTCTCTCTGTCTCCCTTCCTCTCTCTCTCCCTCTTTTTTCTCCCGTGTACTCTCTCTCTCTCCTCCCTTTATAGTAAAAACAAATAGCGGTTTCAAAAAACCGCAGGCCGAAAACCAGTGGTTTTCCGAAACCGCTAACGGTTTTGGAAATCGCCTCGAGTAGCAGACTAAAAAGTCCGTTTTGCCCGGTCGGTTTTACTTATTTATAATTTTGCCACTAGGCAAAATTACAGAATTGTCCAGATATTTTCAGGTAAAAAAACTATTTTGCCCTTACTATGCAAAAAGTTTGTTTTACCCTCTGGTTGTTTGTGAAAATTATGAAATATCAGGCTGTCACTTTACCTTTATACCCTTCTTGGTTTAGATAATTTCAGTTCTGCCATCTAGACAAAAGACAGATTTCAGTGTTTGAGTTGACAAAAACTGAGAAGTTGAACGGTCTTAACTTCCAAACGTAGAAGAGAATAATCTCATTGGCTCTAACACTTGAAGGTGTTGAGTATGTATTAAAGGAAACCATGTGTCTGCTACCCCTAGATACAAATGAGCAACAATTAGAAATGTATAAAACATTTCTAAAAGATGATACTATAGTAAGGACAATCATGTTAACCTACATGGAGGATGACTTGATCATGGTCTTCGAAGAATATAAGACCGCTAAAGAGTTGTTTGACTCAATAACAATTAAGTATGATACAACTGCAAAATTGCATGTGCAGTTGTTACTACAAAAGTATAACTCCTTCAAAATGAAGGAAGGAGATAATGTAGTAGAGCATGTAAACCACATGCTGGTAATGGCTAGAGACTTAGCCGTAACAAAATCAGTCATCCCTGAACTGATGCAGATATCAACCATATTAAACAGCCTATCCTAGTAATAGAACATGGACACCACTGCTCTAAGATTAGGGCCTGAGATTAACCTTTCAGAGTTGCCCCTAAAACTAGCAATAGAGCAAGAACACATGCTCAAAAATAAGAAAGAAAAGTTGCTGGTGGTACAAGATGAAATAGCGTCTAGCTCCAAAACCAACAAGAAGAAAAAACCAAATAAGAAGTTTGGCAAGAATAACAAGAAAGGCAGTCAAAATTTTAAAAAATCGCAGGAAATCATTTTTCGAGTCAAGTATTTCAACTATAAAAAGATTGGATACTACAAAAGGGACTGTCGAAACAAGAAAGGTGGAGGAAACAACCCACAACACGGATAGTCGGAGAAGCAGGACATAATCTGCGTGATTTCAGAATGTTTATATTTGGACCGCCCGGTGACAGGAGGTTGGTGGATAGACTCAGGAGCTACACGGCACATCTCGAAGACCAAGGAAGGGGCAATGGATCCGAAGGAATATAAACCTTAAGAACATCGAGTCTATATGGGAAATAGTACTTTCTCGGATGTTTTGGGTATTGGGTCCTTCAATATATTTGTACAAGGCAAAACAATTGTATTGACTGATGTGTTAATTGTGTCATCTATAAGGCGCAATCTGGTCTCGGTCCCTGCCTTGGTAAAGAAAGGTTTTGAGGTTAGGTTTATTCCTAACAAGGTGATTATGGGAAAACATAAGAGAATATTATTCTCTAGAGAATTCGATGTAGAACAAGGACTGTTCAAACTTTGTGATAATGAAATAAGTACATCTTTTGCTTATATTGAAAGTGCCTTTACTGTTGATGTGAATATGTGGCATAAACGCCTAGGGCATATAAGTCTGGAAAGTTGAGGAAATTATCCAACTTTGACTTATTGCCTTGATTTGAGAAAAACACTTTCAACAAGTGTGAAGCTTGTATACAAGGAAAAATAACAAGGAAAGTTTTTCCCAAGGAAACAACAAGGGCAACAACCATGTTAGAGGTTATTCATATATATTTATGTGGACCTTTTAGAGTAAAGTCACATCATGGAAAGGGTTATTTTATAACATTTATCGATGATTACTCTAGATATATGTATTTATATTTTTTGGCACATAAATCTGAGGCACTTGATGCTTTTAAAGAATATAAGCAAGAAGTAGAAAACCAATTAGGACATTCAATCAAAGTCTTAAGATCAGACAGAGGAGGTGAGTATACCTCGACATAATTCTTGGAATTTTGCAAAGACTTTGATATTGTAAAACAGAATATAATGCCTAGGACACCTCAGCAAAATGGTATAGCTGAAAGATATAATAGAACCTTGCTGAATATGACAAGACCAATGTTGATTGATGCCTCTCTTCCAAGGGTATTTTGGGGAGAAGCAGTAAGTACAACGGTTTACATACTCAATAGATTACCATGTAAAGTTGTATGCACTACACCATATGAGATGTGGTTTGGATGAAAACCAGACCTAGGTTATCTCAGGAGGTGGAGATCTGTTGCACATGTAAAGATCCTTGATCAATCTAGAGATAAGCTAGATAGTAGGTCCTTGAGATGTATATTCATTGGATATCCAAAAGGTTCAAAAGGATATCGGTTTTATCATAAGGACCACAAACTCATTAAAAGCAGAGATGTTGAATTCTTAGAAGATACTAAGAATGACATCCTGGAAAGCAATGAGGATTGTGTTGATGATTTGGTAGACTTAGACCAATCATCTTTTGAGCCCATTGAAGATCTTCTTGAAAATACCGATACCTTAAGTGGACATAAGAGGCCAAGAGCCACTCCATCCTACTTAAAGGATTATCACACTTATCTTGGAGAAGAAGTGTGTAATTTAATAAATTTAGATGAGTTGACTGATAACTTAATTTATCAACAAGCAATAAACTCATTAGAATCGACAGATTGGGAGAAAGCCATAGATGAGGAAATTGAATTCATTGAGAAAAACCAAGCCTGGAAATTGGCTGATTTGCCAAAAGAAAGGAAAGTCATAGGCTATAAATGAGTTTTGAAAAGGAAATACAAGATCGATGGTACAATCGATAAGTTTAAAGCGAGGTTGGTTGCAAAGGGTTTTTTGCAAAAAGAGGAGATAAATTATGTTGAGACATATTTCCCCCGTGCGAAATTTGCGTCCATACATATAATCCTAACAATATCTGCATAATATGATTTGGATTTACATCAGTTAGATGTAAAAACAACTTTTCTAAACGGAGATTTAGAAGAAATCATATACATGCAGCAACCCAAAGGATTCATGGTTGAAGGCCAAGAAGATAAAGTATATAGGTTGAAAAAATCCCTATATAGCCTAAAACAGTCACCTCGCTAATGGTATTTGACTTTTCAAAATGCCATTGTAGAACTTGGGTTTGTGGCTAACAAACTTGATCACTGTGTATATGTTTGGAACAGTGGGAGCCACTTTGTCATCTTGTCATTATATGTAGATGATATATTTTTTACTAGAAATGACAACGAGATGATTGTCAAAACCAAGTCATGGTTGAATTCTAAGTTCAAAATGAAGGATATGGGGGAAGCATCCTATATCCTAAGAATTAAGATCTCTCGAGATAGAGAATCTATACTCTTATGCCTGAGTTAGGAGAGATATATTGATTATATCCTCAAGAAGTTTAAAATGGGTGAATGCAAGTTTGCATATATACCTGTTGCAAAAGGGGTCAAATTAAGTAAGGCTAGTTGTCCCGGTGAAGGAGACGATAAGCTTAATGTTCCTGATGCACAAGTTGTTGGTAGCTTGATGTATGCTATGTTATGTACAAGACATGATATGAGCTTTGTTGTTGGTCTTGTAAGTAGATATCAAAGTAATCTTGGTTGACAGCATTGGGTAGCTGTGAAAAGGATTCTAAGATATCTGAAAGGAACAAAAGACTTGAAACTGTGTTTTCAAGCAGATAAACTGAAAGTGGTAGGATACTCAGACGCTGACTTTGCTGGGAGCAAAGATGACAGTAAATCAACCTTAGGACAAATATTCTTATTTGGAGGTGGTGTTGTTTCTTGGGCATGTAAGAAACAGGGCTGTGTAGCATTGCATACACAGGAAGCTGAGTATATAGTTTGCTGTATGGCTGCAACTAGTGTTGTCTAGATAAGCCGCTTCATACGAGAATTGAAGTTGGAAATAACAGACGAGTTAGTAGTTATCTACTGTGATAACAATGCAGCAATTACTCTTATCAAGAGTGGAGCTGATTGCTCAAAAAGCAAGCATATAATGGTGAAATACCACTATGTTCATGATATGGTTATGAGAAAGAAAATATTCATCTCATACATGCCAATAGAAGACATGTTGATAGACCCCTTAAAAAAAGGCATAATAGAGGAACTTTTCTCAAAACATGTTACAAACATGGATTTGAGATATGTTTGATTGTTGTGTAAGGAAATAACCACACAACAGATGACTGAAGTTGTATAGGTAAACAATCATACAACAGATAAATTATTGTAGAAGAAAATAACCACACAATAAGTTCTTATTGCAATAGTAATAAGGAAATGACATAACTAGGTAAAACCCAAGAAAAGTGGGAGGAAAACCAGTATGTCAATACACTTGGTTCGAATGGCCAAGTGGGAGATGTTACAGATAGGGTGGTCATTCTCGGCAACCTTATCTGGTAATGGCTGGGCTGGCCATCCAATCCGTTACTAGAAGGGGTTACTAGATAGGGCCATGTGTAATCGCCGAACGGTTACCAGATTTCACGATAACCGTCCGGATTCGGACTGCTCAGAAGAGGGAAACCCAGCAAGCAAGCCAGGAGATCATGAGCAGCTAGAGCAGAGAAATGACACAGTTGTGTGTGGAAAAATAAAGAAAGAGAACCAAAAGAAAAATACAGATCTCCTTTGAGTAAGCCATTGTGAGGAAACCTTGTAAAGCTGCAACTGCAACTCACGTTTCCGCTGCTGCAACCCACAAAACGACTATCGATGACCATCCGTTCTACATCAAGAAGGCAACAGGGTCTTCCTCGCAGGAGATCATCGGCTTCATCAAAAGAAAGTTACTAGATGTGCCACAATCTTCCTTATGAAGAAGAATGCATATAAGATTTGAAATTTCTTCAACGTGGACACCCTCTGCATTTTCAAAATAAAAAAACATGAGAAACACACTAATTTTCATTCTAAATCTCCTTTATATGCTTATACTGATACATAGAATCATTGTTCTATTACTTTGCTGCATTATTGTATGATCACTACCTTAAGCTTTACAATTTCCCTTGTGGGATGCCCAAGCTTTTTGTCTCTTAAAGCATGATTCAAGAATTTCGATTTTGCATACCTTGATTTAACTTGATCGATGCCTGAAGTTACACGATACAAGGATTTCGCTTAAGGATTTCTGAAGAAGTAAAGATAACTGAATAAAGTTGATCTGCAATCAAGAACTGCTTGAGTAGTTGGGTAGGTTCAAAATTAATATGCCAGCATTTGTATTTGAATATTGGTCTAAAAATATTGAAGTTCATGTGACAAGAAATTATGCCATGGAAGAAACAATGAGGACTTAATATTGAAGTCTTCAGACTGAATCTAACCCTGATACTACTGAAGCCAGACTCTGCATTTTATGTTTGCAGTGTAGCCCATGGAAATGCCATTTGAGTGACTAAGTATCTACTGACCCTTTAGATGAGATGAGTCCAACAAGAACAAGATTATCAAGTTCAAAGGGAAACATATTACCCTGGACCGTCACCATCATTGTATTCAGGTTCTGTCCTGTGTACTCTGAGCTTAAGAACCACACCACTTGTATAACTCTCTAGGTGCAACCACATGGCTGCTTTCAACTAGGTCAAGGGTGTCATAAATATTTGTTTGACTTGTATTATACTTGGTCTATCCTATTAAAATATTTGAGAAGCCTAGATGCTTTGTTTGACTTGTATTATACTTGGTCTATCCTATTAAAATATTTGAGAAGCCTAGATGCTCTTGCTATAAATACACAGCATGTCAGATAAGTACCTCATAGTATGATCTCCTTCATCATTTTCCTGAAGAGATTGCTGGCCCACAGGACCATCTGTGTTGTTGATATCTATATGCTTTAAATGTGCTGGGAAGTTCATTCTTAACCTGTGATATTTTTCTAAATCATTGATTATCCAAATAATATGAAGTTTGGAAAATCGGTAGGACCAGATCATTGATTATCTATATTTTTCTACCAACGTATTCAAAAGAATGAAGTCAAAGAGGCTCTTAAACATATGAAGGGTGGTAAATTGGTAGGACCATATAATATTCCTATAGAAGTTTGGAAAATACTAGGAGAAATAGGAATCACTTGGTTCACAAGACTATTTAATGAAATATGGAAAAACCAAAAGATGCCAGAGGAATGGAGAGTAAGTACACTTATACCTATATATAAGAACAAGGGAGATTCAAAATTGTGTGAATTATCGAGGTATCAAGTTAATGAGTCATACTATGAAATTATGGGAAAAAATTATCGAACGTAGGTTAAGACAAGTATCAAGTACAACAGAGAATCAATTTGGATTCATGCAAGGCAGATCTACTATTGAAGCGATTCACCTTTTGAGATGTCTTATGAAACATTTTAGAGCAAAAAAGAAAGACCTTCACATGATATTTATTGATCTAGAAAAAGCTTATGATAGGGTACCGAGGGAGGTTCTTTGGAGAACTTTGAAAAAAAGAGGTATCCCATTGACATATATTAACCTTATAAGAGACATGTATAATGGTGCAAAAACATGTGTGAGGACTCATGAAGGAACGTCAGACTTCTTTGAAGTTAATATTGGGTTACATCAATGATCAACTTTAAGTCCATACTTATTTATAATGGTGATAGATGAGTTAACAAAACATATTCAAGATGAAGTACCTTGGTGTATGTTATTTGCATATGACATTGTATTAGTGGAGGAGTCTAAGAAAAAAGTTAATAGAAAATTGGAACTATGGAGAGAAACATTAGAAAGCAAAGGCCTCCGACTTAGTAGAACAAAGACAGAATATATGGAATGTAAGTTTGATCATTTGGTTACTTTAGAGGACATAGAAATTAAAATTGGCACACATTGCATTCCCCAAAAGGAAAGTTTTAAATACCTAAGGTCAATTTTTCAAAGTGATGGAAGAATTGATGGAGATGTTACACATAGAATTAATGGTGGTTGGTTAAAATGGAGAGGAGCATCCGGTATTCTTTGTGATAAGAAGATACCATTAAAATTAAAAGGTAAATATTATAGAGCAGCAATTAGGTCTGTCATGTTTTATGGTTCTGAGTGTTGGGCAATTAATCATCAACATGTACAAAAGATGTCTGTGACAGAAATGAAGATGTTGAGATAGATGAGAGGTCATACAAGAAATGACTGTATACATAATGAGGTTATTAGAAACAAATTAGGAGTGGCACCAATAGAGGATAAAATGAGAGAACATCGTTTAAGATGGTTTGGACATATAGAAAGAAGATCAAAAGAAGAACCTATAAGAAGATTAGAAAAACTAAATTTGGAAAGTATTAAAAGAGGTAGAGGATGACCACAAAAGTGTTGGAAAAAAACAATAAAGAATGATCTAGCTTATTGGGAGTTAACTGCTAACATGGCACACGATAGGGATCTGTGGAAACAAAGAATCCATGTAGCTGACCCCGTCTAGTATGGGAAAAGGTTTAGTTGTTGTTGTTGTAGTTGTTGTTGTTGTATTGATTATCCAAATAATAAGAAAAACAATCTTTGAAGAGAAAAGGATGAGGGTTGTGTTAGGCTTCCGACAACTAGCGTAAAACTTCGTCAGATTTTTACAATTTGAAGAGAAAAGTAGAAGTTGAAGGACAAACTCACAAAGAGATCTCCCACAAAAACAAACTTCCAACCCTTGAGACTAGCTCTTACTGCTAAGTCCATATCTTCCACAGTTGTCCTTTCTTTCCATCCACCAGCGTTTGTTAGGGCTTGAATTCTCGAGACTCCAGCTGTCCCTGCAAATTCTCGTTTTCTGCATTATGACAGTTAAAAACTAAAAAAAAAACTATGAGACTATGAGGAGTCGTGCATGTTGAGTATTTGATTCCCTTACCACTGAAGCCAAAAAAGGAGTATGTTAAGACCCAACTTCCTGTTCTACACTGAAGTGGTAGTCGAGGGACATCTCCTGGAGGCGTGTCATTAAGCATTCATATGAGTTCACTGCATCCAAATGAACAATATCAACAAACTTTATCAGGGATGCTGGTGTTTATTGTGTAACTTCCTAAGTGAAGTGTCTCCAAGAAATGAAACATGATGCAAAAACAAGAGATAAACCAGCTTCTGCTTCAATAAAAGTATCAAGCCAGAAGAAAAGAAGCTATATACACGACCCTTAATTTTATCCCAATTACAGTTATTTGCTTGTTGTTGTAAGGGTTTGAGTACAATCCATAAGTACTGGTTCTATTGTGTTGCTACAAGCAATTACTTGACAATATTAGTTCACAACTCTTCCACTCAGTGATTCACAGTTCTATCAGCTACCATAACTGGCTTACCAAATGTCCACCTTGCCTGAACCAACCCCAGTTCGGGGTTGCCAAGAAGGAAAGGAATTGTCCTTGAAAGAAAATCAGGCTCCGGCTGTTAATCTGCATCAAATATCGCTACAAACTCTCAATCTTTTACGTAACTTTTCTTTAATCCATCCCTCATTTCTCCTGCCTTGTAACCATTCATGTTGTTTCTTGTTTCGTATTTGATATTCACACCTTTTCTAATCCATTTCAAGCATTCCATCTCCACCAAATCCTGTTAGCCAAACTCTCTTACTATTGCCAAACAAAAATTTAGTTGTAGAACAAACAGTAAGAATGGAAGCCATGATTATATGAAATCCTTAAGCAACTGCTTGTTGAGCAAAACTGTTAAAATTAAAGAGAAAGCATTTCACCTAATAAACTTCTTACTATTGATTAAGTTGATTCAATTTCACCTAATAAACTTCTTACTATTGATTAAGTTGATTCAATTTGTACGTTTATTTGATGGTTGCTCTCATGTTCTATATAGGTGGGTTTCTGTCATTGCTTAGTCCATGCCCTTGGTGAACTATGATCGATTTCCTAATGTTGTATAGCCTTCACCATGATTTTGTCTGGACTGAATGAGAATTGGAATCATACCCTAGTTATTTTGTCAGTTGAGTCATCTAGAACTTGAATTATAATTTTGTCAGGTGGCCATGAGAGTCCGCATGCAGCTTCGATTGACAGCCGGTACACCTGAGAATAATTCAACATAATGATATTTGTCATCAAGTCAATAACAGCAACTCTGTGAAGGCTAAAAGTACATTTTACCTCTTTCTCATTAAACATAGGTATCTGAACAAGAACCAGAGGATAGCATCCGTTCATTTCTAAATCCTTTTTTACAGCATCCAATCTATACTTGGTGTATCTCTTCCTACCCATCATTTTTACACCAACAATCACTACAGTCATGTAGACCCTCTCAACAAACAGCATCTTGGACATGATTCCGCAAATCCATACTGCAGCTTTTAGCATTGGAACAATAACTGCCGCTCGAATTTCTCTCCATACCAAACAGCATCGCCTTGCCATATGGCAACAAGGTAGTGGCTCGAAACAGCCTACCTATATTGTGTTGGATTTGATGTACATTCAATGTGCATTAAATGTATATTAGTATCCCTACATATTTAATTAATATAAGTAAAGTCTTAAAGTGTAAAAAATAAAATATGAGAAACTTTTATGATAGATGATCAAGATGAGACAAAGTTTAGTCCCATATTAATAGATGTGACAAACCCACGTGTCATTCTATATAGTTGGTAGCTCATAAATCTTAGTGCAAAGAGATTGAAGAGAACATGTTATACGACACACGTGTGCACGCACGTCGGGTCAGGCTTGGGCTTGTGGTATTTGTTTAGGTTTAGGTCTTGATCTATCTTTTTGCACGAAAAACTTTTGATCTAACGATCAAAATTTTCACTGTCACAAATAGGGATAAGATGAGGCGGTTTCGGATAAGGTGGGACATTTGAGGATAATACTGGGCAATTGAGGATAAAGCGGTGAGTTATTTGGATCGGATCTATGATCCATGATCTAAACGCACACCTATAAATAGGTAATTAGGGGTCCTTCCTAAGCACGCACTTCGCTCTTTCTCCTCTCTCTCTTTCTTTTTTGTGGTCCTACCTCTCTGCCCATGGTTATGTTCTTGTGCCCATGGGAGGTCCCTCTTTGTGCTCGAGTCATAGGCGACTGAGGTGTGGTCGAGGTCGACTCAAAGCCAAGTACGTGCTCTTCAAGTTGTATGTATTTTATCTTGTGAGAAAGGCGCAGGTATCCGTATGTACTCATAACGGGGCGTTGATTTCTCTTAGGCAAGTTCGAAAGGGCGACTCGCACAAATAAGTTTCTGATTTTGCTTCTGCTTTTGTTTTCGGTACGGCTTGATAATGGCTTATTTTGGATATGCGGTTGTTGTTTATGATTAAGGTTTGTTTACATTTGTTGCATATTATGTTATTATGTATTATGTCTACAGTTTTTCTTAATATTTTTGAGAAATCATCTTTTAAACATGTCTATGACTGCTACCCTCCAACCTAAGGTCGACATGATCTTGATACCGAAAAAGTTTACTAGTCCACATTTTAAATACAGGTAGTAGCGTATGAAAATTTGGTTAACCATGTTAGGGTTGCATTACATCTGTATATCGAGTCGGATTGTCCCAAACCCGATGATACTGACCCTAGAAGCTCAGATATCACCGAGTGGAAGAAGAATGATACTTTATGCTGCTGTTGTATTTTATCGACACTTTCAAATATTTTATTTGATGTGTATAGTTTTTCTCCTTTTACGATAGTGAAAGGTCTGTGGGTTGCTTTGGATCAAAAATACAATACTGAAGACCTTGGTCTTAAAAAGTATTCCATGACCAAGTTTCTTACGTATCAAATGGTAGAGGGAAAATCTATGACCGAACAAGCCCATGAGTTTCAGTTTTTATGCTATGGTCTCAAGGAAGCCGAAATGGAACTTCCTGATAAGTTTATTGTTATGCCTATTATACATAAATTTCTTAAGTCTTAGGAGGGTTTCGGTCTAGATCTTAAGCATAAGAAGGGTAAGGTGACCCTTGATGATCTTATAGTAGACATGATAATAGAGGAAGAGTATAGAAGTTAGAAACCTGTTATGCTTGTAGATAGCACCTCTAGGGTTAACCTGATGGTTGGAAAGAAACAGCCTAGTGATCCTAAGAGAAAACAGACGAAGCATAAACTAAAAGCCAAGATTTAAAAAAAAAAAACAAAAATAAATTGTGTTGGCTTTGTGGTCAGGTTGGACATTGGGCGAGAGACTGTCCCTCCAAGAAATCCAAGAAATCTACGACCGTTTAAGGATTTATGGTAAACATGGTGGTAACCATTGCACCTACTAGTGATGAGTATATGATCTTAGGGGATCATTCGACTGATGAAGTCAAGGACGAAGGCGTGTGGACTTAAAGTTTTCTTTCGAAAAGGTTTTAACTCTTGAGGGAGTTAGACATATTCCAACGATTCGCTGAAATATCCTAAGTGGTCTTGCTTTAGTTAGGAAGATATTTTATCACCTTTATTGATGATTTTCACGTTATGGATATGTCTATTTCTTCGCATGAGAAGTCTCAACGAAGAATGCCTTAGAAATTTATGTAAATGAAGTTGAAAGGCAATTGTTAGACGAAAGGTGAAAATCATAAGGTCCGATAGAGGTGGTGAGTATTACTTTAAGGTATGATGAAAATGGACAACACCTGGTCCATTTGCTAAGTTCCTAGAAAAGCGTGGCATATGTGCTCAATACACAATGCCAGGTACACCACAACAAAATGGTGTATCAGAAGAAAGAATCTTACGAACCTTAATGGATATGGTTAGGAGTATGTTAAGTAATGCATCTTTACCCTTTTGTGGATGTATGCCTTAAAACCTGCCATGTATTTGTTAAAACAGGTTCCTAGTAAAGGCGCTTTCAAAGACACCATTTGAACTGTGGACCTAAGGAAACCTAGTTTAAGGCACTGCGTGTTTGGGGTTACCAGCGTTAAGTAAGGATTTATAATCCACGTCAGAAAAGAAATTGGATGCAAGAACAATCGATGGATTTTTCATTGGTTATCCGGAAAAGTCTAAGGGGTTTAGATTTTTTGTCCTAGCTATAGTACAAGAATTGTTGAAACTCGGAAATGCTAGGTTCATTGAAAATGGTGAAACCATTAGGAGTGAAGCTCACTGAATGTGGAGATTAATGAAGTTAGAATACAAGTTCCTTTGACTTGTGTTCCTACTACTCAAGTTGTTGTTCCTCAAGTTATTGAATCAGTATAATAATCAAGAAGAACAACAAATTAATGTTCCCCGAGGTTAATAATGAACCTATAGTAGAACAACCACAAGAAATAGCATTAAGAAGATCCCAAAGAGAAAGGAGATCAAGCTATTCAAATGATTATGTGGTATATCTACAAGTCGTTAGAAATGACTTAGAAATTGATGATGATCCAGCTTTCATTTTCACAAGCCATGAATAGTGATAATGCTGAAAAATGGTTAGATGCCATGAAAGATGAGCTTAAATCAATGGAATGTAATGACGCGTTGGGACCTTGTGGAATTGCACGAAGGTTACAAGAGTTGGGTGTAAATGGGTCTTTAAGACTAAGCGTGACTCTCATGGCAACCTTGAACGTACAAGGCGGACTTGTTGCTAAGGGTTTTACTCAAAAAGATGGCATTGATTACAAGGAAACATTTTCACCGCTTCCAAGAAAGATTCTTTCAGAATTATCATGGCATTAGTAGCTCATTATGATTTAGAGTTGCATCAAATGGATGTAAAACGCTTTCTAAATGGGAATTTAGAGGAAGATGTTTATATGGATCAACCAATGGGATTCATAGAGAAAGGAAAGGAACACATGGTATGTAAACTTAAGAGATCAATATACTGGACTTAAACAAGCTTCCCGACAATGGTATCTCAAGTTCAATGATACTATTGTTTCCTTTGGATTTAAGGAAAACATTGGACCGTGTATATATCTCAAGATCGGTGGGGTAAGTTTATATTCCCCGATTACGTATGTTGATGATATCTTGCTTGCAACTAATGATCTTGGTCTATTAAGTGAGACTAAGAACTTTCTCTAACAACTTTGAAATGAAGGATATGGGTGAAGGCAAGCTATGTGATCGGAATAGAAATATTCCTCGGGATAGATCACTTGGATTGTTGGGTTTGTCTCGTTCTTAAAGCATATATTAATAAAGTTTTAGAGAGACATTCTATCTTTGAGGCAAAACTCTATATTTTGGATGAGACTAGATTGGAAACTTCAGTTTACCTATGGTAAAGAAGTTACTTTCTGTAAATTCAGTACATTGTGATAGCATGATTACAATTACTAAGATCAGTAGTTCCAAGTACAATCAAAAGCATCAGAGACATATTCAAGTCAGACTGAAGTCAGTAAGAGCTCTTGTGTCTGATAGGGTCATCACTGTAGATTATGTTGGATCCAAAGATAATACAGTTGATCCTTTGACTAAAAGTCTATTAGTAACCTTAGTTGAGAAATTAAGGTTGGGAATGAGACTGAACCCACGATTTATTCATAAACAGTGGCAACCCAACCTACTTGAGTAGAGACCTCACAAAGTAGGTTCAGTGTGGTAGTAATAAGTAGTTGGGTGAATAGGATGACACTTTATATTATATGATACTTTTAGTATCTGTCTATCTGTCTTCTATAAACCTAAAGTGTCATAACTACAAGTTTAGCAAAAGATTATTCTTTAAATAAAATTGAGTCCTAGGATAGGATGCTAGTAGTACATCCTTAGAGATGCCTAGTTAAGTGATTGACATTGTGTGGTCATAATAGGGGAATTGTGTTGTTTCTTGAAGTCAATCATGATATAGGATATGGATGTATGACCATTAATGTATCACCCTTGTTGATTACACCATAACATTTTATTATATTGTTACCAATAAATAATTTTACACACAAGGTTCAAGTTTAAGACGTATGTTCACCTAGTTTCTATAAGGATAATATTAGATAACTCAAGTAACGGTTTAAATCGGAAGGTACCTTTACTGAAATCATAATATGATGGTTGGATTAGAAGGGCAATTTTTTACTTAAGGACTTTGTAGGGATTATTGGATTTGATGTACATTTAATATGTATTAAATGTATATTAGTATCTCTATATATCTAATTAATATAAGTAGAAGTCCTAAAGTATAAAAAGTAAAATATGAGAGACTTTTGTAATAGATGATTAAGATGATACAAAGTTTAGTCCCATATTGATGGATGCGACAAACTTATATGTCCTTTTATATAGTTAGTAACTCATAACCTTAGTTCAAAGAGATTAAAGAGGACATGTTATACCACACGCACATGCACGCATGTGGGGCCGGGTTTGGGCTTGGGCTTGTGGCTTTTAGTTTATTTTTAGGTTTGGGTCTTGATCTATATTTTTGCATGAAATTTTTTTGATCTAACAGTCAAAATTTTCACGATCACGGATAAACATAAGATGAGGTGGTTCTGGATAAGGTGGAGAATTTGAGGATAAGATGGGGCGTTTGAGGATAAAGCGGTGCATCATTTGGATCGAATTCATGATCCATGATCCAAACACATACTTATAAATAGGTGATTAGGAGTCCTCCCTAAATACGCATATCACTCTTTCTTTTTTTTCTCTCTTTCCCGTGGTCTTACCTCTCTGCCTGTGATTTTGTCTCTTTGCTCATGGGAGGTCCATCTTTTTGCTTCAGTTATAGGCGACTGAGGTGTGATCGAAGTCGACTCGAACCTATGTACGTGTTCTTCGAGTTTTGTGTGTGTTTTATCCTTGGATGAAGGTGCAGGTACCCTACGTACTCATAGTGGGGCGCTGATTTCTCTAAGGTAAGTTCACAAGGATATTCGCACATATAAGTTTTTAATTTTCCTTTTTTTTTATTTTTCGTACGACTTGATTATGACTTATTTTGGATTTGCGACAACTGTTTATCATGTTTACATTTCTTCGATATTATGTTATTATGGATGTATATCTACGGTTTTTCCAACATATTGATCCTCCTAATGCTTAATGCTTAATGGGGGAAAGGAAATTGCGAATTTCTCTAATGAAAGATTATATCTTCAAAAATATGACATTCCCTAGATTAGATCAAACTACGTCCGGTTGCGGTTCATCCTCCTATCAAGCTTGAACCTGCATCGGCTGTTCAAACCTTCTATTATACTCCTATTTTATAAACGTTTTCAAATTTGTTATCTGTTTACTTTTTGTTTTCCTTGTGTCTTTGGTTCAAATTTGGAGTACAACGGAATTCTATTTTATAAATATTTCATGAAGTTTATTTGAATGATGATGATTAGTTTTATTGAATTCCCGAGATAGGTCTTAAATTTAGTTTATATTCCCAATCATCGTAAGTAAAGAAATGGTCTGTTTCCTTGGGCAGATCGATCGCTGTTTTGATTGAACACCCGCCGCTGGGATTCCCAATCCCACGTCCTCGTGCTTCACTTCTTCTGCAATCAATCGGGTCAATTTCCCACTGAGAGAGAGAGAGAGAAACAGAATGGCGAGAGTCATCTCCTCCATCACCCCGACCCAGTTAGCAGCGATCCAACATCTGCCCAAGATCGCGATTATCGACGTCAGGTATCCAATCTCCTCTTTTCTACCTTTTCTTTGTCGGGTGCTCTCTTTTTGTTAAACTTTTGAGGTCTTCGGGGTATTGGGTTTGTAGGGACGGTGAGCGCAAGTACGATGGGCACATTGCTGGTTCTCTTCACTTCGCAAATGACAGTTTCTCCGATAACCTCCCGAACCTTCTTGCTCAAGTCAAATCTAAGGACACCGTTGTCTTCCATTGCGCTCTCAGCAAGGTTCTCTCTCTCTCCCTCTCTCTCTCTCTCTCGGTAATCTTGTTGTTCCTTCTAGTTCTTTGGTTCTCATTGGTTTTCGGTGTTTTGCGTTGTTGCCCCAATCTTTTTGAAACGACACGGTAGGCAAGGATTGCAAGACCGTGCTTTACATAACCACTCAACCGGAAAACTTGGTTGCGTAGGAACCTCCTTATCTTTAATTTGTTTGACAGAAAATGGAGAATTCTTGTGGATAATCTTCAGAATCAAGCTCTATACATTTTTCAATGAATGAAAAACTAAGGATAAGTTGAATAACGAAAAGTTATAGCACGAAATATGCAAATACTTAATTAATAGTACCAACAAAATCGACCCTCTTCCTCTTGGTAGTATCCTCTTTAGTTATAGCGAAACGAAGATCATGGTTTGATTTAGATACCTGGTGGACCCATTAAATAAATTCCCCAAAGTGCATTTAGAAAATGTGATGGACATCAAGTGGGTTGCATAGAAATTGTCCGTCCTTGTTAATTTTCTTTATTTCGGCGCTTCTTATGTCTTCCAGATTCTATTCTGTAGGTACGCCACTCAGGTTTTGAAATATTTGAGTTTGGTGTATGAAAGAGATGGTCAGGTTCCGAAGCATTAAATCCGTGGTCTATTTCGTCTTCTCCTGGAAGAGGGTTTTCCTCATCATAGAGAGGAAACAACAAAATGACAACTAGTTTCTTCGTGAGTGCAGGGAAGAAGTTGGACACAAACATGACACTTCAAATCAGTCTTTCAAGAAATTGCTCATTTCTTCGTGAGCAGTCTCTTCACATGAGAGGAAGAGGTTATTTTGAGTGAGTTCAATAAACGGGCGTACTACTTGGAGTAGTTTCAACTTAGTGCCATTGCAGGATTCTTCATGTTCCCTTTTTGAACACAAAGAAAATTGCTTGTCAAGCTTCCTTTGTAACTGGGGCAATAATTATCAAAACATTGATATCAAGGAGTATTATTTTCTTTTTCTGACAGATTAGATAGATTCTGACCAGCTCTAATGCCTTTTCCCCCCTCTAGTAAGGTATATCTGAGGTTGAGGTTCATATCTGGTGGTAATGGTAAAGAGCTGCAGGCCATGGGCTTTGAGAGTTCAAACTTGTCATATTTGGTGTGTAACTATTCTGCTAACCGGTTAAATGCTTTTAGTTCAGGCACAGAAAAAGAAAGTTTGAAATATATACTCAGGTTGTTACTGGAAATAACTTGGGTCACATTGCTTTCATCTTTCACATGCCAACTACTACATATGACACGTTTCATGGAGGAAATCACTTCACGTGGCGTGACCTGTCAATCTGATGACTGGTCCTCATCAATTCAGATCTTGGTGATCCATATTGAGGTTCATGTTTGCCGAACTTCATCACTTAAACGGAAAATGTCGAACCTAACAGGTGTGAGAAACACAAAACAGCTGCCAGTTTCCATGGAGCTGCCAAGAGAACACAAAATTCTTTTTGTAATAAGGGAAGGGCTGTGTGCTGCTGTAAACCTTCTCCCTGTTAAGTGTTTAGACAATGACAACTACTTTTGCTTATCATTGATCAAATCCAAACTACAAGCAAGCTTTTTCCCACACTAAGTGACGTCGGCTACATGGACCCTTTGTCACTGTATAAATACCCACATTTTACTCCAAAAAGCAAGGGCATGTTGTATGATTTCCTTCCTACACTTTTGAGGTGTTCCTTGTTCTCAAGTCCTTGTGCAGCTTCTGCTCACTGTTCTTCCATATTTATGCAGTGAATCTCTAGATGGTTTTCTGTTCACTTGACCAGACCACCTCCATTGTATCTCCCCTTTTATCTTCCACTAGTGTGACACCTGCTTTATCTCTAGCGACCTCATTAAAGTTATGGTCAGCCACACACCTTCTCAATATTTTGATTACTATTAGAGATGTCTTCTACACTTAACTTTGTTAGCAGTTATCTTCTGCACGTGTGGGTAGTTATTTGCTCCACACACAATGCTATACAACATTGCGATCTTACCACTATGCTCCGCAGACATTGCAATGCAACATTTCCTGTCAATCTACATTCCAATCTGCCGAGGGGCATCTCGGAATGTCTACCTTTCATCTAATTTCCAATATGGAGAATTTTAGTTCCTTGTTTGGCTCATGTGAAAATGGGCAATTTCATGTAGTCTCTGCCTATTGCTCTTAAACAAGGATGCGCTTATTGTTTTCTCGGTTCATTAGATAAACCATAGGATGTGCTCACCTTGTATACAGTAATACCTTTGGGCTATAGTTTCTGTCTTGTGTTTCTTTGGATCAACCTTTTTAACCTTTTTACATGCTATAGATATCATGGGTAGGTTATTTGCAGCTCGTTAAGCTACCTGTACAGTTTTCCGACATCTTGAGTTGCGTTTGTGTGGTCATCTTCCTTAATAGCTACATGAGAAGTAATATGAACCTAGTTGATCACCACTCTGTACACATGCTTGCTTTTCCTTTCTGTTCTGTTTGTTCGAAGTTGGGAGTTTGTTTGACTTTCAAGTTCCAATTGATGTGGTTTATAGGTTCGAGGTCCATCTTGTGCACGGAAGTTTGCTCAATATTTGGCGAATGTCAATGACAAAGTAAAATTAAAACAGATCATGGTTTTGGAGGGAGGATTCAATGGATGGAATGATCGAAGTAGACCTGTTTGTCAATGCAAGGATCAGATATGTAAGGGTGGGAAGTAAACATCGTCTTCATGGTTGAAGTCTTTGCACAAGGCGTGTGCACACACACAGATTTTGTTGAGCAACTGGTGAAACCGTGAAAGCATGTTTGTAGTTTGGGCGTAGTATGCAGAGGAATAGTCATGTTCTATCATATTGTTTGTATGAGTTGTTTAGACCGTTGAACTTTACACAGTAACGTGAAATGGATGCTGTACCCAGAGCGATGGCCCAATGGCGGCAGCGTTCGAATGCTATCTCCGTGGCAGGAGTTCAACTCCTGGTAGGTGCTTGGCTTTGGCCTCCCGTTGTAACTAAAAAAAAAAGGATGCTTAATTTGAGTTGTTTGTGCGTGCAGTTCAAATATGTGTAAATGTTATTTAGTAATGCGGGGACGTTCTTTTAGCATCAGTTGATCGCCCTACTAAATGTCAGGATGCATTTGTGATTTTGCATTGAACTGAGTTCGAGGTTTTATTATTCACTTCAAGAAAGTCTGAGTTGTCTTATTATTTCCTTTCATTCCTCTTTTTGGCAAGTTTCATAATGTGTTATTTGAGAGTTAAGCTGAGGTTCGTCCCAGCCCAGACATGGCTGGTTCAGGTTCGTGGTCCAGGGATAGGAGCCATTCTTGGACTATTTCTGTCCCAATTTGAATCCTAAGCTGCCGGAAACTGAAAAAATCATTTAATGGTTTGAAATTTAAAAAAAAAAAACATGAAATTGTCCGTTTTGGTTCCATGGAAGGTGGAACCAGAACCACTAGTTGCCACCGGTTCTGGGTTCGGTTTTATCCAGTAATTCGTGATAGGATGACGTTCCACAGAATTCATAGTATCAACAAAAAAAGAATTCTCACTCTCAAGTGAATTTGTGACACTACATCCAAACACGTCGAAAATGAGCCTAGCTCCCCGTCGTTCATCTCGAACTGGCTCATGATAAGCTCGTTCGCTATCTAAATTCGAGCTGGTTTTCGAAGTGGAACAGGTTTTTTTGGATTGACAAGTTGAACATGAACAATGCATGGAGATTCAGGTCAACTCATGCTGGTTTAGTGAAGTATCAAGAGATGCATGTTTGGTTAGTTCCTAGTTCCTACATGCTCTCTCTCTCTCTCTCTCTCTCTCTCTCTCTCTCTCTCTCTCTCTCTTCATGCACACACGGTTCCTACAAGCTGCTTGTTTAGTTTAATATATATTTTAGTTTAATATATATTATGTACATGTGTGCCATCAAACCATGTTAACAGTACCGATTGGATATCATAATTAAATGATAAATTCCAATTTTACAAGGAAATGGCATAAAGAATATCGGTCCCAGTGGTTGCTTTGGGTGATGCTGAGTGACGCAGTTTGAAGCACCAACGCAAGTGCCAGGTAGATGGATGCAGCTCCTTGATCACATCAGACCTCAAGTGCCATCCAACCTTCTCGTCAACTCAAGTGCTTCGTGAGAGTTCATTGCCTTAGATCCTTCAAACTTCCAACAGACTACATCCATGCTGGAGGATGCTGAAGGAAGCCGTTGCAGAGTGCGGACCAAGTGGAGACGGGGATGAGCTGATGCTGATTCGGTCCCAGGTGGGGACGAAGAGGTGGACGTTGCCGAGGATGACAACGATTTTGGGTGGGAGAGAATGTGACCCCTTGACCGTGGATAGTACTATGGTTGTATAACCAGGGCCCCTACGTGGGAACCACCCTGGCAACTCTATATAAAAACCCTCCTCGAGGACATACCAGTGTAGCGTGCCGAGGCCGCGCACTCCTTTCTGCTATCAATAAAGACACAGACTTAATTTTCGATTAACAAATGGACTTTTACTGAAACTTTGATGAGCATTTCATGTTTAGCTCACCCGAACTCGACTCGAGTTAGGTTCATATGTAACTTGACTTACGAGTTAACTAACAACGAGGAATAATTTTGAGTTGACAAAGCAGCCAATAACAGCTCCAGTTCCACTCATTTTGACTCGTTTAACAGAACTAATAAGAACGAATCCCGTAATAGCTATCCATCATAAGACTTTGTTACCAACTCATTCTAGAGAATCCTTGGTAAACCTTTTTGAGGACAGTATGGTTAACGATAAACCACGTCGTTTCTCGTAGAGGTGAAAATTTTGGAACCAACCGAAAGTGACCCGGAAAAATCCGGTTCAGCATCGAGGTTCAGGTATCCTAGGTTTGGCCTGAAGCAACCTGCTCTCTCTCTCTCTCTCTCTCTCTCTCTCTCTCTCTCTCTCTCTATATATATATATATATATATATATATATATATATATATATATATATATTTTATTAGATTCAAATGGTTTCTGCTTTTTGAGTGGAAAAAGCAAAAGTCACATTTTTACTATTTGAATAGACAAAGGTTATCTTCTAATTAGAACAGTTTATTTATAAATCAATTTGCATACAGTAGAGAAGCTGGTCATGCAAACTATTTGGATATGAATGATTTATTATACTAAGAAGTTACTTTTTTCTTTTAAAAATTATTATTTACTTTTTAGAAGTTACTTTTTTTCTTTTAAAAATTATTATTTACTTTTTACATCATATTCTATATAAATTAATTTGCATACACTAAAGAAAATGGTGTGTCAACCGATTTGGATAAGAACATATTGTTGGATCAGAAGAGATAATGATTTAATATTTAGAAAACTTTTTTTAAATGGATCTACTTAAATTTTTATTTTATAAGAAAACGTTGAAAAACACAAATAGAACTGAACAGATCGACCTAGTTTCGAACTGAAACCAAAAGAAACGAGAATCGAGCGGGGTCCGCCGACCCGATTTGCCACTCTTAGTTCCTCACCGTTAGACAAAAGCTGAAGATCCTTTTCGTCGCCGATATTTTCCCGAGAGCGACGTGTGCGACGTTGGCTATAGAAAGAGGTCCCATCATTGGCACGCAAAATGCAAAAGAAGAGACAACCCCACCGAAGATACCGTTCACGGTGTTGCTGATGCTCCTCGCCCTCACCACTTTGTACGTTTGATTGATTGGCCATTCTCCGTCATTGCGTCAAAACCGTTCCTCTGCTTCAATTCATCGCTCACCACCATCTTCACTTCGTCTTCAGAATCAGATCTCCGCAACATGATTTGCCTACACTCCGTTCCCAACAAGTTCTCTCTTCTCTCTCTTCTCTCTCTCGATGGATGTGTGTGCGCGCGCCTTTAATTGATCTGATTGAATTTATGGACCAGATTTTCTGCGATGCCTTTGCGGAAAAGGATGGACGGCTATCGTAGAAAGAATCTCGCTTTTGATATGGTGAGTTTCCCGTCACCACTTTCGTTCCCCTTTTTCTATTGTTCTTTTTTGCACATGGGGGCATTCTGCTCAGGCCTTTTCATTGTCTTTCTTCTTCTTCTTCTTCTAGAGGTTTGTAAGAGGCGGTTTTCTCATGATCACAGTTATGAAGGTTAATCTCCTCTCCTCTGTCTGATTTCTCTTGTTCTTTTGAGTTTTGAATCTTTTTCTCTCACTTATTTTCTATATGTATTGTATTTTGGTACCGCCCTACCATTTGTTTCCCTTCGTTTGAAGTACTACAAAAATTATAACTAGCTTAGGAGGAAAGCAACCTGGATTGTTCTTGATCGCTCAATCTATAGCATGTCTCTATTTGCACAGAAATCTTTCGACCTGACAAGTTCTTTGCATGAGGATGATACAGGGAAAGAGGTATGCACGTCATGAATAAATCTTGTCAGTTATTTACCAAAAACCTTATCTATTTTATTGTTGTTTCTTGTGGAATAAGTGTAATGAAGTTACGGGGGATTTTGGCTTTTGGCCCTTATCATTTAGTTTCCTTGTCCAAAGAATTGAGAAGAATCTGTATGAACAAAGGAAGCACTCACGTAATCCTTGTTAGTATTTGTTTTTGCCTCTTTACACTCATTTTTTTTGACTTCTAAAGCATTAGTGCTTAGCTTTTAGAAGGTTTGGACATCGCGCTGGTTAGGTTGCTGTATGATTTTGTGTTGATGAGTAACTCATATTTAATGATATGCTAGGATTTCCTGGCAGTAAGATAAGGATTTACTGTTTTCAATGCACCTTTTTAATATAATACACATGCACATGCAAACATGTTTAGGGAGGGAGAAGGGAGATTTGAATCATGCGCTGATGTGTTTCTGTACCACTTTGTGATCTTATGTGGACAAGACTTTAACATTGGGTTTTATTCATTATCAAATACTTTCCGCATGAGTTCGTTTAGAATTCATGAATTTAGCATGTGTCTGATTTGCTGATTCACTGTGTTCAGTAGTTAGTGTGCCAGGTGCCATATTTCTAGACTTACTGCTATGGTGCGTTAGTTCATTTTGCACCCACAAGTTGCCGTATGGATGCATGTGCAGTCGCAGTTTGATTTTTTACTATCTTGTGGTGTTATAGGAAATAATAACAATACGTAAGTACTATCTGTGGCAGTAAGTATTGGTTCTATGACTGTTTGATTCTACTGTATTTTGCAAGAGGAGTCGTAGTAGTAGGGTGTAGCCGACCCCGTCTAGTATGGGAAAAGGCTTAGTTGTTGTTGTTGTTGTAGTCGTAGTAGTAGGGTCTGGATGGATACAATCCGGATCATCAAATAGATGTAGAGCATTTAGGGGACTATCATTTCAGATTGTAGGATACAGTTTATTAAAGTTTTTTTTCTTGTGCTGGAAAATCGCCTAGAAGAAAGATCTCCCTATTAAGGCGAAGAGGGTTGTCTGCCCATCTTAGCATTTCAAACTCTAGTTCTCACTAGCTTCCTCCATTCCCATCAAAATTAACCCTGAAAGTTAGAAATTTTCACCAATTTTTTTTTCTATGAGAACCTCCTCGGCCATCACATCCCAACAGTTAGACAACCTGAGCGTAATAGTTACTTAAGTACTGTAGGAGCTGCAGATTTAGTTCAAGGCAGGAACATCAATGGGCCAATGGGGTCTCTCATCTTTTAGATTCTGTTTTCATTTTTTTATGTACTTATGTTTGCCCAACCTCTCATTCGCCCCAGGTCCCAGAGGATCTTAATGACCGTATGGGAACTATTCAATTTTTCATGATGAAGTTCCTCAAAACAAATCCTCTTGTGTTGTGATCTATTTCAACTGTAAATGATGCATTTTCTCCTCACTTTGTGACTCTGAACCCTAAAATTGAGCATATAAGATGAAAACATGTCCTGTTAACAGTATGTCACAGCCATGGGAACGCCTCAGATAGGTAAAATATCTTTGGTTAAGCCACATATATACGCTTCCTGTAAGTTATATTCTTGAATTAATTTAACTGATTGTCCCAGGTAAGTTCACTTGTTGAAAAGTTGGTCAGTCCAAAAGCCCAGGAGAAGTCTGAGGTATATAGTACTAACATGACACAAGCAATGGGAGCAGGTGCATTCTTTATTCAATTCCTGGTTCTTAAAATGATAATTATCATGGCTCACCTATAAATAACTTTTCTCTATGATTACACAGTATTGACATATAGGCATGAGCTTGGAATGAATTACAACTTTATTCGTTCAGACTTGATTGTTGGCTCATGTTTGCAGGTGAGTTATTCTACCTGTCTGTGACATAATAGGATACATTTGTCTTCATGCAGTCACACAGTTTTATATTTAGTTATATATAGACTCCTGCAGATGTTGACAAACTACGTAGTATTGGAGTGAAGACTATCTTTTGCTTGCAACAAGATCCTGACCTTGAGTATCCACTTATCTCTGAATGTTGCTTATTTATTAAAATGAAGTTTTCCAACTTATTATTCTTGTGAATTGTTTGGCTTACACTTATCAAATCCAAGATTAATAAACATGTGAAGGTAACCATACAATACATTCCTTTACTCACATGAAAAGATATTTTGGAGTTGATATCAAGTCTGTACAGAAGCATACAAGAGAACTGAATGGTATTCAACACTATCGTGAAGAAATACGGTGGGTTCTGGCATGCCAAGTATGAGCCTCTGTCTATCTTGCTCTACAATACATATAGAAGTGCTAAATGTGTTCAGAACTATCAGTTAACATGCAACACTGCAATTCTTCTCTGAAATAGACACATGCATGATTATTCTTCTTGAATGCTGCATGCATATTGCGTGGGTTGATACCTGTGAAGGATGCTACACGGAGAACATTTTCTTGAAGATCTGCACTGTTCCTTTGACAATGTGTTTTTAAACTCATAAGCGCTAGTACCAGAAAATAAAAGTACTTTCATGTATGCTCCTGATAAGATATATTTGTTTATATACCCCTCTTAAAAATTTGAGTTGTATGTAAATCCGGATAAACCAGTCCCATGCATACTCTTCTCTCAACACTCAATCTATTAACTTGCTTAATCAGAATATTTAGCCTCAGAGATTAGCCGTCCAGTTAATCAAGTTAAGGAAAGGTAAAAATTCTGCTAAGAAAGCAATGAATAGCATTTAGTAGGGGTATACGTGCAGAAGATTTTTTGCTGGTGTATACACATACACAATACAAATTCTCAGAGGGCTGTATAGACATGTTGGCTTCTAACAGGAGTTTATATGCAAATGATTCAGAAAAAGGAGGGATCTTTCAATAGAAAATGGCTTCTGGACGTTCTTGGCTCAGATCCTCATTGAGGATTGGCAGTTGGTATTTATAGTTGCCCACTATGTGGCGATTAATTCATATAAAGTGCATATGATTCAGCACCAGGTTCATTGGAGTTCTTGTTAGCTAGAGTTCTACATGGTTTGTCATCATAATATCGTCTGTCCATTAAATATATAGTTCCTTCTTTAAAATGTTTGAGAAAGCAGTAACTGTTCCTTGGGACTTGATTGCATTTTTAAGATTTGCCAAATTACTCCTCTATGGATATGTCTAGTGAAGATATCATATTGGTTTCAAGATTCATGTGGGGCAAAAATGTTTTCGACCTTGTTTTCAATGTGTGTGCATGAGTGTGTGTGTGTCGTGTATGTTCTTGCAAGACAACATAGTGCATATCTAAATGTATCACCAATGCAAATAGTATTCAATAAGTGAGCATAGTATTAATGAATAAACATAGTATTCATTTTTTATAATGAGGAATTTGCACACCATTAATATTTCTTGTCCGTCTCAGAGTGCAAGTTTCACTTTACCTTTTTCTGCAATAGTGATTTTGATGAATTTGATCTGCGCATGCGGCTTCCAGCTGTGGTTAGTAAATTGTCCAAAGTCGTAGGTATTAATGGCGGGGTGACTTATATTCATTGCACAGCTGGCCTGGGAAGAGCACCTTCAGTTGCGGTAAGTAGTTATCTATACATACTGTAAACAATACAATTATTATTCTTGATTACTTTCATGTTAGTTTAATTTCACTTAAAGATAATTGTGTGATTTGTAAATATTTGTTGATGCGTGAATGTTGAATCTGCCAAGTCACAAATCGTCAATATGTTGGTGAAATCGTTAAGATATCAAAGCATCCAAATATGGATGTCTCAAGTTAAGAATACAACAAGAGTCAAGAGTGAAGAGAGAGCCAAATCACGAATCAAAAGGCTGTGCAAGACAACTTAATTCATTAATAGAGTGATATTCTATTTATAGAGTAAATTGTACAACAATTGAGAGAGAAGAGAGTAGTAAGGAGAGATGAGAGGGCCAAATGCATTCAGCTGTTGGGGATCAAGTCTCTCCGAGCCCTGATCCCCAATGACTAACTGGATGGCCAGGGCCTTCATGGCGGCTCTGGCTGTCCAATACCTAAACATGGGCCATCATGGGTCAGGACCTAGTGGCCCGCCGTATTACATGTTAACACTCCCCCTCAAACTTACGGTATGTATATCGAAAGTTTGTCTAACAAAAAATTAAATCTAGGAGTCGATAATGACTTGGTGAAGAAATCTGTCAATTGCATTTTAGATGGTACATTACATAAAATAAGCTTTTTCTTCGAGCATTCCTCTCGAACAAAGTGATAGTCCATCTCAATGTTCTTCGTTCTTTCATGAAAAGTATCGTTTGATGCGATGTATATGGCACTCTTGTTGTCATAAAACAGAGTGGATGGTTGTTTAAGGATGACCCCCATGTCTCTCAACACCTCTGTAATCCATGAGATCTCGGTAATAGTGGTCGTCATGGCTCGATATTCCGCTTCTTTCGATGAAAGCAACAACTTTTGTTGCTTTTTGCATCTTTTACCTAAAAATATACAAAAACCTGTGGTGGAATGTTGATTATTGACATCTCCACCCAAATTTGCACTAGAATATGTCGTCAAATCAAGTGAAGAGGAAGAAGTCAGAAGTACCCCCTTATCCATAGAGTGCTTTATGTATGTGATGATTCTAATAGACACACTCATGTGAGCACTAGTAGGAGCTTGTTGAAACTGGCTTCTAGTGTGTGGCGTGTGATATGTCTGAACGAGTGATAGTGATATAGGTCAATGCTCCTATAAGTTACATGTATGGGGTAGGATCGTCTAGTTTCTCTCCATATGTTGCTCTCAATTTTGTTCCAAGAATCTCTGGTGTATCCACCTTCTCATCGGTTAGACTTTATCTGTCAATAATTTTACTCGTAAATTTTGTTTGAGACAAAGTATCCTCTATCATTACGTACAATTTCAATTCCCAAAAAATAACTAAGCAAACCAAGGTGTTTCATTTCAAATTCTTTATGAAGATCACTTTTAACTTGCAAGATGTCAACTTTATCACTTTCAATGATGATCATATCATCCACATAAAAGAGTAGAATTATTATACCTTGATATGATTTTCTCATAAATAATGCAGTGTCAGTATAACAAGGGATAAAATTATGCATATTCATAAAGTCTTCAAAACGATCAAACCAAGCCTTGAGGCCTTGTTTAAGACCATACAATGCTGTATGAAGTTTAAGAACATGATATTGGGGAACATCAAATACGGGAGGAAGAGTCATATAAACATCTTCATGCAATTTTTCATTCAAAAAAACAATTTTAACATCAAGTTAAAAAATATTCTAGTTTTTTATAACACTAAGAGTTATGAGAATCCTTATAGTAGTCATTAACAACACGAACAAACATTTCATCATAATCAATTCCATGTTCTTGAGCATAACCCTTGGCTACCAATAAAACTTTATATCTTTCTATATTACCATTACTACAACAACAATAACAACAACAAAGCCTTTTCCTATACTAGACGGGGTGAGCTACATGAATTCTTTGTTTCCACGTAGCCCTATCATGTGCCATGTTTGCAGTTAACTCACAATAAGCTAGATCCTTTTTTATTGTTTCTTTCCAACACTTTTGTGGTCGTTTTATATCTCTTTTAATACTTTCAAAATCTAGTTTTTCATACATTTTTACAGGTTCTTCTTTTGATCTTCTTTCTATATGTCCAAACCACCTTAAACGATATTCTCTCATTTTATCCTCTATTGGTGCCACATATAATTTATTTCTAATAACCTCATTATGTATACAATCTTTTCTTGAATGACCACTCATCTATCTCAACATCCTTATTTCTGTTAAAGACATCTTTTGTACATGTTTATGATTAACTGCCCAACACTCAGAACCATAAAACATGGCAGGTCTAATTGCTGCTCTATAATATTTACCTTTTAACTTTAATAGTATCTTCTTATCACAAAGAATACTTGATGCACCAGCATTAATTCTATGTGTAACATCTCTATCAATTCTTTCATCACTCTGAAAAATTGACTCTAGGTATTTAAAACTTTCCTTTTGGGGATATAATGTATGCCAATTTTAATTTCTATGTCCTGTGAAGTAACCAAATCATCAAACTTACATTCCATATATTTTGTCTTTGTTCTACTAAGTTGGAAGCCTTTACTTTCTAATGTTTCTCTCCATAGTTCCAATTTTCTACAAACTTTTTCCTTAGACTCCTCCACTAACACAATTACTATGAGTTTTAATTTTATAAACCCATCTACATCCAATAATTTTCTTATCCTTGGGTTTTTGAACAATGTACCAAGTTTTAGCTTTATCTAATATAATCAACTCTTCATGCATGACATCCTCCCATTCTGGAATGCCCTTGGCTTAATGGTTGAACCTAGACTCTTTTACTTGTAAAAGGGTGGCAATCAAGTTTTTCCATTGAGATCTAAAATATTCATAAGATACAAAGCATTGAGAAGGTTTTAAAATTTTAGGTTCTAATCGTGAGGTGTTTTGTTCCCTAGGTCTTCTAATGTAGTGTAGCAGAAAAGGGTCAAGAATATGTTGTATGTCTTCAACATCATTCTCATGATGTTGGATAACATTAAGATTATCTTCAATATCACTATCATCACTTTCACTATCTTCTAAATTTAAAAAATCATATGAAGAATATTTTTTATTATTTTCAATAGAACTATATTTATAATAATAGTTATCTTTAAGAAATTTCACATCCTTAGAAACATATAATTTATCATTTATATCCCTTTTTATCGATTCCATATCCAAGAAAAACACATTCAATAGCTTTAGGGGACAACCTATCATTTTTATCAGTATAAACAAAAACATTTGCAATAAAAAACTTAGTCTTTCATAATAAGGAGAGAGATTATACAATTTTTTAAAAGGAAAAATATTTTCAGGTAGCCGACCCCGTCTAGTGGAAAAGGCTTAGTTGTTGTTGAAAAATATTTTTAAGACAGGTTGAAGGCGTTCTATTAATGAGATATATGATGGTAAGAGTAGCTTTCGCCCATAAGAATTTAGGAGAATTACTAGCAATTAAAAGTGTTCTACAAGTTTTTATAATGTGCCTATGTTTTATTTTTGCTAACCCATTTTGTTGTGGGGTTTTGGTGCAAGATTTTTTTTTATGTACAAGCCTATTTGTTTTAATTTTTTTTGAAAATTCTTGAGAAGTATTATTCTCCGGAGTCGGATCTCAAATTGATTTTTTACCATATTGTGAAAAATTGAATATTTTTTAAATACTTTCGATTTATGTTTTAATAGATATATCCAACTAAAGCTAGTAAAATCATCAATAAAGGTTGCATAATATTTTACTCCTCCTTTAGAAACAAAAGGAGCTGGTCCCCAAACATCAGAATGTATTAATTTAAAATATTTACTTGTTACAAAATTTCTTTCACCAAAAGGTAGATGACACATTTTCTCAAGGATATATTCTTTACAATCAAAATTACGAATCTCATTTTTCTTCAACAAAGAAAAATTACATAGTCTATGCATATTTAAATGTCCAAAGTCGTTTATACCAAAGAGTAGTATCATGAACTACATTACAAGATTCAAAATTTGGTATAACTAAACTATCCATTTTGTATAATCCACTTTCTCTATGGCCTTGACCAATCACCTTGTTCGATTGGTGATCCTATACCACATTATTCTTAAATGAGAAAGTGACTATACAACCATTATAACAAATATGAGCAACCGAGAGAATATTTATATTCAACTTAGGTATAAAACTTATATTTTGAATTTTAAAATCTTATTTTCCAAAGTTTTAATTTTTTTTTAATTTGAAATTTCGTACTATCAATGATAAAAACATATTTTTCAAAGATATCTTTAGAAATTTTCAAAGATTTTTCACTATTGGTCATATGAAAAGAAACATCCGAGTCTAAGATCTAAGACATACCTTGAGAAGTCGAGAAAGCATTTTCAGAAATGCGTGTCTTTTCTTTGAACATTTCTTCTATGTAAGCTTTGGTGTTGGTAGGTAAAACTCCTCCATCCTTGTCCTCAACGGCTCCTATATTTGCATATTTCTTTCGAAGAAGAAGATAAGTGGTTTTGATATGACCACTTTTCTTGTAATAATGGCATATCGTATTCTTGTTCGGCCATGGTCCCATGGGCTTTTTGTTTGATCCATCTCTTTGTCCTTCGAAGTTTTTCACATTAGGGGACTTTTATGTCTTCATATTTACTCCCGGCTTAAAGGCGGTAAGAACGACTTCTTTTGCAACATTTATATTTTTTTAACCTAGTTTCCTCCATAACTAGATCGGCCAAAAAAATACCTCTGTTTGGATTAGGTTTTCTATGTGTTAGGTTTGATTTAATGTTTTTAAATTCATCCCGTAATCCAAGCATAAACAAAAAGAAATATTGGTTGTTTAAAAACTCTTGAAATTCATCCATTTTTTGAAGTTTTTCAAATTTATCAAAACTTTTAAGTTTAGTCCATAACTCCGAAAATTCATTGTGATATTCTCTAATGCTTAAATTACCTTGTTTAAGCATTATCATTCTTTCTATTAAATCAATTTGAAAAACAAAATCATCTTGATAATGAATCTTTTTCAAATACTGTGAAGCTTCAAAAGCATTTTCAAAAACACTAATTCAATTTATAAGTTTTTCATCCACATTTTGACATATTATCAAAATTATTTTTTCACTCTTTTTTTCTCAAAGTTTTAAAATCTCGCTTGTATTTTTCTTGAGCTTTGAAAGCATCATCATCATGTAAGTCTTAATGTCTAAGATAGGTTCTCAAATTGTCCCGTCAATGTAATCCAAAAAGTCTTTTGACAAAAATTACTTTTTTATAGTTCTTTTTCAACTTTGATAGTATTTTGGGTCAAAAATACATTTAAAAGACTCATTTTTGCTATCAATTTCAAGAAACAAACAAAGATCTTAGTGTTACCTCAAGTTTGGAGTGATTTTATGAACTTTCTAATCTTGGCATGCTTCCCGATGTGCTCGAACTCTTCCTTTGCAACATGGGGGAAAACATCTGTCTTCTTGCTAACTCTGGATATTTCTAGGTCTTGCATAATTGTGTTCGACATGATCATCAAGAGTCAATGATTACATAATGCATTTAATGTGCTATGATGTCTTTACTAGGGCATTGGGAAATGACTTGCTATGTCTCATGCTTTTCTCACTTAAAACAATGGCTTAAGCTTTGTTTGCTACTATCTTGTTTTCCTATTTGAAAAAGAAAACAGCGAGTGTTCTAAGTTATGGGCATAGACACGTGCAGTGCTGTTTGTTTCATGCTTTTACTACAGTATACCATTGGTCGAGGGTCATGCAGTGAATGTTTTGATAATGGGCGCTTGTGTTTGTTACCCATACGTGTCAAGTGATGATACTATGTATCATCTGTTTTCCCCTAACGACATGGAGAGACATTGGCAAACATCACACTATTCGAAAAGATTTTTCAATTGGCATACCTCCATGTTGTCCTGTCTAAAGTTCTGCTGCTCAAGCTATTTTGAAAATGCTTGCCTTAGCAAATTATGTGTACTCTGAATAAATGATTTTTTTATCCTCAAGACAGCCACACACCTAATAATAGCTTTTTAACCTTTCTTCTACAATATTACTCCTAAGCAAAACTTTCTGAACAATACAATGTTAAGATTATTACAAGCTGTCTGCCAAACAGGGGATACAAGTTGGTTTTCGTCATGAATCTGCCAAGATAATGAAATCTTCAATATTGTCACCAGTGCAACTGGACATGAATCTAGTAATGAGCTTGAGGATACGGCTGTGGGGTTAAAAGCTTGGTGTGCTTGCAAAGAAGCACGTGTCTCTGAATATGTTCAAAGCAATACTTCTCTTTTGTGGCTACTTGTGGCTTTTTATGGATGTGTTGGTTGAAAATTGGTTTCTTTTGCAGCTCACCTATATGAATTGGGTCTTGGGATACCGGCTTGATGATGCAAATAAGTTACTCCAGGTGACCAGAATTAGTAACTTTGTTCTTCCCAACTTTTCTGTAATTTAGCTGCTAATATGGCTCAAGATCAAGCTCTATGGCATCAAAGAATCCATGTACCCACCCCACCTAGTGTCGGAAAAGCCTTGGTTGTTGTTTTCTTCAACTTTTGAGATCTCTTGACCGGCTATGAATGAAATCTTTTTTTTATTGCCTTCTTTTGTTGTACTGGATCAGTGATTGACTTGTGAAGTTACTTTAAGTTCTGGTTAACTGGTGAACAAAATCCACTCCGAAGAGTTTACAACCCATATGGTGGTCATGAGAAATAGTGATATATTACAGCAGTATGGGATATTACATGTTCAGAATGGCAACTCCTTCAAAAATGTAGATATGGAGATAGAATGTACAATGATCTCTCTCTCTCTCTCTCCATATATATATACGTGTGTGTGTATGTACATATATACATATGTATGTATGTATGTATATAGGGGGAGGGAGAGAGGCTCTGCTTTGTTTGAACCAGGATCAAGCTCTGATTTTAACCTTGATTGGTCACTCAGTGTAGGGTGGAAGCTGGTCAACTCGGTGTACTATGTAGCCTACATCTGTTTTGACTTAGTTTGAACAAAGTCTTGGACAAACCAAATCCATTGTCATCTGAACGTTGGCATGTGCTCATCATACTTCGTTCCTTTATATACCCATAGTGGTTAGAAGGGAGATACTGCTCTCCAAAAGCATTAGCAGGTATGTTGGGGACAGAATGGATTAGTGGTATACCATCCTTAACAACAAATAAAGGGAAAAGATATAAAATTAATTCTAAAGCATAACAAAAGATATATCAGAGATATTTGTAAGTATATATAATCAACAAAATCTAGAAAACATTTGATTCATGAACAGACTTATAAAATGTAATGGATCACTATTTTTTAATCTAAACTAAGCTCATTCATTCAGGTTCGGATACTCAAAAATTATTATCACATTCTTAACTGAAAAAATATTCTTAAACGACAGATACTAAATGTTTTTCATATATAACCAAGAAATAAAGCATATATATTACATATGTATCAATAACAAGAACAAGAATAAAAGAATGAGAATGGAAGAGGTAGAAGAAGGAAAGATACAAAAGAAGAAGAAAAAAGGTGAAGGCTGCAAAATTAAGACAAGAGAAAAAAGAAACAAGAGAAGTAAGAGGAGAAGGAAATAGAAAAAAGTAGGTGACCGAAGAAAAGGAAAACAAAGAACCAGTCAGGAAAAGGAGGAGAAGGAAAAAGAAGAAAAGCAACAACAATAACAATGAAGGAATACCTTGAGTGAAAAGTTACAGAAGCCCATTGGAGATGTCACTGTTCATTGGACACCGGAAAATGGCGACCACTACAGTGCTGAAGGTCCATTATGGTGGGATATATTGGCCTATGTATGTATCGTGCTATTCATGATATAGGCTCCGATAGGATAATTGCTGTGGTGGACTAACAGGGGGTGTCAATTTTACTCCATCAAGCCAACCACATCATCTGGAAGTGTTGCAGCAGTGCTGATCTGGGTGCTGCATGTGTTGTGCTGCTGACCCTCCAAAAGCGTCCATGTTGAGTAGTTTGTGGCATTAATTTTCTCAAGTTTACATGTTGCATTGTGTATCTGTAGAATACTCTCTTTTTTCCCTCTTAAGCTAGTCAGGGTAAAGTCTCTGGTTATACATGCAGTTAACTTTTCTCAAAAGCATTGCTTTTCTTTACAAACTGTGCCTTATTAGTATTGATCTTGTGAGATCCATTTGCTTTGTTTAATGCACAGTTGACGTGCTGCAATTTTCTATGGCTTGCAATTGAATTTATGGTTCACATGTTAAAGTGTGTTTGATCCCAATTAAGCCACTTTTTTTTTGTTGTAGAGTAAACGGACATGCTTTCCCAAACTCAATGCCATAAAGGCTGCAACTGCTGATATTGTAAGTCCATGCAACTAGAGGCTTTGACAGCACAAGCAACATTTTTTGCGTTAATTTTCTTGCACTTTTAAGCACATGCACTACTCTTATTGATACAATTTTTGGATTTATTGCTTCATTATCTTACGTTTTAATAGCTCTTTTGTAAGAATGGATTAGTTTCAATGTATTCAGACTGTTGTCATCACAATATGATACTTTCCTAACCTATATTCACATTGCTAAAGAGATTGCTGCGATCTTGTCCAATCCTTTTTCCTGGTCTGGAACTAGTGAAGCATTTAAGCTCCAATTCTTGTGATGTATTACTAATAATTCTATCCAAAAATCTAATTCAAGAATGATAGAACACAAGGAAAACTGCCCATTAGGAGAAAACATGTAAGCATGACCAATTTTGTTGGTTTTCTCCATCGAGTATCAATCTAGGAAGAGGACAGACCTAATCACCGTGAATTTCAGATCAAACTACTAAACTGATGAAAAGCCGTGATGTCTGTTGAAAGACAGATGTCAAGGACCGAAGGCAGCCGAAAGGGTGAATGTGAAGAAGACGGATAGTGAAGAAGCCGTGATGCCATCTTCATATTAATAGCCTTTTTGAGCCCAATCAAGAGTTCAGACGGATAGTGAAGACTGTGAAGTGTTAAAAGAGGGAAATATTAATAATGAGGTAGAATCTGTTAAAGGGGTCTTCATCCAAAGAGTCATGGATTACTTTACATCTACAGCCATTGTTACAAACTTACAATATTACTTTATAGTAGGTTCAAAAGACTAAAATAGTCCATGGATGACTGAGAACATTATAAGAAAGTATAGGAAATATTACACATTCCACCCTAGGCTCTATTGCACGCTCTACCATTTTAATCAGCATTTGGTGATGAATAACGAGGTTACAGTTATGCCTTTTAAACATTTCCTTGGCTATAATAGGGTTCAAACTTGAGGAGACCTTAGAGAAGCATGTTGCTGATGATAATGGACAGTACTGTGACAATCTTAGCAATAAAAGCTAAAATTCGTATGAGATGAGATAAAGGAGTGAAGAAAACGGTAACTTTCATAACATAGGGAAATTCACCAAATACGGTTTATGTGGACCATGTCACTTTCCATAGTAGCACTATTTGTTGCTGACTAGTTCTCACCAAGCAATATCTTGACATTGTTTTGCAGCTTCTTGGTTTTCACAAGGTCCTTGTTACTCTGAAATGGGATGGTGATGATTGTTCATCGGTTGAAATCTCAGGACTAGATATTGGTTGGGGTCAGGTAAAGTTTTACATAAAGAATAAGGGTATGTATCTTGCTTAACGTTGTTCAAGGATTTGGTAAGCTAATTGAATTTACTGTTCATGTCCTGTACACGTTCACATTATATCCACTACTTCAGTGAATGCTTGAAAAACCTTGAAGAAAGCCTCACCTGGGAAAAATTATTTGAATCATAATGATTTTAGGCCTTCATTGTCTCGCTCAGTTTGTTAATCATAACGATTTGCCGTGTTTATTTTTGTAAATGCTTATTGCGAAATTTATAGAATATTTATTTTCAAAAGTTGGATTTTCTATTGCAGTTAGTTTATTTCTTATGATTTATATTAGTAGTGCAAATGATATTTTTTTATCATTACGAAGGAAAGAAAGAAGCGAAAAAAGGCCGATAGTTTATTTCTTATGATTTATATTACTTGGGAGGCTTATAAGAAAGCAAAGAAAGAAGTGAAAAAAGCAGTTAGTGAAGTAAAAGCCAAAATTTAGGAGGATTTATATAAAAAGCTTAACTGAAAAGAAGGTGAAAGAGATATTTTTAACATAGCTAATGCTAGAAATAGGAAAATAATGATCTTAATTTTGTTAGATGCATAAAAATAAGAACTAGAAGATTTTAGTGGCGAATGATAATATCAAAAATAGATGAAAAAATTATTTCTATAAGTTTTTTAATGAAAATATAGATGTTAGTATTAGTTTAGGAGAGTTAGCCAAATGAGAAAAGTATATAAACCATAATTTCTATCCGTGTATTCAAAAGAATGAAGTCAAAGAGGCTCTTAAATATATAAAGGTCGGTAAATCTATAGGACCAACCAATATTCCTATAGAAGTATGGAAAATCTTAGGAGAAATGGGCTCACTTGGCTTAAAGTCTATTTAATGAAATATGGAGAACCCAAAAGATGGTCGAGGAATGGAGAGCAAGTACACTTATACCCATATATAAGAACGAGGGAGACATTTAGAATTGTCTGAATTATCGAGGTATCAAGTTAATGAGTTATACTATGAAATTATGGGAAAGAATTATCGAACATAGGTTAAGACAAGTATTGAAGCAATTCATATTTATGTCCGACAGATCTAATATTGAAGCAATTCACCTATTGAGACGTCTTACGAAACATTTTAGCCCAAAAATGAAGAATTCACATGATATTTATTGATCTAGAAAAAACTTACAATAGGGTACCAAGAGATGTTCTTTGGAGAACTTTGGAAAAGAGAGGTATCCCGTTGACATACATGATATTTTAGTGCAAAACTTGTGTGATGACTCGTGAAGGAATGATAAATTCCTTTGAAATTAATATTAGGTTACATTAGGAATCAACTTTAAGTCCATATTTATTTATATTGGTCATTGATGAGTTAACAAAATATATTCAAGATGAAGTATCTTGGTGTATGTTATTTGTAGATGACATTCTGGTAGTGGATGAGTATAAGGAAAAGGTTAATAAGAAATTGGAACTATGGAGAGAAACATTGGCTTGTGACTTAGTAGAATAAGACAGGATATATGAAATGTAAGTTTCATCATTTGGGTACTTTAGAGGACATAAAAATTAAAATTGACACACCTTATATCCCTCACAAGGAAAGTTTTAAATACCTAGGGTCAATTTTTCAAAGTGATAGAAAAATTGATGGAGATGTTACACATAGAATTAATGCCGGTTGGTTAAAATGAAGAGGGGCATTCATTAACATGTGCAAAAGATGTTTGTAGCAAAATGAAGATGTTGATGTGGATGAGCGGTCATATAAGGAAAGATGGTAAAATAATGAGGTTATTAGAAACAAATTGGGAGTAATACCAATAGAGGATAAAATGAGATAAAATCGTTTAAGATGGTTTGGACATGTAAAAAAATGACCAAAGAGCTTTCATAAGAAGATATGAAAAACTAGATTGTGAAAATGTTAAAAGAGAAAGAGGACGACCACAAAAATGTTGAAAGAAACAATAAAGAATGATCTAGTTTATATTGAATTAACTACTAGTATGACACATGATAGGGCTATGTGGAAACGAAGAATTCATGTAGCCGGCTCCATCTAGCATGGGAAAAGGCTTGTTGTTGTAATGCAAATGATATTTTTTGAGGAAATTCTATGTAAGTTCAGTCATAAAATGGACTTGATGATAATTTGTAGCTATGTTATCCTTGTAAAACTTCTTCTCTTTCCAATGGAGTGGATAAGCTCTAGGTCTTCCAGTCAAAAATATAAAAGCCAGTGCTTTTGTTTCTTTAAACTGTTGTAGAGATAATAAAGACTTGCACAGCATGTTTCTCTCGTATCTGTGTCTATCCAACCACTCAATCTCATTGAGTTAGGTGCATAAGCAAAGAGCAATGATGCATATTTCTTCTGAAAAGATGGTAGCGCTCTTTTGAGGAAGGTCATATAAAGTTATAGACACCATATCTAATATCTTTTATTGTACACGTGCAATTTCTTTTAGTTTTCTTGAACTCGTCAGTGTACCGTATTGAACACCATTCTCACATTATTTTTGGGCAGAGGATTCCTTTAAAATTCGATGAGGAACAAGGATTCTGGTTGCTTGAGAGAGAACTTCATGTAAGTATTGGCCTGTTGCCACTTGCTAAGTTGAGCTTTGTTCATTTTGCTTTGATTACATTTTCGATACTTTTTGTGCATATTTCTGTTGTTTCAATGTGTGCGGGAAAATCCAAGTTCACCTTATCAAGATCTTTCAAACTTTCATAGAAGGTTATAAAAGACCTTCAAAGCAATAAAGTGGACTGAGGTAGCAGTCCAATTTATGCACGATATCTTCAAGGCCAAATGATTGTCATAGTTTCCATACTTCTCTTCAACAATCAATTAATTCCAAGTTGCTCATGTTGCTAAAGAAATAATTCGTCTATAAAGATTGAAAGATACACGTGGCTTATGAGATTGATCTATGCAGGAAGGACGCTATGAATACAAATACATTGTGGATGGGGAGTGGACGTGCAACAGTGATCAGCCGGTAACAACTCCAAACGCAGATGGATATGTCAACAACTATATTGAGGTACACCCCCTCCCCCCCCCCCACCCACACACACACACACACCCTCTCTCTTTCTCTCATATGTTGTGGATTTTGCAGGTCTTCAATGATAACGTAGATGCTGAAGCCAGGCAAAGAAGGAAGGAATTGACAGAAGATGACGAGGATCTTACAGATGAGGAGAGGAAGATCATCAGGCAAGTTTTAGACTCATAACAATGAGTTTTTCTTGCAATTGAGTTCCAAGTCACTTTCTTCGAGATGCTCATGGTTTCTAGTGTTAGTGTTTCTAAGTGAAATATAATAATGGTAAAATAATATTCGTATTATTGTGTAATAAGAATAGGTGAATCTCTTTGGTAGTTGCTTGCATGCATTCTACTGAAGCATACTACTCTCTGAATAAAATGATACCCTTCGATTTCTTTTGTCAAACCTGCATAGTGCACGGGACAACTTTAGAGTCTGGTCAAGTGACCTTCGTCCTCTCTTCTTTTGGAACAACAGGGAGGTGTTTCTCTTTGTGCAGTGACCATCGTTCTTTTGTTTCGTGATTCTGATGATGCTATTGTCTGTCCCGGCATCTATATAGGCACAAAACGTTTAGAAAGCATCATGGTATCCTAAGAGTTTCGTTTTCGACGGCTGAGAATCACCAATCCCTCACAACCCCAAACAAGAACGAGAGAAGCCCTTGAGCACCGTATCTTTTACAGAGGGTCCGATCGGCATCTCTTGGTCTCTTGCTTTGTTGCCCCAAGAAACTGCATCATGAGATGAGACGTGGTCTAACCCCTTAAACCGTAAAGGCTACAAGCATCTCACCATGGCCTATGCTGGACATGGGCTTGAAGAAGTTATGGTTAAGCGCATCTGTTTGTTCCTGTGCATCAAAAGATGCAGATTGGCCTGGATTAGGGTGAAGTCTTCGTCCATTTTAGCTAGCTTTCATGCCATCATTATATGCACTTCTTCCTCTAAACTTGTACATTAATAGGTCCAATGCTCCAAGCTGAGCATCCTGTCAGAATTCTATTTGTATCCTTGATTTATCATTTTTTCTTGTGGGAGAATGTAGACATGGCCTGTTTCAAAGTGGCCCAGAACTGAACCGAGCTAGGAATCAGTTGGAACCAAACCAAAACTAAAACCAGCAGTTCTAAACCGTTGGTTCCATATATGTTTTATATTTTTTCTTAAATTTCGAATTTTTAATAATTGTTCCGGGATAACCAGAACGGGCCAAGACTAGGAGTGTTCCAACCCTAATCATATTCACCGAACCTTTCCGAGCACATGTTATTGCAAATGACCAATTGCAAGAGCCAGTATGAAAGCTGTTATTGCATCCAAGGACAGACAAGACGAGCAGCATCTACAAATGTAGACAGTCTAGTGCAGGACTTGGTTCCACGATAATAATATGAACACTAGTCTCAAATAAAGTTTATAAGCAATTGGGGACTTAAAAAAGAATTTTCTCCAGTAACAAATAAAATGGAAGTTTAACCTTCTCGTGAAATCGTATAAGTCGACCAAATTCAAGCCCTTGCCTACATTAAGTGGGACTAGCTACTTTGCCATTGAGCTCGATCTTGTATTGCGGTAGCATGTGTCTCCAAAAGAAAGGTGAGATGATGTCTTATTGTCTCCTTCCTTAGATGTCCTCTTTAAAGGGTTTGCCATGTAATTTCTCATCCCTTTAACGAGCCCTCGTGGATGCCACTACAAATGATCAAGCCATTTAAAGTCTATCATCTTCGTTTTCTCTTCTATTGGTGCCACCCCAACTCTTTCCCCATCACCATCATCAAGAATATGATCTCACACATCTACTCAGCTAATGAGCCAATCATTCTTTGTGTAATCACCTATCCACCTCAAAACCGGTGAAATACATGCATCATCATCATCATGCTCTTAGCAGCTTGACAAGTTACTGATCTAAGGAATTCAATGACTGAATACAACTATTTAACTGATGCGATGATATAAGATGCAGTGCGGCACAGTATGCATCACTGAAAACACGTTTCAGCAGAATGTACGCCTTCATGTCATCCAAACAGATACTGGAAGGGAAACCCCACGCAATATAAAGGACAACGAACATAATCAGGGAAATGGTGAAAGATTGAGAATTTTAAACACTCTTTCAGTTTGAGAAGGATGTCCTTTCATCCTCGATATATCCAGATCTTAAAGAGAAGTTCGTCATGCACAAAACAAAAGCTAGACCACCGTACGAATGTATATACATAGCCGATACATGAAATCTAGTCTCTCTTAAAACATAAGTACCTTGAATCTGATCTCAGTACCTACGAATACCACGGTTGAGGAACCTACCAGAGGGGCACTCGAACACCATATGTCCACGGCCTCCACAGTTTTGACATATCATGGGCGCCATGCACTCCCTGCTTATGTGACCAACTAGGTTACAGGTTCTGCATATCACATCTCGGTAGGCACTGGTTCTCGGCATGCCACCACCTCTGTCCCCCACTACCTGAAACTTAGGGCAGTTCCTCGCAACATGGCCAGCAACATTGCACAAGTTGCAAACAGGGTCATTAGGACAATCACGTGCTAAATGCCCCATCTTCCGGCAATTATTACAGGCCTTCTCGTTTGTACAATCCACGGCTATGTGACCTTGTTTGTAGCAATTGTTACAGAGCCTAATGTCACCAGGGGGCAATGGCGGTTCAGGACAAGCTCTAGCAAGGTGGCCCACTTTACCACAAGTATGGCAGACGGCTTCGTTGGAACATTGACTTGCTACATGCCCAGGCTCCCTACAATTCCAGCAGAGGGACTTGGTACTGCATTCAGCAGCAATGTGCCTGAAGCAAATATTTCAAACATAACTATCATATTTGGAGAGATTTTATTCGAAGAATTTGCCAAGAAGATGCAAGATTACGAAGGGAAAGGAGAATATAGGTAATGATCTGGGTTAGCTGCTTCTAATTTTACCCAGGAAGACCACAATTGTTGCACACCGAGATATTAGGGCATTCCCTCGCATAATGTCCAGGTCGCTTACAGTTCTTGCACAAATCGTTCAATCTGCAAAATAGTTGCACCAAATGCGCTTAATGTTGCACAAGGCAACTACAAATGAAGCAAGCCAGACAGGGTGTAAGCAGATCCACTTTACATCACAGAAAAAATAAGCTCAGCATATTTCCTTCAACCTCAGCATGACACTCACACCAATTAATGTACTCTCTCTCTCTCTCTCTCTCTCTCTCTCTCTCTCACACACACACACACACACACACACTATGCAGCATGGTCCACCACTGAAACCATGGAACTTGTTAAGATTCTACACGTCAACTGGGAAAACCCTTCCTCCCTCTGAGATGACAAATATTAAACAATCATGTAACATCTCTACGGAAAACACACTCACACTCTGCAGCATGGTCCACCACTGAAACCATGGAACTTGTTAAGATTCTACACGTCAACTGGGAATTGGGAAAACCCTCCCTCCCTCTGAGATGACAAATATTAAACAATCAAGCAACATCTCTACGGAAAACTTTTGAGAAATCCATAACAAGAACTATCTACTCCATGCCAAGTGGTCAACTACATGATTCATTTACTTCTGAAACTAACTTGCTAAAATATCCATGGAAAGAGACAAGCACCGTGCCTTTTCTTTATTAAGTTGGAAAACATTTATCTAGTAAAAACTATTGTCAAAAGCATCTTAATTCATAAACTAAATTATGCAGGACCTGCATGATGAATTTCAACAGTTGGAAATGATCTATAGATGGTTCCTTCCCGATAGTCACTTGGAAGTTACAACACCAATATGCAAGGATGAAGTTCCTCACATTGGTCGTTACAGTGGTTACTGAAATTTTTAGTCTCCCTGGTAAGCTCACTTCATAATGGGAAACAACTCCTCATTTTCAAAAGCTGAAGACATCTCACTTCCTCTATGATTATTTTACACTTTTGTGGTATTTACTTCTCATGTGTCCCTTGTTCTTACCCCAGAACTAATTCCAAGAAAGTAAACAAGAGAAAGAGAGAGAGCATAAGTAAAAGCATTTTTTTGCCTGAAAAGGAAACCGTAACAGTGAGAAACGTAAGAAAGATCGAGACATATGAATCCGTTAGATGCCACCATGTTGACCTAGAACCTAAGGACGAAAATAGGAAGGGAGAGACAGTTGCAGAGAGAGAGAGAGAGAGAGAGAGAGAGAGAGAGAGACCCGAACTTCGACGCCCAAACCAATGGATTGGCGACACGAGAGAACAGATTGAAGGCAACGAGGACAAAGTGCGCGGCGGCAATCCTTCCCAATACTTTCCCCCCTCCTCGTACCGGTATTCGGTACGATACAGATACGGGATATGTGTATTTTAGAAAATCTAAAAATATACAAACATTTCAATATACATTATATAATTAAATTTATATGAAATTGAATATGATAATTCATAATTGACAACTATAAAAATTAAAAGATAAATTTAAGTAATGGCCTCATATCAAAATGAGAATACTAAACAATCAACAAATATATCAAATCTCATCTATATTTTAAATAAGAGGCAATCTCTTATCAAAATGGAGAATCACGAGCATACTAATTTTTAGAATACACGTATAATAAAAAAAGATAACCACAAACTACAATAAGAAAAGATGCAAGTAGAAGACACATGCTATTTTTCCCACACTAGGTGGCCAACCTTGGTGACTACCAACATCAATAGGCCATAAAATTGTTAACCAGTCTCCACAAAATTGAAATAACAAGACGAGTCTTATTTGGATAATAAAATGTGGATTGGGTCCAACCAACTAGACCAGATGTGGTCTAGTTCCTTGTAGAAGAGGGAGAACTGTGGGGCTTCCCTGGGGATCACGAAATAACGAAAAGTCAAAGCGACCGAGATGCAGGGGAAAAACTTTTGTTTCACATTTCCGGACGATTTTGGAGAGTGCTTTCAATCGCAAAAGGAAAAGGGAGAGGGTGGTGCTGCGGTGAGTGAGCAGAGCTCACCGACAGACGATGGTGCGGCAACGAGAAGGGTGACGGTGGCTTCTGCGAACGATGGAGATCGATATCGTGGGTGACAAAGTTAAGCTTTTTTGTCTCTGCTATCATTTTTTTCTTTTGGTTGATCGTCGTTAGAAAGAAGAGGACAGAGATGGGAGCTTTGTGGCCGACGGTTTTTTTATGAGGGTTATGTTGGTGTTTTGGGTGAAAGTGCGGTTTTGAAGGTGGTTGATGTCAAAGACGAGGACTATAGCGGAGATAGGTGGTGGTTATAATAGCAGTGATGGCGGAGCGGTTTTGTTTAGTAGTAAGGATTGAGCAGCACGACCTGAGATTTCATCATACTAGGATGACGGGTACTTGATGTACCCATATCAAGTACGCGTATCGATATATAACTACGTGTACCTATTACATGCCGAACGACATAGCTCCTTATCAATACCCACCGAAAGAACCCGTGAAGGAAAAACATAAAAGGTGCGAATAAAACATCTCAGGAGCCTCGATGTACTACTACTTCCGAGACATACGCACAATCCTAAGCCGTCCATCTCGTCTTCCCATCGATCACCCTTCACTTGATCGCAGAAAGGGTGTTACTGAAAACCTACGATCTCAAATCCGAGGAACAGTTTCCCAAGGCTTCGAATGGGGCAGGTACCCATTTGGGTTTTCTTTTTTCGACGAGTATATTATACATGTAAAATATAAAAAATGATAAGAATCCTCTTAAAATATATATTACCGAAACCTAGTCAGCATATCGTCCTTGATGAATGATAAAAAACTTAGCCAGCAGGGTGTTGTTCTCCATCATTCAAATTGTATAAAGGGACCCTAGCATTTCTCTCTCTATTCTTATATATATAATACTAATGCTCAAACATTATTGATGCTCAAATATACTCAATCATCTCTATCATTTTATTAAGATGATCAACGAAAAAGTTAAATTATTATAAAGTAGATATGAGCACGAATGAGATTTGAGTATCTACCATTCTCTTTATATATATGTGTGAAAAAATTTATAAAAGTATCCTTAGGTTTTAAAGTTTTTCAATCTAATCCTTTTAGTGTGAAAATTGACAGGTGTTATCTTATGATTTTTTATGTTTATCAATTTTGTTCACCAGCAGCAACGTTGTCACCCACGATTGACATGAACAACCACTTCACTATTCGATATGATGTGGCAGCCACATCTGTCACGGATCTACATAGAAGATCCATGACCCGTTTTAAATAACGGGTCAAAAAAAAGACAAACATGTGCCTCTCTACCCCCTCTCGTTGGCAATCAACTGCACTACTCTTTCTCACTCCTCTCTCTCTCTCACTATCATGCTCGACTTCACTGTGTTATCTCTTTCGTGCACTATTTTCTCCTCTCATTGTGGTGGTTCCTTTCTTCCCTTGCCCTCTTGCACACTCTTGTGCTTCACTGAAACGTGCTCCCTCCCTCTCTCTTACGGTTGACTGTCACGTGCATAATTATCACGTTCTTTGTTTTTTGTATTTTCTTCCATCAAAAGGTACTTTTTTTGTGTTTTCTTCTTCATTTGTCGTTTTTCATCAACAATCTCTCTTAGGATTTGATGTTTTGTTTTGTTTGTTGCAAATGTGAAATATTGAAGAGATTTTCTATGCATTCGTATAATTTCTATCATTTTAGTATAGTTTGAACTTGTCTAGTGCTTGTAATTAGAAATTCTGTAGACTTTTGTAGATGGTTTTACATATGTTAAGTGTTATTCATATACTGCATTAGGGGTTTATTATGCCCTAAACCTCTCTCTATTTTCCTACGGTTTGACATTTTATTTATGTTGTTGTAAATGTAAAACATTGAATAGATATTATCTGTCTTCATGTAATTTTTATCCATTTTAGCAAATATTGAACTTGTTTAGTGGTTAATATGTAAAATTATTATAGATGTTTTTGCTTATATCGTGTGGTACTTGTATATTGTATTAGGGTTTATAACTAGGATTTTGTTCATTCTTTGTAAATCGATGTGTTGGGTTTGGAATAAATTGTGTCATTAGTGTTGCCTGTGTTATTGTTGTTGGTGTGGAGCTATTGAAAATTTGAAGGTTGAGCTTCTTATTTTATAATATAATATTTAATATTGTATGCAGGTATTGCCAGTATAAAATATATGAGTTGAGCTTGAAGATGTTTTGTAAATGTCAACCTATGAAGATATAATTTGTTGCATATGTTGTCCATTTTGATGTTTTTGCATATGTCCATTATGTTGACAATCGGCTACATTTTGTTGCCATTATACCTTCACAGGTTGTTGACATTTACAAAATATAGCAGGTTGTTGACATATTTTGACTACACTATCAAAATGACAAGCAATTTGTTGCATATCGTTGTTCATTTATCAACAAGAAAACCATCAACAACTTGTGAATGTGAATGTCAACATGGACTAGGAATCACCATAACAAAATGTTCTATCATTGTTCCAATTAGGTAATTTATTATTATTACTCTATTTTACATATTTGCGTAACATATACTAATCATTTTATTTCATTATTGAAATATTAAGAAAATGGTAGTTGCAAGTATTTTAAATAGTGTCATGAAAGAGAATATAGATCTTTTTCAAATTGTTGGGGTTAGCTCGTGAAGAGATAGCAAAACTTAGAAAGAACTAGAAACACAAATATTGAAAAAAAGTTTTACTCAATACATTATTGAAGATTTCGAAAAAGAATTTAGAAGTATCACATGAAATGTTAAAAAAGTTATAAAACAATTGAGAATGTAGGAAGTGTTCATTTGGTGGTTTCTACTTGATAATCAACTAATTGTTTGCCCAACTTTTATTTGAGAATGTAAGAAGTTTTACTTAACATTATCTAGGTGGTTCTACTCATGAACTAATCATAATGTCAAGGTAACCCTAATTTGCATTGCCTGCTATTAAATTTGGAATTATTTTAGGCATTTCTTCAGTGTTGAGTATAAAATTTATATTAGGCATTACTATACTATAAGTTTCAGACTAAAACAATTATTCTTGTCTAGGTTATTAGGCTCAAGTTTGATTATAAATCATCATCAAAGATCCATAATTATTAATTATGATAATGAAAAGAAAAGAGAGTAAGAAATACATTATAGGCTTATTAGCCACAAGTTTCAATTATCATCAAAGAACATTATCTACATAATCTTTTTGGATCCTTCAAATTCACCCACGACTAACGATTACATGAGAAGATGCGGACAACATCACTGGAGACCACCATCCTTGCAAATAAATACATGGCTTGCTATTTTTGAAGTAGTAATCTCTTCAACTTATTTATTAACATCCCCATGTGTTAGTTGTATGAAAGAAGAAATTCTATTACCTTTCGAAAATAAATTTTGATATTCTATTATATTCTATGTTGCACGCACAATTTATAGTTGGTCAGGTGTGAACATCTAAACCCAACAAAATATAGCTGCAAATAACTATCATTAAGTAAAGTTTATCAATATGATTCTTGAAGTTTACAAAGTCATCAACCTAATCCTTGAAGTTAAGGCATTTGATCAAGGTGGTCAATATGGATTGAAGCCTTTTTTATGTCATCTACGTTATATTGTTTATCACCCTATCGTCATAGGAAAATTCTATCACAACCAACATCACACGAGTAATTTGACCGTATCAATTTAGTCCTTTTGGTTTCTAACATGTCACATGAATAATTTGACTCTATCAATTTAGTCCTTGTGGTTTCCAACATTATATGTTTTGTCCCTACAATTTAAGGATTTGATCGATTTGATCTCTATGGATTCGATTCAATAACCTATCTATCAATTGCGATATATTAATTTCAATAATAAACACATACATCAATTCATTCAATCAACATTGCGATATAACAATTCTACCAAACCTTATGAAAGAAAAAGAAGCACCTCACCTAATGATCAAGAAGAGAATCATAACCAATATTCATTACACACATCAATAATATGTTCTTAAATAGCTCCATGTGTTGAAATAAAAAACATCAATAACCTATCCATTAATAACAACTTATATATATATATATATATATATATATATATACGTGAAATATCAACATCAATAACATGTCCAATATCAATAACCAATCCATCAATAATAACAAAATCCCAACATCAATAACACCTCTACCAATTTCAACAATAGGTGAATCAATAACTTATCCATCAACAACGGGTTACAAAATAATTATTATAGAAACATCATATATACATAACACATCATGACGTTAATAAATGTCATATACACATGACATATTTGTTGCTTTCACTACAGAATAATAATAAGTTCAAGCTCCTTTGATCAACAACCTCCACCAAACCACCTTAACCTCAACTGGTACAACGACCTAAAGTGTCAAATCTAAAACCTTCAACTGTGCCTTTCTTTTGTAATACCACTTGAACAGCCACCACCAATTGAATGTTCGCTTCTCGCTAGTCAGCTTCCTCCTCTGATGACATTGGATGTTGTAGATGTCTCCACATGATATTGAACACCATCATCTTGTCCTAGCTCAAAGTGAACAAATATTGGATTAATACTTGCTCACATTGTATAGATAAAAATTACCTCGCAACCTCTTCCTCTCAGATCGTATGATAATTTGGATGCATGTGTAGGTTGGGATGATGTGGATGCATCCCATAGGTTGGAATGATGTAGATGCCTGCCTCAAGCCCTATTGAAAAAGTATTATATTAGAGACCTATGAAAGTGAACCAATGTTGTGAACCGACAGTGAAATTAAACAATTAGCAAATACATATAACAAAAACAATCACATACAACCAACAAATGTAAAAAAGGAATGCCTTCAATTACCCTTTGCTTATTGGACATAAACACCTATTTTGTTGCATCTCGATGTACAAAGTTAAGAAATAGTTGCTCACGGAACCATTTTCAAGATTTCTCACACTCTATATTAACAACAACAATCATCAATGGGAAGATACTGTTATTGTCAACCCTCACGACTGCACATAGCAGCTGCCCTTCACATGACAATCATCTAATCCCACAAAAGGCCAAATCTTAGACAAGTAATCTTGTTTTAAAATTCCATAGCGCACATATATTAACTTGAACATTGAGACCATCTTAGTAGGCATATATTGTGCATGTCCATCAATTTCACCTCCTGCTTTTTTGTAGATTGTATCATTAAGAAGCAATACCTTATAAGAGTATATTGCTCCCTGATTGCTATTAAATCCTTTAATACTCTCTTCTTTGCTATGTAACATTCGAGGTAGGACACATTGTTGGATAGCTTTCTTCTCATCGATTTCATCATGAACCTACCTACTTGTACTTTACCATATATTTTGAATCAATCAATCGATTAACAAACTGCTTAGAACAAGTATGCATTAGTTTTCAAGTCTTTATTTGAAATATATTCATGCCCTTATACTACATGAACATATAACTCACAATCGTTTTTGTAACCCGCAATTGTTTTTGTACTTCACTATTGTTCTAGACATACAAATTCTTAATGCTTTATAATGCACCAATCCTATGTTATCAATAGTGGTTTGTGGGTTAGTGTTTGACTTAAATATAACAGTAGTTGAGAAATAACAGATTTAGTGATACACTATCATTTAATATTAAAAACTAATATATACATGTATAACATATATAATGGATTCTCTAATTTCTAAGGAATATTAAGAAATAGATAACCACCACACTCATAAATATGAATCAAAGTAAACAAACAAATTCTAAAAAAACAAACAATAAATATCCCTAATTGATATGTGCACACCCCTTTTACTATACAAACACCCTTTTTCTCTATTTTTCCAAAATACCCCCACCATTTTCTAATAATTATTAAAATGCCCCCAAGACATAAATCAAGAGCTTCTCTCTCTTGCTGCGGTAACCAGTTGTAGGCCTGTGTTTCCTTTCAATCCATCAAAAAATGTCGGAACATGAGAAAAGAAAAGAACGAAGAAGAAAAAGGGGAAAAAATAAAAATAAAAATTCTTGGATCGATTCGAAGGGGATTCTTTGATTAACAAGTTGTAAGCTATTTTCATGCATTTTTCGCTTGGTGGTTTTCCAACAAGAAATGTGCCTCAAGTACATCTCTTGCATGAGGGAGACACACCTAATACGCATCTCCAGCAAACCTTATTTGTTGTGTATGGTATCATAAATTTTCTTTTTTACTATACAAATATAGTTGTCAGAACGTGAATAGAAGGGTGTTACATAATTGCTTCATCTAGGAGACACAACGTTATATGGAAAACTCCCTGTAGACAATAATGAGGTGACTCTTCACATTATGAGGAGGATAAATCAACCTCAGATATTAAAGACAGTGAAAATGAGAGATCCCCTGATCTACCGAGATTATTCATGAGCTTTGAATGTCACATTGCTTATACTTATAAGATCGAGGAATATGTAATTTCTAACTTTAGTATAATTATATTTGATATCAATACTCTCCATTATAACTAATTATGTAAATATATACTTGCAGACAATATGTAAAGTGATAACAACCCACACACGCTATACTATTGGTAGTGCCTGGTCAGTGAAAAGGATGGATTTGAGGCCCGATAATTGGGTTGATATTGCATATAGGAGTAGGTTGATTGAATAGACAAATTTGCTATATGAAGTAATAAACCATGTGTTACATCTTTCTCAACCTATATGTAAGTAAACAAATCATTATATTTATATTAGTAATATTTCCAACTTTATTTTGTTAACCCCACATACTATTTTTTCTCAACTGAATTTCTTATACCAATGTCTTGTTGCAATACATGAGATACTTACAATGACTTCAATACATTTAGAACGTATGTCACGATCATTATTGGGTGGCTCTATATTGTTAGATTTGATAGAGACGTATAAACAATGAAACCAACAAATCCATCGATTGACACTTGATGACAATGCATTATATGTTATTTAGTAATTTTTAAACATTATATATAATGATTGTAATGAAAGAAATTTGGTTTCTTTGCAGGTCACCCTACACACATGATCGTAATGAAATCGTGGTGTCAATCAACAAAATACATTATTATCATTTAAATGTAAAAATCGTGTAATTACATATATAAATGGACAATAACAACTAGTCGTCGTCCTTATGGTTGTGTATAACATCATCTTTCGATCCTCTTGTTTATATATATATAAGTCGATATATTCTTGAAACGAAGTTGAGCAACTCCCAAAATTTTCATCTCGGTAATGCTATGATGTTAAAAAGATAAGAGGCATCAGAGAGCCATTAGCCATGTGAATTTTAAAAAACATAAACAGAAAAGAAAATTAATAGCTACTTCAATCTATGAAATGCCCAAATAACATAATAGAATATACAAATATTATGATTATCGGTAGAAAATATCATACAACATGATGATAGCACATATATCACACACCTGCCACAATGAACTATTGAGTGTTTGATATTAGTGATAGAAATGTTGTTGATCCTCTTGTAGATAGGAGTATCAACATTACGTTCTACCCAGCGATGCTAACTAAACTCATATCTGACATGAACATCCAATACTAACTGGGATAGGGCACATCTCTTATATATGTAATATATCAAATAACAACATCAATACTATCATCATCTACGAAAACTCATGCATATATATCATAATTGCATGTCACATCCTTCAAGCACACTCTTCAAACTTCACACCACCACTCTCTATAGGCTTCACACCTACCTGCAATTTTCATCTCCAATTACATTTATCAAAGTATTTAGAAAGATGCTCGTAAAGAGTAGTATCACAATTTTATATGCCGGTTCAAAGTCAAGTTGTCTTGAATTGTTCTTCTCAATAGTTGAGAGAATATCACAATTCCCTAAAGAGGAATGACCCATCCCAAGAGATGCATTTCATCCTCGATCATGTGTACGCTCATGCGTTCCTCTTGATGAGGCATTCCTATCAAAATGCTCCAAAACTAACTCATAGATTGGTTAGATAGTATCTCTGTAAGACCACGAATGAATAGTTATTGTATGATAATGTACCTAGAACTCAACTGTTCATCCAACATTTTAACAAATTTGTCTCGCCATAGATGATTCCTTAACTTCTTTCAAGTGGTTTTCATTCATAATTTTCTACCTTATCAGCAATACATGGTATATCCTCCTCCTAGCTTCTTCCAAAATATATCAATAGTTGACAATTCTATTGAAACATTGCATTTAAAAAGAAGGTTGAGCTCATGAGCATAAGGTAGATAATGTGAATGTCATAAATTACAATGACTTGTTCTTATATCTCAACCCACCATTTCCACACGATTGTATTTTTTATAATAAAATCAAGAATGTGTGGTGATACTATTTTCTAAAGGTTTACAAGAAGATCTTCTGTCATGTCAATTTAATGCATGGTCATAGTTCTTAATTCCTGAAATGACTTTTTCAATTCGGTGATCTACAACTTTATCAATGAATATAATTGTTTTCAAATTTTATCAAATTTATCAGTTGAGATACCAATTAACCCTTTAAACCTTGTGTATGCACTTTTTACCTTAGCAAATATGAATATACAATTATTATATATTTAAAGAACAATAGATAATATATATACATTAAAAACCAAATTCACAAGCCTATTAGTCATATGAGTATCATAATGAATCACCTTATTTGTCTATACCAAGACAATTCTCTCATAATATGGATCCAACCATTGCTCTTTAGCGTAAAAGAGTAGAGCAAAAAAAAAATCTACTTCAATTCTATTATCTTCATTACCTCCTTGTAAATGCTTTTATCCAATGAGTGGACGATCTTCATCCAAATTATATTTATTAAACTAGAAGTTATTATGTGTATACACATTATATTTATAAATATATATACATGTAAAATACTTATATATATGCAATATAAAAATTTTATATAAATACACATGTTATATATATATATATATGTATATATCGGGGTGGAATGAGACAGGTTTCCCTTAAACCCTACCCCGCCTGCCTTGCTTGTGGGTCTTCCCCACCTTGCCCTGGCCGACAATGGCACGGGTTTTGTTCATTGAAAACCTGCCCCTTGTAGGGGCATGGCGGGTACCTGCGGTACAGGTAGGAATTGCCATTCCTACCTAGAACCATGGCTGGAAAACAAGATTTATAACTATAAATAATAATCTTTAATTAACATCTCCAAATCGCCTCATTCAATACCTAAACAAGCATGAAATTATTATTAACTGATAGCCTACTTGATAAGAAAAATACAAAAATACTGAAATGGGTTTTAAAAACTCTATAACTAATTCTACCATGGACTCATAAGATCCTCACTGCGTTAAGGTTTCATATGTTCCGAGTCTTAGGCTTCAAACTGAAGCTCGATGGTCTTAAAAATACAAAAATACTGAAATGGGTTTTAAATTGAATCCTGACACGAACCCGGTCCTAACCCACCGGGTCAGACGGGTCAATCCATTTTAACGCGTGTCTAAATATGTGCTAAGATTTCCATGCTTGGCTCACTATTTATTCATGTCTTAGGATGCCCATCATACTGACAGCTTTAGTTATCTAATAATTCTTTTTCTGAAACTATTTTAATATCTTTCTGGTTTATATGGTGGCTCTTTAGATCTGGCATAAAGGGCGAGTGAACTACCAATCCCTATTATCACCTAGCAAACTGGCCAAGTATCGAAACCAAACCAGACTAGGAATCGGTGAAACCAAAATTAGCACCGAGTCTAGAACTGGGGACGACTCAGTTCAGTTTTGGTTTCACCTTTTATTAAACCAGAACCTAAACCAAAATGGAACTTCTGGTTCCAAACTTTTTTACTTTTTTAAATTTTTTAAGTTGTTTAACAGAATTATTTGTTTCAAGCAGTTCCAAACTCAAATTGGAACCACCCAAAAACCGTTCTAAAACCGTAATATAAACCGACTCAGTTATGGTTCCAGGTTTTGGAATAAACGGAACTGACAGTTTGAAACCTTCAGTTCCGGTTTACTTGAAACTGGACATGTCGAATCTAAAGAGTTAACAAAATGCATTTGAAAGTTCGTCCAATTAGCACCCAAGGTTGTGTTTTCCTCTTTAAAAGAAATACTTCCACTTGAATACTTATGTATGTTCTTTCACTTCATTACATGAGCGAAAGCCCTTATTGGGAAAGAAATTGTCACGATTGATATCTAGAGCTAGTAATAAACACACACAAGTGTGTGTGTTATCCTTGCCGCTTAACAGGGTGTACATTTGCCTCACTAAATACAAAAGAAGAAATATATAGAAGGCTAGGGCTAGACATGTCCGGTTCTGGTTGTGAAAATGGTGAAACTGGAACCGGACCGGGTGAGTCCCGGTTTTGGGCTTATTTCCAATTTTGGTTTCACTGGTTTTGGGTCAAGACAGTCCTGGATTTCACCATCATTATCGATTTCGTAGTCCATCAATAGAAAATATCTGATATCATACCTCCATTTATCTTTGTTTTCCTTTTGTAGGATTGCCTGATACATCTTTCGAAATTCTTTCATTTCTGAATCTTTTTTGTTTGCTTCATCTTCTGCTTGTGAGTAGTTTTCTTCTGCTTGAGCTTGATTATCTTTTTTTCTTCGGTTTATCCTCCTCTTCACTTTCATCATGTTCATATTCCCAAGAGTTTCCTCTAGAGATAGAGCAATCCTCGTTCTTTCCTTTTTGTTTTCTTTAATTACCTGATTTTATTGGTTAATTGGACCTCTTTCATTTGACACTTCCAAGCTTCTAGTTCGGCCCTATAGTCGGTAAAAGAAGCCTTAAGTGTTTGGATCCTAGGAGAGCTATGTTTAAGCCTAACAAGTTTAGTGTTTGATAATATAGTATCATCAATTACCTCAAGGTCTAATCTTTCGGGCTTTCAAGACTTTGAGGAATTATGAGACAAAGATTTTGCTTTACCCTTAGACTGAGTATTGTATTGACCAAAGTTGCGTGTTTGAGTAAATTATTTCACTGAAAAGTAAAAAAATTATAAAAAATTATAAAATATACTAAAATGCATACGAGGTTGATGTAGAGATGTCAAAATGGACCTCTGTTAGGTTAGAAAATTTCGACCCAGATTTGAAGACTAAGACGTTAAAAAGAATGTAATACACTATATCGCCGCTATTTGAATGAAATTTGAACCGTTTCTTTAGTTGCTGAAGAGGGAGGCTCTGTGAAACAAGCCTCACGCTTTCCCCTCCACTCTAAAAGTGTGAGGCTGGTTTCACATAGCAGCGACCACCTCCCTCTTCAGCAACTAAAGCATTAAAAAGAATGTAATAATTTTTTCCCATATTTGAAGCCTAAAACGTTAAAAAGAATGTAATAATTTGAAGCGACCCATATTTGAAGCCTAAAACGTTTGGGTTTCTGGACACGGGTAGTTTACTTCACCGAAAAGTGACAAACTGATAAAATGTAATAAAATATAGGTGTCAAAATGGAGTTATGACAGAAAATTAAATTTCGACTCATATTTTGAAGAGCCTTAAAATGAATATAATACACTATATCGCTATTTGAGCATTTCTTTAGTTGGCCGAAAACGAACTTTAAGCAGCCTGTAAAAATTAAATTTCGACCCATATTTTGAAGAGCCTTAAAATGAATATAATACGCTATATCGCTATTTGACCATATCGCTATTTGACCATTTCTTTAGTTGAACGATATCGAAATTTAAAGGAGCGTCAAAATATGGGTCGAAATTACAACCTAACGCTGCTCAACAATTTCTTTTTTAAAGGAGCTTTTGAAATTTATTTGACGGTACGGTACTATTTTCACGGAGATAGAGTGTTTGTATTGGCTTGTTGGATTCTTTTCATATTTTGGGTGAAGCGCCCATGATGGGTTCTTTAAGCTATCCTACCTAATTAAGTCACACAATGAAGAGTGGAAGGGCCGAAGGAAGACTAGCACAACAATAACGCAGGAAGAAGAAGGGGTGAGATGGATACTCAGTTACCCTCGGACGAATTACCAGGGAATATCTCTTTATATTTCATTTTTTTGTTTCTCCACAGTATTCGCTACACATTAAAATTGGCTTCATCTTTCATGTTTTAGGCTTTTCGTTACAAGCTTTTGTTCTTATATGTAATATATATGTTTTAATCTTATCTTTAGGTAACATATTCATGAAATCCAGAATGATGGTTTGTCTTCCGGTTTTCTATCGATTTATTGTTGAGAATGGCCAAACTTGGCGTTACATCTCTCACTTAGTCATTTGAGCTAAGTTTTATGACACACTTATTTTACCTCCCACCTTTTGTGGGTTTTTCCAAGTCGTGCCAACTATGATTGCAAGTGTAATTGCAATTGATACATGTTGTTTGATTTTCGTATACAATAGATTCTTCACTATACAACAATCATTATTATGTAATTTAATACATTTCAAACAAATCTCAAACCCATGTTTTCAACATGCTTTGAGAAAATATCCTCTGTTATGCCTTTGGTAAAAGGGTAAGCCAAAATATCATTAGTTGTCATATATGATATGAATATCTCATTTCTTTTAACCATATCATTAGTTGTCATATATATATATATATATATAATTACGGTAGCAACTGCTTGTTATGAGTGTCACTTGTGGACATTTGAAATCAAGAACCGAAACCGAACCAGGATGATTCAGTTGCGGTTCTGATTTGAAGGTTGAATCACCAAAAAAGTCATTACAATTTTTGAGAAATAAATAAATAAATAATATATACATATTGAACCAACGGTTTCAGTTTCAACCAGTTCTGAGTGGAACCGGAAGTGAACTCAGTGATTCCCAGTTTTGTTGGTTCCAGTTTTTACTGGTTCTTAGCTCGGATTGGTTATGGTTGAAGCTGCGAGCGGTATGAAAAGAAGTGGCTGAAGTTGGTGGAGAAAGGTTTTGAGAAGTGAAAGATGGTGAAAGAAGAGTATTCGATCACAGTTGTTGAGGGACTATGACATCCTAGAAGAGTCCCACCAAACTCTTTAATGGAGAAATTGATATGACTGACTCCTTTTCTAGTCAATCTACGGTCAGTCAGTGTCCTAACAGCCCTGAAACTTAGATCAGTTAACCATAGCTGTTACACTCTCAGTCACGAATACGTAGGTCTTAGGTAAAGGTCCTTGCATTCTCTCTCTTTTTCTCTAATATATATATATATATATATATAATCAGATCATGCTCACTGACCTTATTACTTTTGGCCAGAGTGAGTAATTTTAAAAGTTTTTTTAGGATTTTGAAAAAATACGAAGTCCAACATTGTTATACTTATGTTCCTAAAAAATAATTGTTGAACGTGAGTGGGTTGAATTGAATCACTATATATATATATATATATATGAAAACCATATTCAACTTACTTCTAACATATCCAATCATTGCTTTCGATAGGATGAGTGTAGTTTAAAAAGCTTTAAGAATTTTCGAAAAAAGATAAAAAATAATGTTGTTACACTCTTATTCACGAAAGGTAACAATCGAGTATGAGAAAACAACCTCAGTTGTAGAGAGGATTCAATTAATATGTGTGTATGCGTGCATACATTATTGGCTAGAGTAAGTAATTTTAAAAGTTTTTTTAAAGATTTTGAAAAATTACGGTCTTATGTTGTTATACTTATATTCTTAAAAAGTAATGGTTGAACATGAGTGAGTTGAATTGAATAACTATATATATATATATATGAAAATCGGATTCAACTTACTTCTAACCTAGCCATTTATTGCTTTTGATAGGATGAGTGTAGTTTAAAAAGCTTTAACAATTTTCGAAAAAAGATAAAAGACAATGTTATTACACTCATATTTTTGAAAGGTAACAATCGAGTATGAGAAAAAAAACCTCAGTTGTGGAGAGGATTCAATTAATATATGTGTGTGCATGCATGCATACCTTATTGGGTAGCCAAATTTCATTTGTCATGAAACTTGAAAATATTACCCATAGAGAGGCAAAAGGCGCATATGGCTGCTCCATTCACAAAGTTGGGGGTGGGTTTTGATACGTTCAGTTTGCCTATACAAAGTTTTCTTGAGCCCCCTTCACAGTCTCTAATTGGATTAGCCATGGCGATCCAAGCGAAGAGGTTTCATTCTTCTAGGCTGAACCTTAATACATACACACGCACAACTTGGGAATCGAACTCACCACCTGCAACGGGGGAACAAAGAGCCCTGCCAGATGAGCTAACGCTCTGTGTTCTTCCTTCTTCCCATTCTTTTCCCTTTGGAGGTTCGACCACTATTGGCCTGCCAGATGGAGGATCGCCTCCCCCTAGTGCTCAAGTTTTTGAATTATATTGCCCTATGGAACACCCTAAGGCTGTTTGAATCGTGGAGGTCGGTGGTACGTGACTACATGTACTCGAACCGATTATTCCAAAGGTGGGATGCTTGGATTTTTAATGAGCGAGAGCCGCTCAGTTCATAGAGCCCAATGCTTGACCTTCGCTTCGCGTGGAACGCATGTGACCAGGACCCTGAAAGGCCTGCGCAGCAAACTGAATGATCCGTAAAACTCCGGGTCGTCTAAACGGAAGGAGAAAATTGGGCCGTGATGCTTTCTTTGAGTGGGTGTAGGACTTCTCTCCTTAGTTAAGGCATACAGAACAAGAGAAAATCTCTCTCACAGTGGATACAAAAAAAAGGATAGAGATGTCAATATGGGCCGGGCCATATTTTAGATGGGCCTCTAAAGTGCTGGCTCGGCCAATATATATATGTATATAGTTTTTTTTATTACATGTGTATATGGTTTGTTGGAGCCTGAAATCTCTGATCCGGCCTCTTCAGCCATACCCATTTTGACATCTCTAAAAAAAAAGTCTCTCACAACAAAAGTTAAAGTTAATACATATTTGGCTTCATGTGTCATTGCACAAGTTCTATAAACCTCTACGCAAAGAGGAATGGCTCTCCTGGTTAGATGGTTGACTCGAAAGAACCTTAAAGTTGAAGATGTTGAGCTTGATGCCCAGAGGGTGCCTCGGGTAGCGGTTCACCCAAACCCAGCTTCTCTATCAACGGAAAAATAAATACAGTACATCTCTAGCTCTTTTCATTCTGGTTCTTCGTGAGCTGGGATTCAGCAGAAGCAACTCATCAATAAACTTCACCAAGACTGGGTCATTTGTAAAATATAGGAATAAGGTAGATAGTTAAATGAACTTCACCAACAAAAAACTAGCCTTCCTTCATCACGTTGAATTAGTATTTGCTATAGGTAGGTAGGAACTAGGTTTTCTTGGATGCCGGTCTGAGTTCAGGATCCGATCCAGTTCAGATTCGGCAGGTTTGGGTCAGTATTAACGGGTTAGTCTGGTATAGGTTAGGTCCAAGTAGGACCCCGTGTTTGTCGAACGCCTATCTTCCTTTTGAAGGGGTCACAGTGAGCGTCAACACCCGCTCGAGTTGTTCTGCTGGTACGCCTGTGCTATCACCAACAACCAGACGGAGAGAGAAGGAAGAGAAAACGATGAGCGTTTTGATGTCTTGTTCTTCACCATCTTCCATTCAAACACGAAATGCGTGTTTGATGAGCAAGACATGCACCAATTTAAGCAAGTGTGCGGGCGGGTTTTCTGTGAAATTCACCAATTCACATGGTTTTGGGAGGTGGGTATGCGGTTTCCGTCATGTTAAGAACGTGCACATAGGAAGTTGCGACAGCCACCGGTTGAAGGTCAGATGTTGTGATACTGTTTATGCTCCTGCTGCACAAAGGGATGACGCTTTCTACATGAGGAGGTGCGTAGAGTTGGCGAAGAAGGCGCTCGGATTCACGAGCCCGAACCCAATGGTGGGTTGTGTCATTGTCAAGGATGGGAAGATCGTAGGCGAAGGGTTCCATCCAAAGGCGGGGCAACCGCATGCTGAGGTTCTCTCTGTACTATGATTTCTAAGTAATTTGTTTGACAGCAGCACTTGGGAATTGCTAGGGGTTCAAATGGAGCAAATATTTAGTGTTGCTATGTGTCTTATCTATCAATGACTGTAGTTTCACCTGGGTTCCATTCTCTTAAAACAAAAGGGAGATGTCAAGATAGTTTCCTTGACAATAGATCGGTTTACCCAATCACTGAGAAAAACTTGATTCAGATTCAAATTGGCCATCGGATTTCTCACAAATAAGTGGATAGGAATTGCTACGAGAATAGTGATCATCATAGAAGCATACATTGTCGTCAAAAAGTTCAATGATGCCATCACAGAGTTTTGGAGAGTTTTATTGTATTTTGAAGATGCTCGCGCATGTTCCATAACGAAATTGTGTATTTTGTATTCTCATGATGTTAGAGAGCAGTTAATAGGAAGAAAAATGAGACCAGATTCATATTGATACTGGGACTAGTTGCGTTGTTTGTGAATTTGAGACCTGGGATCATGGATAAAATTGTAAAAGAAGAACGAATCTGATTGCTGTTAGTGGAAATGCTGCATTTTTTCTTTGGTGAAAAAATGCTACATTTATCCTGACAGCAAATTTATTCAGTTTATGTCACTTGTATCAAATATGTTCAGTTTCCTTCGGTAAAATAGTTCAAGCATGCTATGCTTATCTTATAGTTAGCTTTTGGTACAAGAAAAGAAAAGTACATGGCCTACAATTAAGAGCCATACTTACTCTTAACTGCTTATGTTCCACCTGCTTTCAACAACTTCAAGTTCTAGATACCATGTCCTATGTAGTACGCATCTGCTTGCTTCTATGATCTCTTAACTTTTGTGCATAAGAATTGCAAGCCTAATGCTCCATTATCAAGCTACAACTACCTGGCATATAACTTTACTTGCTATTGATGTTTTAACCTGTTACTTGCTCAGAAGGCTGAAGTATTTGAGGCGGTGCTAATATTTGCAGGTATTTGCACTCAAAGCAGCTGGGGCATTGGCTAATGATGCTACTGCGTATGTAAGCCTTGAACCTTGTAATCATTATGGAAGAACCCCTCCGTGCACTAATGCACTTATACAAGCTAATGTTAAACGTGTGGTTGTGGGGATGGTGGATCCAAATCCCATTGTGGCATCCAAAGGAGTAGAAAAGCTAAGAGAATCTGGAATTGAAGTTACAGTTGGAGTGGAGGAAGAACTATGCCAGAAACTCAATGAATTTTACATACATCGGATGCTTACTGGAAAACCTTTTATGACGTTGAGGTATGTTTCTTGCAGCTGCTTTGGTATTTGCTGCTCCATCAGAACAACAGACTGTTTCTAAATTCTATCAGTAATGTTCATATTCCTATCAATCATGGACATGTGTAGATTGATTGAATCAAGATCCCAAAGAGGTCCCTTTTAGAAGCTTACACTGGTTGTGCTCATTTTCTGTCACTCATTATCTCGCCTTCAACTTCTCTCCTTATTGTCCCACACACCCTTTTTCTTAATGTGATCTCTTTTGGAATCACTATTTTCTATTCTAAGATATATTTCCATATCCAAGCTCCAACAAGAATCCATGCTGGGAAACGTAAGTTGATGTACTACCTGGAATAAATGGGTTTGTTACAGCAACCTATCTAATTATAGATGTGCAGAGCAGGTTTTCTTGCTTTTCGTTGTTCTAAATGAACTTTCGGAACATAAAATGAAACTGAAGAACTCAAAAGTGAGAAGATGCTTTCATAGTGTCTTTCATTACTCATGTCTCTACTATCTAGATGCAACACTTTTAATTGGTGTCATTGATGAAATAAGAACTTTTAAAGTTCCAAATAGGTATTGTATGTCATCCACAGCAAGGTATTTATTTTGGCAGTTTAGGCACTTAATACTAACTCCGTCTTCATACTTTTTATGCTCTTCTTTTAAGGGCATATCCATTGCACCACAGTCTGTGAGAATTTAGTTTCAAGGTTTCAACCTTCAAAGTATATCCTAAATGCAGGTATACTCGGTCGTTCAATGGTGGGTTTCTCAACGAGATTGGTGAAGGTGCTGATGATATCGGTGGATACTTATCTCAATATCTTCAACAATACGATGGTGTCATAATTTTTGGCTCTGAATTAGCAAATAATGGCCCTCGTTTGTCGCGTGAAACTGGAGCTAATCAACCTGTCCAAATTATTGTAGTAAATGACCCAAAAATTTCGCTGGATCTTTCTTCTTTCAAGAATGCAACTGCGAAAACGCTTCTTTTTGCAGAGAGAGATGCACTTCATGGTGGAATGAAGTCAACTTTAAGAGAAAGCTCAATTGAAACTGTTACTTGCGACCAGGTAAACATAGGTCTACTATCAGATCACTGCTCAAAGCTTGGATTGTGCAGTGTTCTATTGGATTTTAGAGGAGATAGTGGTTCTTGTAATGAGATTGTTCAACAAGGTATGGAAGAGGGAATAATTAACAAGGTGGCGATGGAAATTTTACCAGCTTGGGGTACATATAGTCAGGAGATTTCAACAGGAAAGATACAGAGAGAGCTGAAGTTGAACAACTTGCAGACATGGCTCTCAAAGAATAGCATTATCGTGGAAGGGTATGTTCACTAGTGATTCATGTGGTAGCTTGCCTTTGAAACCGTAGCTGGAAGGGCAAAATGAGACCGAAAGTTGTATATGCAGCAGCGACATCCATGAAAACGTCAGAAACATAAATATTACCTAAATATCCAAATGGAGAGTAATTAAAGGCAATGTGCTCAGCTTTCTTATCAAATTGTAACTTTTGTCGATGAATTGTGGTTATTTATCTGTTAACTGCTCTTGTTGGACAACAAATATTTCATCCAGAGACAGAGAATTATTATCAGGATGGAACATGGGAACAAGCTGCAATAGTGATGGTTGATAAATAGAGAAACTAGTATCCGTGTTTTTCCTTGTTTGGAGAATTCTTGTTCCTTTTCTTATAATACACCTTTGAGATTTTTCTTCCTACTACTAATACTTGGTTGTGAGCCTCATTTACTCTTCCATGCTGATTCAATGATCTATAACTTTCTGCTGATCGACCTGGGCGGTGAGGTCACTAAAGGTTGTAAGGGCACAACCTTTGATTGTACCTGATCTGGATTGGGTTTCATTATAATATTTTTAAGTTTCTGCTGATTGACCTGGGCGGTGTTGTTGTTGTTGTTTTCTGAGTGGTGCACTAAATATATAAAGAGGTTCATGTCTTGTAATTTCGGATTGATCATACATGGAAATTTTTCTTTATGGTAGATGAGCTGTAGGAGGCGAGATATAGCCCTTGAGACCCCGTAAATCATGTTTCTTGTGGTTTGTGTGGTCGTTTTTGTGTTGGTCTATTGATTTTGCTCTTCATTTTCCTAATGCTTATGTTCAGATCAATACCGGGTGCTCATGATAAAAATAGGTTACAACCATGCCAACGTTAAATTGTAGTTAGCTCAACATTTGGCAAAGCAATATGTCCATCAAGCCCTCGATTTTACAAAGCACACTTTCACTGAATCCTTCTCATTGCCATGATTTCTTATGCTATTTGTTCACCAAATGCTATTTGCAGGATTTGTGGTTTTCTTTAGCTCCATGGCTGCTCCAACACTCAGATCACCTTGCACTTAATACCAAAATCTCCTGTTACTAGAACGATCATTTTCAGCTTTGAATTGAATGCTGCATAGGATGGCTTTGCACTGTTTGTTGGATTTCTTCCTTCTTAATCCAAGTATAACAGTAACCTATACCATTGAGCAATGTGTGGTATCATGGGTCCAACGACCTCTCAATATCTCAAGTTGTGACTGAATCAAATGTTTCCTGAACTATGATGATGTTCGGGCTCCTATTTAAGAAAGGCGAGTATAGGTTAACAAATCAGAAAGGAGGAGGTCTATCAAGGGAGACAAAACCTAATTGAACTTAATATTCCATAAGTTCCACCTTCCTGTCATGATTACACAGGTGGACAGACAAATGAGGGTATCATACCGAAAAGAAGAGAATATGGACTGATGAATGTGTGCATCTAGTTGTACATTTTGACATTAGCACCTTTACATGAAGAGTCATGCATAGATGTGAAGCCTATATCTCCTATTGCATTTCCACAGCATGTCTAGAGCCTGATTTTCTACTCGTTGAATCCTCTCCTTTGACAATCCCGATGCTTCACCAATCTCTGTTAGGGAGTGGCGGTTGCCACCTTCAGTCCTTTAACGATATCCTTTCTCTCTTTAGGAGCAGAGCAGATTGTGGGTGTGTCTACTCCTCAAATGCTTGGTACTGCTCATCTCTGGACACTCAACTCCTGGGTCTGCAGTGACTTCGCTGCTGAACATGCTTAAAAACGTCCATAATGACAATGACATATATTCAGCTAGTATATTATGTAGCTGCACATGCATCTAATCTTTCCTGTTCTCTTGAAATGCGCATACGTCTAATTTGTGTATGTGTGTGTGTGTGTGAGAGAGAGAGAGAGAGAGTTATTCATCATTACAATAGTACTTGCATTGCACTTTCGTACTCGTATACACTTCTATCCAAATGTATCCTGATGCTTGTCCAGCTTACAAAATATCCCCTTCAGTTTCTTTTAAAGAAAAAATTACACTTTCGTACTAGTATACACTTGCTATCCAAATGTATCCTGATGATTGTCCAGCTTACAATCAGTTTCTTTTAAAGAAAAAATTACGCAAATTTCTTGCATCAACTAATTATCTTCCCTTACCACCTCACCAAATGAATGGAAGCCAACAACAACAACTAAGCTTTTTCCATACTAGATTGGGTTGGCTACATGGATTCTTTGTTTTCACATAGCCCTATCATGTGTCATGCTAGTAGTTAACTCAATATAAACTAGATCATTTTTTATTATTTTTTTCTAACACTTTGGTTGTACTCTTCCTCTTTTAATATTTTTACAATCTAGTTTTTCATATCCTTTTCACAAGGAAAGACCCTTATACATAATGAGGTTATTAGAAACCAATTAGGAGTAGCACCAACATAGGATAAAATGAGAGAAATTCGTTTAAGATGGTTTGAAAATATAGAAAGACAACCAAAGGATGCTTTCGTAAGAAGATATGAAAAACTAGATTGTGAAAATGTTAAAAGAGGAAGAGAATGATCACAAAAGTGTTGGAAAGAAACAATAAAGAATGATCTAGTTTATATTGAGTTAACTGCTAGCATGACACATAGGAGGGCTCCGTGGAAACAAAGAATCCATGTAGTCGACTCCATCTAGTATGGGGAAGGGCTTAGTTGTTGTTGTTTTGTAATTTTTCATATCTTCTTACGAGAGCATTCTTTGGTTGTCTTTTTACCTGTCCAAGTCATCTTAAATGATTTTCCCTCATTTTATCGTCTATTTGTGCTATTTCCAATTTGTTTCTAATAAGCTCATTATGTATACGATCTTTCTTTGTGTGACCGGCATTTTTGCTACATACATTTTTTGTACGTGTTGATGATTATTTGCCTAACACTCAAAACCACAAAACATTAAAGGACTAATTGCTACTCTATAATATTTATCTTTCAACTTTAATGGTATCTTTCTTATCTCATAGAATACTTGATGTGCCTCTCTATTTTAACCAACCGGCATTAATTCTATGCATAAAATCTCATCAATTTTTCCATCACTCCAAAAAATTGATCTTATGTATTTTAAACTAATGTTGTAAAAAGCATATCAGTGCCCATATCACATTGGGCACCGATACGTGATAATCGCACCGTATCGTACGATACGATGCATTTTTTATTTCTTGCTAAAAAAATAATAAATATTAATAAATCTAAAAAATAAAAGAATTGAAATTAATAAACAAAATATATATAACACAATCAACATTAAACAAAATTGAATCCAAAAGCTTGATTTGAAATGACTATGACTCTATAAAAATGTAATTCCTAATAAAATTATAAATGACTATGACTCTATAAAAATATTATATTAAGAGAGATTGTGAGAAGAGAACACTATGAGCATAACATAGTTAAATAACATCTGATAATGAACAATCGTCCATACCATAACATGAATATTGAATACCTTTAATTAATAAACAACAAAGTTACAACTTATAATCATCCATACCATGAAAATCAATAAAAGGATTTGGGGAAAATGAAGAAGGAAAGGGGTATGTCACGAATTTGGAAAAAGCCCTATAGATGGGGAGTTGAATTGGGTGAAAAACTTGAGAATCTTGTAAATAAACTACTAAATCAATAAGAACAATGATGAAAAATGGATTTGCGAGCAAGAAAATGACGTGAAAAAGGGTTTGAGAAGGAGAAGTGATTTTTGTAACTTCGAATTCTCAGATTTTATACCAAAAAAAATCAACATCGACTTCTACGATACAGAACGATACAACCTAGTATCATATGATACTGTATGATACGACACGATAAATTACTTCTTCTGATACGTGTTCCTATATCGTACCATATTTTCATATGATACACGATAAAATTATATCATACGATACGATACGATATGATTTTTATAACATTGTTTAAAACTTTACTTATGAGGAATATAAGGTGTGCCAATTTTAATTTTTATCATCTAAAGTACCCAAATGATGAAACTTACATTCTATATATTTTGTCTTATTATACTAAGTCAAAAGCTTTTGCTTTTTAATGTTTCTTTCTATAGTTTCAATTTCCTATTAACTTTTTCCTTAAGACTCATCTACTAACACAATGTCATCTCCAAATAACATACACCAAGGTACTTCATCTTAAATATGTTTTGTTAACTCATCAATGACCAATATAAATAAATATGGACTTAAAGTTGATCCCTAATGTAACATAATATTAACTTGAAGGGAGTTTGTCATTCCTTCATAAGTTCTCACACAAGTTTTTGTACCATCGTACATGGCTCTTATAAGATTTATGTATGTTAATGGGATACCTCTCTTTTCCAAGGTTCTCTACATAATATCTCTTAGTATCATAAGCTTTTTCTACATCAAGAAATATCATGTGATATTTATTCTTTTTTGCTCTAAAATATTTTATAAGACGTCTCAATAGGTGAATCACTTCAATAGTAGATCTACCAGGCATGAATCTGAATTAGTTCTTTGTAGTATGGCTCATTAACTTGATACCTTGAGAATTTGAACAATTCTAAATGTCTCCCTTATTCTTATATATGGGTATAAGTATCCTCACTTTCCATTCCTTGGGTATCTTTTGGATTCTCCATATTTTATTAAATAGTCTTGTGAGCCATATTTCTCCTAGGATTTTTTATACTTCTATAGACATATTGTTTGGTCATAAAGATTTATCAACCTTCATATATTTAAGGGCATTTTTTACCTCATTCTTTTAAATACACCAATATAAATTGCGGCTTATATACTTTTCTGATTTGGTTAACTCTTCTAAGCTACTGCTAACATCTGTATTTTCATTAAAAAACTTGTAGAAATAATTTTCTATCTATTTTTTATATCGTCATTCGTCACTAGAATTTTCTCATCCTCATCTTTGATGCATCTAACAAAAGTAAGATCCTTAGTTTTTTTATCTCTAGCATTAGTTATGCTAAAAATATCTCTTTCACATTCTTTTGAATTAAGCTTTCTATATAAATCCTGCTAAATTTTGACTTTTGCTTCACTAACGGCCTTTTTAACTTCTTTCTTTGCTTTCTTATAAGATTCTTAAGTTTCACTAGTCTTCTTTACATAATGCAATTTGTAACATGCCTTATTTGCCTTGATTTTATCTTGCACCACTTCACTCTACCACCAAGCTTCTTTTCGTATCACACCTCCCTTAGGTTCTCCTAGCACATCTTTTGCCACACTCCTAATATGTGTAGCCATATTGTTTCATATATCATAAGGTGTACCTACATAATTCCAAGTACCTCCTTGAATAACTTTCTGTTTAAATGTATATTCTTTCTCACATTTGAGATTCCACCATCAAGTCTGAATAATTCTTTGCGTGTTATTCTTCTTTGTCCTCTTTTTTACCTGCAAATTTATTACTAAAACTCGATGTTGAGTAGTTAAACTTTTTCCTAGAATTACCTTGCAATCTTTACAATACGATCTATCTTTTTTCCTACCAACAAAATAATCAATTTGTGTATGTAACAAGTCACTCGTATAAGTAATTAATTGTTATCTCTTTTTTTGAAAATTGCATTAGCTATAAAGAGATAAAAAGCTATAGCAAAATTTAAAATCTCCCTACCCTCCTCATTTACATCCCCAAAATAATAGTTTCTATGAATACCTTGATATCCTAATGCCTCTTTACCAACATGTTCATTTAAGTATCCTTTCAAACAAATCAGCTCTCTTTGTGGAATTCTTTGAATTGCCTTATTTAACTCCTTACAAAAGCCTTCTTTATATTGTATTCAAAGCCTCTACTCATAACACTAATTTTACTATCATAATTCGGTCACCATATCATTGTACGTCTACTACACTATCCTTAAAATCTTTATTTATAATAATACCAATTGCATTTCGAGTCTTTTCCTTTTTTGAGTACTATAATTTAAAACCTATATTCTCAATCTCCTTTGCTTTTTCTCCAACCCATCATAGAATATAAATCTTTCTTCGAATCATAATATCTATTACCTTTATTAACTTATCGGTTAATGTTATGATATTCCAAGTATCAATACGAATCTTATTATCTAGGACTAACTTCCTTACCTCCTGTATCTATACATGCTAAAAATACGAAGACCATCGCGGTAACTTCTTCAATACATTTGAGCAACAATGTAGCAAAACTAATTTCTTTACCCACACTCGTCCATGATGTGGGAACCCTCTCTACAATTGATTCACTACATCCAGACGAAGATGTAGAGGTCCTTTCTTACTTTTCACTGTATTTGAGTTCTACAATGTGTCACTGAGAGAGAATGTCCCAATACAATGATCATAATTTATAGAATCCATGATAGATAAGTTCGACAAAGTTTTATACTAGCTGTTGAAAGCCTAACGCAACCCTCCTCCTTTATCCGGGAATGAGACCGGCCATGCAAGAGTGATTCATTACATGGGTGGAGTCTGTCCTCTAAGTTTGTTAATGGGACAAATTATTGTGTTATATCTCACACTGCAACCCCAAAAAGGTAGTTCTTTTGACATATAAACCGATTGCCACCATTTCTCAGGGCCAAAAAATGAAGGCCGGTAGAATATCATGTTGCCCACAGCTTAGGAAGCATTTCAGAACCCAAGTTAATAAGATTTAAATGTTTAGGTCAAACCTCTGTTGATGTCTCTCATAAGAAGCATTTTCCCTTTGAATGGGGTTACACGTCTTAGTGAATCATAAAAGCTTGAACAATACATCCAAGCTACGGGTGTCTATCTCAGTCAGTAAATGATTCAGCATCGAGATGACAACCTCCATTCTTGGGCACCATGCAGAACACAGTAAGACAAAGAGCATCAAGTACATAGGAAAACATTATTTTACCGAAAAAGGTATACAGTGATTATTGGGCATGGCGATCGCTATGGTTAACCTTTTAGATGACAGGCATGCATACTTTCACAATAGCTTTTCCCAATGTACATCAATGAACTAGCAGGTCAATATCTAATTCGGTAGCTCCATTACACATATGAGCAAATCTTTTCAAGAAAGCTATCGTCAAACATAAATGGGCAGCGCCACTGGTGTGCAAGATCCAAACTCTCTCTCTCTCTCTCTCTCTCTCTCTCTCTCTCTCTCTCTCTCTCTCTCTCTCTCTCTCTCTCTCTCTCTCTCTCTCTCTCTCTCTATCTATCTATCTATCTATCTATCTATATATATATATATATAGAGAGAGAGAGAGAGAGAAAGATCTTAGGCAATTTACATCTTCTCGCACGTGCAAACACACATCACTAATAAAAAGAATTTATGAGCATGCATTATATTAGAGTGCAAGTGACCGTGGCCAGCAAAGCTTCTATCAAGTGGGATTTTCTTCATGCTTCGCTGTTGCCATTATTTCTTTAAGAACATGCTTTGCTGGTTAATTATTTTCATTTTAGTATCAGAGAACATGCTGACAAAATTTGCATTATCTATTAGGAGTTTTTAATCTAGCCTACGATGGTCGAGCATAATTTTCCCTTTTTATTTTGCAGGCCCAGACTATTTTAGATTCTGTAATTTGTTTGGAGCCGAGATTGAGTACTTAATTGTGTTAGTTAACCTTTGATCTGGCCCGGACCAACCCAATTAAGTCCTCCTAAAGTTCAAGTGATCACCGGTTCCACAACATGGCCATGTTTGTTATTGTCTCTGTGTACATGTGTGTGTGTGAACACGTGCATGCACACGTATACATGTGTGTGTGAGAGAGAGAGAGTTGGCTTAAAATCAGATATATCTTAATTGTGATAAGCCAATAATTGACAAGTCCGGAACCAGCAAGTTGAGGGTTATGGCAAGGAACTATAATACATGCGTAGTGCACTACAAACCTAGGGAAAAAATAATATCATGATATGAAATATAAATAATAAAAGAACTGGCTCATAAACATGTAACGTCAAATTTTGTATTGTCTGAACAACGATTCTACATGAATTAGGAGACGGGGACTTAAAACTGGCTTATTATCGTAATGAGCTGGTTATGGCTTAGTTTCCCATATAAACATCTCTCACTATGGACATGTGAGTTATCTGGTAATTATTGTTGCAAACTTTTGCTCAAAACTGTATATGTACACATACATGCATTCATGTGTATGTACCTTCTCAAACATTTTTACCATTCAATCCGTGGGATCAATTGTGGAGATATAAACCTTAAAATCAAGGTGATTGTTGTACTTTTTGTACTCATATTAGATATGATGGTGCAATATGTTTTTTCATTTCAAATCTTCACCATTGATTATCTCAATCAAGCAATGAAGGATTGGATTGATATATATATATATATATATATATATATATATATATATATATATATATATATATATATATATATATATAGTAATCAAACAGTGGGGTGAAGGAGTATATGCTTTTAGAGGACTATAGAGAGGGGGAGGCAAGGGAGTAGTCCGTGTTCAATTAAGCATGATGCTAAATTGAGCGGTTTGCATGATTCCACTAATCCAACTACCAGTGATGGTCTTTCATCACTTTTACTACTCCTTTACTGCTCAAAGCCACCTTTCACCTGTCAAAATAATTACCATCAACAAGAAAATCACCTAAAAACTTATATATATATATGTGTGTGTGTGTGGTTTTATACTATTTTAGGTGGTTTTGGTGGTGACGATAGTGGTTTTAAGGACCGAAAAGCAATTTTTAAGAGTAGAGGAGTAGCAGGAGGTGATGGAGGATGGCAGCTGGTGGTTGGATTGGAGGAACTATACAAATCACTCGATTCAGCACTGTGCTTAATTGATCACAAAAGGAGAGGGATAAGAATACTAGAGTCGTCCGAATATGTATAGATAGATAGATGAGTTTTATATAGAAATTCGCCACCCAACAAATTGAAGGATCGGTTGTTGATTGGAGTGGACGTGCGAGAAAATGTGAATAAAAAATACTACTCATTTCGCTGTCTGTGGCCGGCGAAACGTTCGGTTACGTATATTTTTCCGTTCTTACCATCATCAACAGTAAAATATACATCTGTAAGGTCAAAGGTGGTTTCCCTTACTAAAAAAAGGAAAGGGCTTTGTATTTTTCTAGTGCCCATCAATTTGTCGGTACCGACTTAGAGCAACGTCGTCGCCGTTAGGTATTATAGTGATCAACTGACGTTGCAGGTAACGAACGCATGCGTTTAAAGAGCCACACTGGCCATAGTTTTCTTCTTCTTTTTTCATTTTATAGTTTGAATTTATACTCATCACATAAACCACGTGAACCAAAAAAAGATATTAAGAAATGCTTCTTTTGGAATTTATAATAGGAAACTGCACGCACACACGCGCACACACACACACACACACATATATATATATATATATATATATATATATATATATATATATATAGTGACAGGATCTTGCCCACCACTTCGCGACTATAGTTTTTCAGGAGCATAAGTGTAATGATATTATCCTTCATCTTCTTTTTTTTACTTTCAAATTTTTTAAATTAACACTATTTTTTTTAAATTATACTCATAGTACCGAAGAAAGTGATTGGTGGACAAGTCAAGGTGGAGTTCATAAAATCCATGAACCATAACCAAACCAAGGGTTCCCCACCGGTCACGGTTCTGATTTAAGTACAACTGGTCCTAGGTCTTGCCGATTTGCAGCCCGGTTCAGTTCCGGTTCAAACTGTTGGTCCGAGTTTAAACCTGCCATGTCTACACCCAAGACAAGAGCTTGAGGTCGTACAGAAGAAATCTGCCATGTCAAGGTGAGCTTTTCAGGAGCTTGAGCTTGAGGTCGTATAGAAAGAAAGAGAGAGAGAGAGAGAGATAATTGGATCAAGGTGAGGCGTATGAGCAGTAAAACTTTGACAAAAGGATCGAAACGGGACCGATTTCGTCACTGGTCCAGGAAAGCGTCTGCATGCTCTTTTGCGTGTAGATGTATGAGAAAAGGCATTCGTCGTGCTTCTGTTTCATGATATACACAGTGAGGAGACCATGCCTTCGTATATTCTTTTTTATATTTAGATGGTTATGTGGCGATTTACATGCATTAATATATATTGCTCAATCTCCTCTTTTTTATAGACTTCGTTACACAGGTAGAATGTGAAGACAAAACCCTTCAGTATTGAAATCTCACGTCAGCCATCAAGACCAAGTCTTGTTTCACAAGTGGTGTCTTGTAGACATGACCGGTTGCTAACCCGTTGAATATGCTAATCATTTCATTTCATTATTCAAATATTAAGAAAATGGTAGTTACAAGTATTTTAAATAGTGTCATGAAAGAAAATATAGATCTTTTTCAAATTATGCAAATGAGTTGGAGTTAGTTCGTGAATAGATTGCAAAACTTAGAAAGAACTAGAAACACAAATACTGAAAAAAAGTTTTACTGAATACATTATTGAAGATTTCGAAAAAGGCTTTAGAAGTATCACATGAAATCTTAAAAAAAGTAAAAAACAATTGAGAATGTAGGAAGTGTTCATTTGGTGGTTTCTAGTTGATAATCAATTAATTGTTTGCTCAACTTTTATTTGAGAATGTAAGAAGTTTTACATAACATTATCTTGGTGGTTCTACTCATGGACTAATCATATTGTCAAGGTAACCCTAATTTGCATTGCCTGCTATTAAATTTGGAATTATTTTAGCTATTTCTTCAGTGTTGGGTATAAAATTTATATTAGGCATTACTATAGTATAAGTTTTAGACTAAAATTTTATATTGATTCCATTTTTGGTTGCATCATTGAGCATCAAGCGGTTATTTGCTAACACATGGAGGATGTTATTAAAGAAGTTGAAGAGATTACTGCTTCAAAAATATCAAGCCATGTATTTATTTGCAAGGATGGTGATCTCCAGTGATGTTGCCCACATCTTCTCATGTAATTGTTAGTCGTGGGTGAATTTGAAGGATCCAAAAAGATTATGTAGATAATGTTCTTTGATGATAATTGAAACTTTATGCTAATGAGCCTATAATGTATTTCTTACTCTCTTTTCTTTTCATTATCGTAATTAATAATTATGGATCTTTGATGATGATTGATAGTCAAACTTGAGCCTAATAACCCTAGACAAGAATAATTGTTTTGCAATGTTAGGAAGATGAAAATTAGTTGCCTTTTGTGTATGAATGACAACTTTTGTATGAAAATAAATTTTTGATATTTTATTATATTCTATGTTACACGCACAATTTATAGTTGGTCAAGTATGATCATCTAAACCCAGAAAAATATTGCTGCAAATAACTATCAATAAGTAAAGTTTATTGATATGATTCTTGAGGTTTACAAAGTCATCAACTTAATCCTTGAAGTTTAGGCATTTGATTAAGGTGGTTAATATGGATTGAAGCCTTTTTTTATGTCATCTACATTATATTGTTTATCACTCTATCGTCATAAGAAAATTCTATCACAACCAATGTCACACCAATAATTTGACTGTATCAATTTAATCCTTTTGGTTTCTAACATTTAACACGAATAATTTGACTGTATCAATTTAGTCCTTGTGGTTTCCAACATTATATGTATGGTCCCTATAGTTTAAGGATTTGATTAATTTGATCTCTATGTATTTGATTTAACAACCTATCCATCAATTGCGATATATTAATTTCAATAATAAACACATACATCAATTCATTCAATCAATATTACGATGTAACAATTCTACCAAACCTTATGAAAGAAAAAGAAGCACCTCACCTAATGATCCAGAAGAGAATCACAACCAATATTCATTACACATTAATAATGTGATCATGAATAACTCCACGTAACAAATGTGTTAGAAATCAAAAACATCAATAACCTATCCATTAATAACAACTTATATATATAGGTGAAATATCAACATCAATAACATGTCCAACATCAATAACCAATCCATCAATAACAACAAAATCCCAACATCAGTAACACCTCCATCAATTTCAACAATAGGTGAATCAATAACTTATCCATCAGCAGCAGGTAATAAGATAATTATTATAGAAATATCATATATGCATAACACATCTTGACGTTAATAAATGTGATATATACATGACATATTTGTAAGTTCAAGCTCCTTTGAACAACAACTTGCTCCAAACTACCCCAACCTCAACTGGTGCAACGACCTAAAGTGTCAAATCTAAAACCTTCAACAATGCCTTTCTTTTGTAATACCACTTGAATGGCCACCACCAATTGAATATTCGCTTCTCGCTAGCCAACTTCTTCCTTTAATGACATTGGATGTTGTAGATGCTTGCACATGATATTGAACACCACCATCTTGTCCTAGCTCAAAGTGAACAAATGTTGGATTAATATTTGCTCATTTAATGACATTGTATAGATAAAAAATTACCTCGCAACCTCTTCCTCTCAGGTCGTATGATGATTTGGATGCATGTGCAGGTTGGGATGATGTGGATGCATGTATAGGTTAGGATGATGTAGATGCCTGCCTCGAGCCCTATTGAAAAAATATTATATTAGAGACCTGTGAAAGTGAACCAATGTTGTGAACCGATATTGAAAGTAAACAATTATCAAATACATATAACAAAAGCAATCATGTATGGTCAACAAATGTAAAGAATAGAATGCCTTCAATTACCCTTTGCTTATTGGACATAAACACCTATTTTGTTGCATCTCGATGTCCAAAGTTAAGAAATAGTTGCTCACGGAACCATTTTCAAGATTCCTCACACTCTATATTAACAACAACAATCACCAAGGGAAGACACTCTCATTGTCATCCCTCACAACTGCACACAGCAACTGATCTCCAAACATGCCCTTCACATGACATTCATCTAATCCCACAAAAGGCCAAATCTTAGACAAGTAATCTTTAAGCGGCATATATTGTGCATGTCCATCAATTTCAATCCTGCTTTATACTAACCTGGGTTTGCAGATTGTATCATTAAGAAGTAATACCTTGTATGAGTATATTGCTCCCTAATTGCTCCTAAATCCTTTAATACTCTCTTCTTTGCTATGTAACATTGGAGGCAGGACACATTGTTGGATAGCTTTCTTCTCATCGATTTCATCATGGAATATACCTACCTGTACTTCACCATATATTTTGAATCAATCAATCCATTAACAAACTGCTTATAATAAGTATGCATTGGTTTTCAAGTCTTTATTTGAAATATATTCATGCCTTTATACTACGTGAACATATAACTCACAATTATTTTTGTAATCCCAATTGTTTTTGTACTTCACCATTGTTCTAGACATACAAATTCATAATGCTTCCTAATACATCAATCTTATGTTATCAATAGTGGTTAGTGGGTTGTTAGTGCTTACTCAAATATAACAGTAGTTAAGAAATAACATATTTAGTAATACACTTATTTAATATTATAAACTAATATATACATGTATAACATATATAATGGATTCTCTGATTTCTAAGAAATATTAAGAAATAGATAACCACCATACTCATAAATATGAATCAAAGTAAATAAATAAATTTTAAGAAAATGAACAATAAATATCCCTAATTGATATGCGCACACCCCTTTACTATACAAACACCCTTTTTCTCTATTTTTCCAAAATACCCCACCCTTTTCTAATAATTACTGAAATACACCCAAGACATAAATGAGGAGCTTCTCTCCTGCTGCAGTAACCAGCCATATATATATAAGAGAGAGAGAGAGAGAGAGAGAGAGAGAGAGAGAGAGAATTGGATCAAGGTGAGGCGTATGAGCAGTAAAACTTTGACAAAAGGATCAAAACGGGACCGATTTCGTCACTGGTCTAGGAAAGCGTCTGCATTCTCTTTGGCGTGTAGATGTATGAGAAAAGGCATTCGTCGTGCTTCTGATTCATGATATACACAAAGAGGAGACCATGCCTTCGTATATTCTTTTTTATATTTAGATGGTTATGTGGTGATTTACATGCATTAATATATATGCTCAATCTCCTCTTTTTTATAGACTTCGTCACACAGGTAGAATGTGAAGACAAAACCCTTTTCAGAATTGAAATCTCACGCAGCCATCAAGACTAAGTCTTGTTTCACAAGTGGTGTCTTGTAGACATGGCCGGTTGCTCACCCGTTGAATGTTTCAACAGGAATCGAACTGGCTGAATCCGGAACCAGTGAAACCGGAACGGGAACTAAGCCCAAAACCTTACCACCGTTACTCCCACGGGACGTGTAAGTTCTCACAAGGCGGTAGTATAATCTTTAGGTGATAGCCTTGCGTTACTCGCTCCCAGTGGTGGTGCCTCCTTTAAGTGGGCTACTTTCAGGTAGGCCGCCTCTCCCTCTCGTGGGAGTAAAGCTACCACTACTTGATACTAGCTGAGGCCATTTGGTTCTGTTCTGGTTTCACTTTTTATAAAACCGAAACTAGAACCAAACTGAAACCTTCAATTCAAAATCATTGGTTCCGATATTTTTTTAAATTTTTTTTATGGTTTTAAAATTTTTTCCAGTTTTGAGCGGTTCTAGATTCAAACCCGAACCTCCCCAAAACCAACAATTCAAGAATCGTAACAGGAAACAGCCTCGGGTCGGTTCTAGGGTCCGAGCTAACTGGATCCAAAGTTTGGAACAGCCGGTTCGGGTACCTGGAACCAGACATGGCTAGTGTCTGGTACATTACTTTTTTTTCCATTGCATGCCCAGGGTATCGAATTCACGACCTTCATCTTGTCTCTTCCATGTGAGATTACGCTATGAATGCATCTTCTACATGAACTTCTATCTGCGACTAAAAAAGCAAGATAATAAAAGTTTTATTGTTTCCATTTCATACTTGTGATGCATTTATTTCTCACTCTTCTAAACTATTCACCATTTAATTTCTCACGACTTGATGGGGTGCCATCTTGCCTCATGTCCCAAATATCAGAATCACCTCATGGTTGCCTCTCTCTCTCTCACGGACACTGTATTATGCATTTGATCTTTCCTCTATCGTTAGATGTATATCTTCAGATATGTATTCTTGGTCTTAGTACTGATGTATAATATTCACTTTTCAATTTCACTAGTATTTTTTTGTGAGACTGAAAGGCTCAAATTCATCTGCCAACAGTCCGCCACACCAATATATACATACAAACACACACATACATATATATAAATATATTTCTTATATGACATGCTCTATCAGTGATTCAATATGGACCTGGTTGCTTAGGTCAGAAGTTTTGATAAGACCTTTTGATCATGAAAACCTCATGTCCAAACTGTTACTACATGGCAAAATAATAGTTGCTATTGGATCCACAGCTCGTTTCGTCAAACTTCGCATTCAATGTCATGCTAGCAAAGTCATATACACCAAACAGAAGGGTCTACGACAGCTTGAAGACTACAGGCATCTTCTGAAGATGATGAGTTTGCATTTGGCCCGGTTCCTCAGTTTGGTGCTCACTCTTATATTCTCTGCCATTATCGATTTTACTGAAATTGATTATTTTATATAATTTGGTCGAGAAGTTGCCTACATGATGGTGTGTCTGTGTTTCTATATATCCATATCTATATGTATATACATACATATATATATATATATATATATATATATATATATATATATATATATATATATATATATATATATGTGTGTGTGTGTGTGTGTGTGTGTGTGCCTGCGTGTGTTTGTGTGTGTATAAGCTCTCTTTAAAATTTCCAGTTGCTCCACTTATTAATAATTGGAATGAATATATCCATTTTGTCATGTGTCGGTTATCTTTGTTAAAACACAACTCATCTCTCTCTCTCTCTCTCTCTCTCTCTCTCTCTCTCTCTCTCTCTCTCTCTCTCTCTCTCTCTCTCTCTCTCTCTCTATATATATATATATATATATATATATATATATATATATATATATATATATATATATATATATGTGTGTGTGTGTGTGTGTGTGTGTATGTGTGTGTGTGTGAGAGAGAGAGAGAGAGATGTCATATCAACATTTAAAAGCAAGATCTAGAAACATACCTATACTGAAACTCTCTCAACATGCAACAGAAAATGAAGGCATTGAAACTTCCCTGCGTGTTACTGCAAATTCTCTCGTTTTATTTGTTTTTATGGTTACAAAGGGAGGCTGAAGTCTAAAACATACGCATGCACCACCTTGAGAATCGAACTCCCAACCTAAAATGTGTTGGGATTTGGAGGCCGGATGCACGATGGTTGGACCCTCAAACACCCAAGAACAAAACACATAAATCAAATACAACAGTAAAAGGAAAAGATTATCAGATGACAGTATGATCTCTGAGTCTAAAACCTAACCCAAATCAAGACAGACCCCTTGTACATCCTTACTCATAAAACAACGTATCCTCTCTATCTTGATCCCCAAGATTCTCACCCTTTCTAACCAAGATAACTTGTCCCCCAAGCTTCTCATCAACAAAACCAATAAAAAGAAACATGCGTGACAGTTTAAGAAGCATTTCTCACTTCTAGAAAACGGGCTTATTCCGGCTGTTGGATGAAACAATTCTAACCATTGTAACCATTGCAAACAGTCGGAAGAGGTAATAAGATTCTTTTAATTTCCTGTGGGGCAGCCGCATGCCTCATCTCACTCACAAATATCTCAGGCACCGGATAAATTGCACAGAAATGTTTCTTAAACTGTCTATCAGTGTCTCTAACACAACAAAAGATGGAACAAGAAGTATCCATCAGAAGTGGAGGCCGATTATATCCATAGAGTTAGGTGGACCCTAATTAAAACGTCTACTGATTCAAATAGGTTGGTATTCTCACTGGATACCGTTGGACAAAGAAATCAATGATACATTGAAAACTAAGGAAGAATTAGAGAGTTCAAGAAAAATAAGTGTTTGGTCTGTATAGTTACAGCACCAAATTTGTACATACACCCACGGTTTGGTAGCTGTGCAGCAATAAAATACAGAAGATGGGCATATATATATATATATATATATATATATATATATATATATAGAGAGAGAGAGAGAGAGAGATTCTTACTGTAGCAGCTCTCTTTGGTTTCCTTGAAAAAAGAAACCTCCGAGTCCTTATCTCTAAGAAAACAATGACTTCTATTCATAAATATAAAGTTATATTGTTAGGCATCTTGAGATTCTATGCAATAATACAGCTACTTAAAAGTACTCTTTTTTCAATATTTTATCAACACCTTAATTGGGAATCTTAATTATTTTATTGTTATAATTATTTTAGACTTTTGGTAAAAATTGACACCGGATTGTGAATGTGAAAGCAGGCTGCATCGCTGACGGAAGGTTCTACTGCTGACTTTTTTTTCGGAGGAGAAAGACTGGGCCTGCCGTCCGACTCACCCTTTTTCTATGCATATCCATTATATAATATCTCATGCATCTCCACAAGAAACCTAGACAACCTTTTGAAACTTATCAAAGGGTTGTTGGTCATCTCCTCAACCAAGCAACAGAGAGCACAAAGCGCCATGGGGAGGGCACCTTGCTGTGACAAGGCAAACATTAAGAAAGGGCCTTGGTCACCTGAAGAAGACTCCAAACTCAAGGAGTACATGGAGAAGTATGGCACCGGTGGAAACTGGATTGCTCTCCCTCAAAAAGCAGGTACTAGTTAGAAATTTTCCACAATGGAAAACAAGAAAGAGAATTTTGCAGCTTTTCTGTGTGTGAGAATTATGTTAATTTATGGCGTTTTGATGTTGTAGGTCTAAAGAGATGTGGAAAAAGCTGCAGGCTTAGATGGCTGAATTATCTAAGGCCTAACATCAAGCATGGAGAATTCACAGATGATGAAGACAGGATAATTTGCAGCCTCTTCGCCAGCATGGGGAGCAGGTGATTCCTGAATAATTTGATCTTTCACGATTTCACAAACTTGAATTCTAAAGAATAGAGGCAAAACCAGGATCACCGACATTTTTATTTATGAAATTATACTAATCGGGTAGCAATTCTTTACAATGTGCAGATGGTCGGTTATTGCCGCTCAATTGCCAGGAAGAACAGATAATGATATAAAAAACTATTGGAATACTAAGCTCAAGAAGAAGCTCTTTGGGAGACAGAAGGACCAGCATCAGACTAACCGGATTACCTCGTGCAAACAACAGGCAAATTCCATCCTCCCCACAAAATCTCCTCTCCTAAATGAAAACAAGAGCCAATCATCCGTTTTATCCTTTGAAAACTTTGGCTTTCCCTCCCCTTTACCCATGATACTACAGCAGCAGCGGGATCAGCACAGTGGCCTAGAGATCTCCTCTTTAGAAACAACAGACCTTAACTACATATGGCCTGGTCTACTCTCACAAAATGAAGATCAAAGTCCACCATTTTCCACCTACACGTTTAGTGGTAATCAGACTTGCATTTCATCTGATGGAAACTACCAACAGCAAGCTGCAGGAATCGAGAAAGAGATGATGCCCAGTGAATTAATCACTGACACGATGAGCCTGGAAAACCTCCTCTTGCCACAAAAGCCTGTTGATAATCGGAACTCATACAGATTCCGTCTTGGTGGTTTTGAGGAAGACGCTGCGTTATGGGGTGCAACAAATTTGTTCTCAGATTGTGAAGAGGGTAAGCCGTTCTCAGGTCAAGAATTCAATAACTTCTTTCAAGGCGGCGGTTTTAGTTCTAGCAGCATTTCTCATTGTCTCTCTCAGGAAAGAATCATGTACTGATTCTAAAATCGTATTGTTCAAATTTGGATCTGAAAGTGGGGTGTGGCGATTAGAGGGCTTTCAAAAGATTTATCTATGCAGATGTAAATAATGATATTCAGTCTAAAATTATGAGCATGAAAGCAATGTCCTATAAAATTGCAGAGAGGAGCCATTGTTCTCCTTGTTAATGTTTTTATGGTATAATTATCCTTTCATAATTTTTGCTTATTGTATTCTTTTCCTTGTTTGATCCAAATATGTTTCGGAAGCATACAGATCGAAATCTGCTTACATAAACGTGGTTCGGTTCGGCCGGCTATGTTTTTCAAATATGAAGAATACAGGCAAGAGATCATTATAATATTTACCAGAAAGAAAGTATAAAACGTGCTTTTC